>CM038716.1:31270051-31767551 GCA_021613375.1 Megaleporinus macrocephalus
CCTAATTTAACTTTAATCACCACAATTTTACTCATATGTAGGTTTGCTGGGTGTTTTGTTGGGGTTTAAATTACCAAAGGTCCTACAATATAATATTATTTCAATAGTCATAATACAATATTATCTGAGTGTTGTAATGACATACATTGAGATTTATTTTGAAGGCTTATCCTTTTCAAACTACAGTTTATGTTCCTGAAGGAAAACATTGCGCTGTTCTAGTCACATAAGAATCCATTGCCCTTGACATCCATGCATTGCAAGTTAAAGCAATTGGTTTTATTATAGTTGTACCAAAAGATTATACTTGCAATTTATGTAATAAAATATTAATGCTGGTTTCTGTGTGTTGCCAAATACTGCTGTATTTCTTTTTTCCCCATCTAGATTGTTTTGAATAATAAACAAAATAATGTGTACTGTACACCCAGAGGCCACTTCATTAGGTACACCGCACTGTATATACACTTATTGTCCATTTTATCAGCTCCACTTACCATAGGGGCACTTTGTAGTTCTACATTTACAGGCTGTTGTCCATCTGTGTATCTGCATACTTTGCTAAAACTATATTTAAAAATTTAGAACCATCAGTGGGATTTCCCTGTAAGTGATTGACTGGCTGTGCTCAGAATCTTTCCCTTTAAGAAAGTATTTACTGATTTACTAATAATGCCATTGGAGGCTATATAGCCTCAGCACACTGGGGCCCCATGAACACAATAAAACAGTCCACAATGTTCTCAAAACGATTGTAAAAATATGTTTCAGGAATCCAGCAGTGAATTTATAATCAGTTCATGTTATAACTTTCTGTGATGAAGTATTTCTAGGAGGTATTAAACTAAAACATTAAATCACTACCACTGTTAACAATTCTGACTGGATAGGTTTCTCTAGAAGGAAGCTTTTTCACCACTGCTTGGAATTACTATGTTCACCACTTTAACATGTGCTTATAGAGAAATTTTGAAAAATTGGTGTTATTCCCCTTTCAAGTTGCAGTGGAATTTGGCATATTTTAGGAGATACCTTAGAAAATGGTTTAAACTTTTTTTTGAAGATAAATAATTTTGTGATAGCCTCTATTTGGGTGGAAAACATCCAAGCAGATGCAGTTAGCAACCTTTGCAAGCGAGGAGGGACAGTAAAAAAAATGCAATAGCCATCCCAGCATAACTGGGTTTAATGGTATGTTATTATTATTATTATTATTATTGTTGTTATTATTATTAATATTAATATTATTATAAATTATAATAATTTATATTATTATTAATATTATTATAAATTAAAAACAGTTAACATTTCTATTTCAGTTACATTCTTTGGGTATGAATGGTCCATTTCCACCACCTGCCCTACGTGACCAAAGTGCAGAGGCTAGCATTAGCATGGCCGGCGAGTACATGCGCAGTGTGAGGGAAGTGGAGGGCCGCTTACGGAGGGAGGCAGGAAAAGTCGCTCAAGAGGCAACTAAGCTGGAGCATCAGCGAGACCGGCTGGAGAAGCTGCTTCGAAGCTTCAGGAGAGCTCGACTCGTCAACCAGCAAAGCACAGATAGGAGGACCTTCAGACCCACTGTTAGGGAGACAGTGAGTGAAGTGGACTGACATTATAATAAATGATTAGATAACACAACAATGGCCTTGTGCTACTTACTTTAGCACTGTCTAGTTCTAGACGCCGGACTTGTAACTGGAAAATTTGTTTTTGTTAAAGGCAAAAGACGGAGCAGATCTTTTGCTCTGCCACGAAAAGAAGGGCTTGAACGAGCTGAAGCAGAAACTGGAGACCATGCTGAGAGATACCTTAACTCAACAGCAGGTGATAAGCCAAAATTTATCTTTTATATCTTAGAAAGTCATTCAAATTAATAAATAAATCTTTAGCCCGATCCCTTTTAATCCCTTAAATTGCCAGGACCTTCCGTTCCTCACTTCTGTTGCTTAAGAATGATGGAAGATTGCATTACTTTCCATGTAGGTACTACTGAATTATTCATCTCAGTATGTAATAAACCCAGCTGTAATTGGTTTTAACTCATGGCAATGTATGCCTGTCATGGTTCTTCAGTTAAAACACGGAAGTACACAGGACATTTACCAAGCACTTTATTAGGAACACCTGTACACTTACTTATTCCCATTATCCAATCATGTGCCAACAGTTAGGTATCAGTATCTAGAGTTTACTCAGAATAGTACAATAAAGAAAATCATCCAATGAGCTGCAGTTCTGTAATCAGAAATGCCTTGTTGATGGAAGAGGTCAGTGGAGAATGGCTAGATTGGTTCAGGCTGAGTGAAAGGCTGCAGTAACCAGCCTTGACACGGATTGGCTACAGCAACAGAAGGCCACATTAGGTTACACTTCTGTCATTCAAGAGCAGAAAGCTGAGGCTACAATGGGTAAACTGGACAGTTGAAAACTGGAAAAATGTAGCATGGTTGAAAGAATTTCTGCTAATGTAGGGTCAACATCAATGGCATAAATCTATGTACAAAACTGTCTAGTGTGAACAGTCCTTGTGGAGGTGTTGTAGTGATGCTGGGGATGTTTTCTTGGCCTGCTTTGGATCCATTAATACCAATCAGTCACTGCCTGTATGCCACTGCCTAAATGCTACCTGTTTGAATATTGTTGCTGACCATATGTGTGGTCTTCTAATTGCAGCATGATAATGTACCATGTCACAAAGCAAAAGTCAATGGGTTATATGAATGAGACAGTGAATTCAGTGTTATTCAGTGAACTTCAGTTACCACATCCAGACCCAGCTGAACACATTTAGGATTTGGTGGAACAGCAGACTCTCAGAATAAACGTGCACCTGAAAAATCTGCAGAAAATTCATGATGCAATCATGTCAACATGGCCAGAATCCAGTTTCCTCATATTGTAGACTCCAAACTACAAAGAACTGGAGCTGTTTTGAATGAAAAAGATGGCCCACCCTGGTTTTAGTACAGTGTTCCTAATAAAGTGATCAGTGAGTGTATATCATAACAAAACCCTGCATCTCTGAAATGGTAACTAACTGAATAAACGAATGCGATGCAAAGGACATGCAAACCTTTCATAAAGATATGATGTTTGATATTGCAATATTAGTTACAATATGCTGAAATGTTTCTGCATTGCTTTAAGGCCTTGGCACTGAGCAGCAGGCAGCTATTGAACTGTGCTTTTGAAAGGTCCAGAGTAATAGAGCTGCTCCCTCAGCATGGGTCACTCTCAGCAACCGTGCACCTCTCCCCCTCCCCCCTCGATGTGAAACCTGACCCTTCTGGACCATATACCCCAGGTAATGACAATGACGCTCTCAGGTGACATCTCTAATGAGAGGTTACATTCCTTCGGTCAGGGGGAAAAGGTTCCAGTAAACGGCAGTAATGATAGAGGGGCATAAACGAGGGGAATAGAGACATTTTAGACTTTAATTAAAGTCTTGTTCTTCTTGTTCTTATGTTCTTATTCACCCCCCCCTCCCCCACCAACACACACACACACAGAGTGTGATGATGTGCTTAAGGTGTCAGCAGCTGTGTTGCACAAGTCTCAGCAGCTCAGAGAAAGTATGAAGCAGCTCATGTGTGATGCCATCATTAATCATGGAAATCTGCATCACTCCGTTAATGAGGGTCTACTGAAGAAAATCGCAGAAACTACTCATCTGCAGGTGAGATTTCATTTCTTTACAGCCATGTAGTGTGTCCACGCTTTGTCTTTATCACCCCTTTCTATTCCTTTTAAAAAAACGTACAATGTTTTCACACCTGAGAGTCTAGAAGTTTTTGATCTGGTTAATGTTGTTTTCTCATATACGTGCCTATGGAGGTAACCCCCATTTAGCAAATCTCCCTTCAAATGCAATCATTTGACACATGGTTAGTTACAAACATGGTCAACTTTACGACGGTCTTCCAGGAACTCAGGTGATGTTTATGGTTAGCACCTCTTATGTTTTTATGTTTTTTATATCCTGTTTTGTCTTATGATGAAGGTACCAGCCTCTTTACATTCACTTACATTGAAAGTTAAGGAGGTTTTTGTACTCTCTTGTAAAATTACTATTTTGGAGATACTTGTTTTCTTTGGGCAGCGATTGTATTGTGTAAATCCAGTATTGTGTAAATCCAGTTCTGGAGAGATTTTTTCTTTGACTTTGACTTTGCACTTTTTTATAAAGCTGATTATCATAGATGTAATGTCCTCAGACGTATCTCCTGAAATATGAATAACGTGTACTTATTGGATGTTCTGACTGGGTGTATAGCATGATTTCTGTATAGCATCATATGTAATATTGTTCTTTCACACACAGCGTCACCTAACACTAAGTTCAGCAGCTACTAGACAGGCCATCTCTCGTAAGCAGAGACAGATGCAGTGTGCCAACTACAGCCATGGAAGAGTTTTGGTATGTTTTTAACTTTTTACTGATGTTATATTTGTTTGATTGCCATTTAAGTTGTGCAACAACACAAACTTGTGTTGTTCAGTCTTATGGTAAGACCTGAATAAGAATGTCTTGTCACTGGGACCATTTAATTGCTCCCAAATATTAACTAAATCTTGACTGACTGAGTAACTTTTTCACTATTTGATAACACTTTTTCTTTAATAAATAAAATCATCTTTCTTTTTTCATGGCTGTGTATAACTAGAAAACCTAAACACTGTGAAATATTTCCAGGCAGGCAGAATTATTAATGCACTGTACTGTCCTCCTGTAGGGTCCAGTGTCCAGTGCTGACCTGTTCTGCAGAGAGAGGCTGGACAGGCCTGTGACGCAGGCCTACGAGAGACACCAAAGTTTATGCC
This sequence comes from Megaleporinus macrocephalus, assembly GCA_021613375.1. Taxonomy (NCBI): domain Eukaryota; kingdom Metazoa; phylum Chordata; class Actinopteri; order Characiformes; family Anostomidae; genus Megaleporinus; species Megaleporinus macrocephalus. The sequence continues at coordinate 31,274,879 of CM038716.1, forward strand.
TGCCCGAGTCCAGTCTCCTAACACAGGTACTGTATTAGAACAATTCTGATGTCCACCAATCATATCACCACATCTGAGACATCTAAATTCATGTAATCACTATATTTAGTAACTGCTGCTGGTCAGAATCAAATTTTCTTGGTTAGAATTGCATTTACATTCATCGTCAGTACAAATGTGTATTTCTGATACTGTAAAGTCTGTTAACACATGTACGATGTCTGTTCTCAGGGTGCTACTATGCTAAAGCAGCATCTGGACTCTGCAGAGAAAACTGTAGAAGACCTGCAGGTTGCTTGTTTGCAGTTGGTGGATGACGCGGGTCTAAAGCGGGCCGCAGCCGGCGTCGACTCTGCCGTTGTCCGGCTTCGAAGAAGACTTGTGCTTCCAATGTCTGTCCAGTTGGCAAAAGCCTAAAAAAACATACAGGAAATTTAGGATGGTGTGCATCTATCAGTACTGGCAAACTCTCATATACATCTGCATAACCAGTATTATAGAAATCTTATAGGTTTGAATAAACTGTAATCTGCACTAAAGCACTTGATCCCTTTGATCACACTCAAATGTGAGTATTTCTCAAATGTGATCGTTTTTGTGTGTTAATAAACTAAATACTAATAACCCGTTAAAGACCACCTCAGTCCACTCAAGTCGTAGTGTACAGTACATCCTGAACTGCATTAAACAAACTCCTGAGCTTTTCCTACTGTCCTGTATATGCCAATACACTAAAATTGAATAGGGTGGCCTCAGAAGACCCACAGATTTTATAGGGGCAGCTCACAGACATTAAAATCACATATAAACTGATGTCCTGTTTTTTCCTGTGTCTAAGTAAAATTTGTCTGTCACTTCCACACAAGGGTGTAGAAGTAGCATGGACGGAGGTGACGTGTCCCCACCAATATCCAGCGATTATTGAACTGTCCCCACCAATAATTTGATCCCCTCCAAAACAAACCCCCAACCTGTCAACGTCTCATTAACCTAGAGGTGCAGGAAGGGTTGAATCACATTCTCTACTTAACACCTACACCTACCTCCCCATAACACATGTGGCCAGTGTGATTGGCTGTGCCTTTCCCTGCTGTCACATGAAACTCTGTAGCTACGTTTGGTTGTTACCAAACTGGAAGGAAAGCTTTTCAGTCATATGTGTAGCTTACTGTGCGAGACTCGGGTGCAACTTGAGTGACACATAGGAGTTAAAAGGGAGTAAATAAGAAGAAGGTGGACACAAGGAGCTATTTTGACTTCAAGTCAGGTTCACTAATGAAATTAATCCATTTATAATAATGTTAATAGCAGTGCTAGGCTTTGGTGCACAGCATACAGCAGGCTAACATCGTCTGTAGCTGTGAATAACATGGTTTGGAAATGAACTACACAACAAACTGCCAACTGTGAGTTCTCTTACAGTCTCTAACTCTTACAGATATTTTTTTCTGGGATTGTTACTTTGGTTTTGTGGACAACAGCACCAGGTTATGCAGTGCTCCAAGTATTAACCCTGATGTATGAGACCTGTTTCATTTGCACTATGGCTGAAGTAAAGTTAATAAGTCTTTAGATGTAAACTCACTTATTCGCTTATTGGTTTGAAAGTGGCGTCACTATCTGGATGAAAATATGTCTTGTACTTTCATTGAGACATATTAAGAGAGATTCATAGGTCCCCACCAATGTCAAGAGCAAATCTACGCCCCTGCTTTCACATGAATAAAATATTACACCAGTACAGTTATTGCTGAATGTTAATGCAAAACTAAACAACTGATGTTATATTTTAATCATTCATGAATAAATGTTTTTTAATATTATTAAATTAATATTAAATTAAATACATTACTATTTTCAGTGCATAAGAAAAACAGAAAATGGCTGATAAATAATACATAATTATCAATGGTTTATTTCTGACAGTCAACCATTTCACCATTGAATAGTCTACTTGATCATGTTGCACAGCTAAAGTGACCTAGTGCACTGCCACTCATCTGTTTGCTGAGCAATGTAACCTTTTATTATACATTATTAAATACAGCATCATTAGGCTCCTACAACTGACTGGTATCTATCCTGACAGCAGATTTTCACTGTTAAACATAATTGGTGGTCCGAACTCGGCCCGGCTCATTTGCAGTCATTTACAGTACTTGACAGCAGAAGCTCTGGGCAATCAATAGTGATTATGCCAACACTTGCAGTCTTTAAACCGTTGAAGCCTGAGGGAGTTGTTAGCCATACGGATAGTATCATAAAGGGTTTCTCAAAATATGTGGTGCTACCTGATTGCTAGCCGTTATAGCTTAGTCAATTTTTGTACCTTTAAATATTGATTAGGCATTAAATTACATGATTATACATTTCCAGTTTCTCGCTTTCCTTTAGCTTGTTATGTAGCTTTTTTTTGCTGAGAAGAGACTCTTCCTTCCACAGAAACCACATTTCTCAGCTGCCTGAAGTTCCAGCAAAGTGGGTGAGCTGGCCAATCCAAACACACTGGGCTCCTTGAGAGGCTGGGCTTACAGCACTGGAGCTCACAGGAAAAAAATAATGTACTGAATACTGAAATGTGCAATACAGATGCACTTTAATTTAGTCTCTCAACCCCACATCCCATGAAGCAAGAATTTTTTTTTCTGTCATTTAAATAGTTCACAGATCATGTAGTATCACAGACATTGGGTCACTTATTTAATACAATATTTAATAATTAAAACAATAAGCATAAACATCTAACATCTAAGACTATAGCCTGGTAAGAGGCAGTTACTTTGAAAGAAATCATGTTTCTAATCACAAGACTTGGGTCATTTGACAGACCTCTGGTCCACTGTGTGCCTTTCATTAGCAAATGATCCATAATTAAATCATGCAGCCTACCTTCTCTCTTGCTCTATCATTTTTTTAGTGTTAGACATGAATTATTTTTTATTTAAACAAATGTTTAATGTTTGTTACTTGAGGAGGAATTAAATGAGAATTTCACTGTCAGTGTTTCTGTGAAGACGTCAAGGGCAACTCCAAGGTTCTAAGAGCAGGGAGTCTTCTGGCTGGAAAATAGTTCAAATCTACTGTTTTCTCTCCTCAAACTGAAATCAAATTACATGTCAGGGTGGGGACATGTTTTCAGTTCACCAACACTAAGAAAGGAGGTTACGTGGGAGCAGCCTGTGAAAGATGTGAAGTAGGAGAGGCGTGCATGTGGTTACTGGGCTATGAAGGTACAACTCTGAAGCCCTCTGCAAGGTTCTGGAGAATACAGCACACCACAGGAAACCATGCCTTCCCTACTCAGCTCTCTTCTTTTACTTTGTATGCTGCCATATGTGGGTAAGTATCTAAGAGAAAGACGAGGCAAATAAGAATACATATGCAGAAGTAAATAAATATCTGCAATAAGCTCCTGTTCTGTTAGGAAGGTGAGTCATGAGCTGTACTAGACACTAGACACTTTATTTCATCTCCTCTCATTCACAATCTCATTTACATTACAAATATATGTAGAGTGATGTTTACATGTAACTAGGTGCAGTGTAAAGTTATTGATAATGTTTAATAGTATTGCTTTACTATGCATTTTAGGACTCTTTGTTTATACTGTGCATTTGTGCTGCTGATGTCACTTTTTTGTGTTTATAAAAGAACTTTTCTACACTTGCAGTGCCTCTTTTCTGTTACACCTGTGTCTTCCCTGCCATCTCCCCCCTGGACTGCATTAGATACCCCACCATATGCGCCCCAGGCCAGCGGTGCCTGTCCAGCAAGGCCACTGGGCAGAGAGGTAACTCCACATTATTGACGAGTGCCTGGCTTTTAAAATTGAGTATTTAACAGTTAATAACTTCAGACCTCTACAGCTTTTTTAGCTGGTCATCGCTGTGTCAGTTATACATTTTCCTGGTCTTTATCTGATTAAATATAAGTTACAACATGGTATTTAGACATTGTTGGTATTATAGAAAATGTTAAAAAGTGAAGAATCAAATATTTATTTGAACTAGGTCACACTCTTACGTTAACAATAGAAAATCGCAACATAGAGCATTTTGTCTGGCCCTGAAAAACTGAGTACCAACTGGATGAATAACATGACTAGTTCAGTTCAGCTGAACTTTTGTGTCCTGCATGTAAGAACCTCCCAAAGAAGCCTGCATGCAGAAAACCACCCCATACGAATTTATATTTCATACACATTTATTTTCTACAGGGGAGTTTCAGGTGGTCTTGTATGAAAAGAGTTGTGTGCACACATCTTTGTGTGGAATCACTGGAGAGAAGTTTGCCATGGGTTTAAACTTCACCTTCACCAACGAGTGCTGTGATACTCACCTGTGCAACAGAGCCACAGTCAGTGCGAAGGGTCTCTACATAAGCATCCTGCTCTCTCTCGCTCTCTCACTTCTCTTTTCACAGTGACCTTTGTTGAGAAATAGTACTGAATATATTAACTATTTGCTGATGTATGTAAAATACATTTATGTAGAATGTATGACGTATGTAAAAATACATATAAAAATACATTAATGCTATATTAAAATACACTTTGCAATGCAATAGAGGATGTATTATTATTTCTGGTATATTTTCTTTGCAAATCTGAATGTGGATTACCTAACTGCTATTGTTTTTTTATTGCTGAGTAATAATAATAATAATAATAATAATAATAATCTGTTTTTTTTTTTCCAAAAATAAACAACTCTATACTTTTACCCTCTACATGTCTGGCCTTTGACATCAGTTTATTTGGGATCTGCCCAGCTCTGAGTATTATTATTACTATCACAACTATGACTGATTGCAGCCTGCGGGAAGGCGGAGTCTCACATTTTGGGTCCACCCCGTCGTCCATCTCACTATACTTGGATGTGTAGATAACAGACCACTGTGATGAGTAGAACACATAGTGGTAAGTGTAAGGTGATTTGTTTGCCTAAGTAATCATTATTTAACAATCCTTGTTTATAGCCTACTCATAAATTGGTCAGCTGATAGTTTAGATCATTATGAAATGTTCTTAATGTTATGTTAAAGCTGTTGTATGTTAACTGTGAGTAGTTTCAGTAATGTGAAAAGTTAAAAAGCATATAATGTATACAACATAATTTCAAGTGTATTGCATTTTGTATATTTGATAAAATGGTTAAAAATAGCCGAAATAAGCTAACCTTCAGGAGTAATTACTTTGAGAGGGTGAACAAGTTGCATGCTAATTACTAACCATATAGTTTTAGATCATATTTTTATTGACAGGGTTGAATGAAAAGTTGGCAGGTTTCCATTTGATTTGCTGATACTGACCGATACACATGCCAACATGTGAATAAGGAGAGCAACAGCACTTCTGTTTGTCCCCTTAATTACTAGTGTAAATTAATACAATAGAGTGAAAATACTGATTTGCCTTTTGGTCATTCTACAGAAAATAACAAGATGATGCACATTTCTGTATAGATATAATTAATAGAATATTTCAAAACAGGGTTGCACATAAAATGCATGACACAAGTTAACATGATTTTTTAAAATATATATAATTTAAAAAATATATTTTTTGAACATTACGTTGCTTGGAATTATGGTGTGAGCCAGAAATTACCATGTAATGGTGGATACAGACATTAGTGTTTTTGTGATCAATTTATTATTAATTGTAAGCATTTTAGTGCCACAAGAGGGATTCACTGCAGTCATTATCAACAAATGCAACATCAGAGAAATCATACTGACAATGAGAACATGACAGCATGATTTGTGAGTGTTGTAAGTTGTGAGTGTGTCAATATTATACATAGTGTATTTGCATTTTGCAAAATAAAAATAGATTCAGTGGAGTTTGCCTCCGCTGAATACACATACAGTGCATAATATGCATTATAAGTATTCACAGCGCTTCACTTTTTCCTAATTTTGTAATGTTACAGCCACTGCTGCTCACCCTATATAAACCAATGGCATGTTCTAGTAATTACTATAAGCATTATACTTATAATAACATTTTCTTAGCAGAACTGTGTAAGTAACTTTGTAAGAAGCTCTGGAAGTTAATGTTAGCTAATCACTCTATACCAGGATAAAAGTGCTCCACAGAAAATTGGAATAAGAAGCGCGAAGGCAAGAAGCAAATCTCAGTATTTTTATTTGCTGGCTGACATTAATCGTTAACTGGGGTAAATAACTGTATTAACCAACATCTGTGTGAGGAGACCTTTACTTTCACTGGCTAATTAGCATTCGTTCACTTTAGTGCATAGGTTACTAATAGGCGGACCGCGGTCCGGGTCTGGACCGTTGTCCTATGCGGACCCAAAGCGATAAACTATTGAGAATGATTTAATTTAGATAGTGCTTATTTTAAGCGGTGGAAGTTTTCCTCGAATTGGACCGTATTGAATTCTAATTAAATACCCCTGCTTTAGTGTGTAGCTACAGTAGTAATCTTAGCCAGCAACTCAATAACATTACAAACCTAGCTAGGTTAACTAACATATATTAAACTGACATACATTAACTAACTGGTTAGCTTACAAGGTCAATAAACTAACTAACTAACTAACTAATAACACATCAATAATAGAGTGGGGAAAAAAGACCAGCAGATTTAGATTTAGATTTGGAAACATAATCTGTCAAGGACTAAAACAAGCTCTTAATCATTTAATCCTAATATAATTCACATTTTATCTTTATTCAGTTAATGTTCTTTGTAAATAGCTGGTTTTATGTGCTGCTATTTTATTTTATTTGACTAAAACAGTGCTTCCCGCGCTGTGGCGGTCACCTCAAGACCTCTGCGCGTGCTAGCTTGCTTTAGAGATGTATGAATCCGGAGTCGACTCCGACTCTCGATTGAATCGACTCCTCGACTGCAGTTAATTTGAACCAATGTGGGACAAGAGGAGAATCGGAGTGATGTATTGAGAAAATACGAATTCTGTGAAATTTGACCATTTTAGATTATTCTTATAGCTTCTTTGAAAAAGAATGCTGCGGTTTAGGATTCAGCTACTCCTTCCTTATTCGGCGTTTTCAGTCCAGCGTAAGTTATGCAACAGTTGCCTTAGTAATGCAAACCCATAGATTACCTGCGTGATTTATACGGCATTTTGAAAACCAGATTTATTTTCGTTCTTAGTTTCGTTTCTTATATTTGTTTATTTAGTCAAATCATGAAAAGAATGAGGCGCTGCTGTGAACGACGTATAGAAAACGGTTGGTGAGGAGCGTTGACGTTGTTTAAAGATGGTCATTAGACACCTCCTTCTGCTCCAACACAAACTTCTCCCCTGCCTTACACTCACCTTCGTCAGAATGTCATTCGAGCTAATTCCGATAAAAAAAACATAGTCAAAGAGTAGACTCTCCGCATTATTCGACTCTTAAAGTTATTGGTCAAGGGTGGACGCCAGATCGTGCTGGAATCGAAGATTCGACTCTTTTGGAATCGACTCTCCACCATTTGCTTGCTTGTCAGTTGGCAAGTTAGCTCTAGTTTAGCTGGCTAAGGTTGTTGTTTATGAGAGCTAACAGCTTTCGTATAACTTCACTAAATTCATCTTGCAAGGTATGAAGCAGTTTATCTGTCCTTTATCACTTATAACTTTTTGTTTAGTTGTTAACTAGCGTTAACTTGCTAAGCTATTTGTGGAACTGAAGATGTTTTCTGTACTTCTTTTTCAGGAAGGTAGCCAACCTTGGGCATGGTATCTGACTCTATAGATCTCTAATAATATAACATAACATTTATAGCTCTACAAATATGACAGAGGAGAGGAACCTTGTGAGAGATGACATGCCGCCCCGAGCTGCTAGTCTGAACGGAGACGAAAATGAGGGGCCATCTGAGGTGACTGACTGTTGATCATTTGTGATTTTATTTTATTATGTATGCAGCAGTGAAGGGTTGCTGAAGTGTTTATTTTGAAAGTCAGTGCTACGAAGTGTGATGTCACCCTTTTCTTTTCTTTAAATTCTAGGTGTTACTGAGTGTGCTTGTTCACCAGTGCCATGTTGGTCTCAGTTTCTACGACAGTAAAGACTGTATCTTGCAATACATGCCTGACACAGTCGATAACAGGGATCTTCACCTGTTGGATAAAGGTAAAGAGACCATGTATGGTGTTCAGTGCCTAAAACAAATTTTCATATTAATTTTATATTACTATATTTATTTTTATTAATTATTACTGTAAGAAATGTGTCTTAAAATATACAGAAACTGATTAAATATTTAGTATATTCCGCAATAACAGTTCAAATTCTGAATGAATTTGTAAATTAATTAATAGACTTATAATACACTTGATTTATTATATGTGTACATATTTCACCATTTAACTCGTTCTGCCTACCAAGAAACTTAACAGATTTCTACAAAGACTAGCTTTTGTCAAAACAACAATTGTGATAATATTATCCAAATGCTGTTAAATAAATTTGTTGCTGTTAGATAAATTTGTTGCTGTTAGATAAATTTGTTGCATAAAATGTTTAAAGCCTAAGAAAAAAAGCATTCATTTATTTTCACTTGTGCAGTGTTCATTTTTCTTGTTATTCTTTACAGTGATTCAGGAAGTCAGTCCTAATGTAATCATCACAAGTGCGAGGCAGGAGCGAAACATGGCACAGTATATTAAAAGACTCGGTAAATTAAATTTGGTGTTCAAAGACTAATACATTTCGACTATTATGCATATACACATATCTGCAATTGTATTTCTTTCTTACTTTTAGGATCAAATCCAGACTACAGGCCAGAGATTGTTGTTTATCCAAGTGCTAACTTTGGTAAGCACCTAAAAATAGAAATTAACAGAATTTAACATGTCATCACTTTTAAAACACAAACAAGTATCTCGTTTTTTGGCTTTCATTAGATAAATTAAGATAACATTAAGATAAATAGACCAATAAACATGCTTCAAAATGACTTTAATGTACATTTCTTTTAAATAGCAAGATAGTTTTTGCCTTCTCTTATGTTTCCGCTTTGATAAAATTTGATTGTCTTTGGCTGCAACAATATATCAAGGGATTGTTGATATTCTCACAGTGACCCAAAAGAAGTTGGACACTTAAACCAACTTTAAGGATGTTCTTTAGATGACTTGAACAAAATGATGTTTGTTTCAGAGAAAAACACAGCACATCATCAAAATGACAGTAGACTCTTTGTGTGTAAGCCTGGAGGAGAGTAGGGCCAGTGTTACTTTAACTACTATAACTATATATTTTATGCCTTTCTGTGCTGCAGGGCTGGAGGTCAGTAAACAACGGCTGATATCAGCGCATCTCCCTTTTCTTCCTCCATCCATCACTGAGAAAGAACGACTCTCATATCTGTCCTCCTGTATCTCTTTTGACTCGGTGATAATGGTAAGACTTTTTTTCTGATATTTAACCATCAGTCAAGCCAAACGTGTTATCATATTTTGTGTTCTGCATGCTTAATGAAAGTAAAGCTCATGTGGTTTGACCAAAGTTGTTTATATTAACCCGTTCTTTTTTAGCTGAGGAGCATAGGAGGGCTCTTGAAATGTCTGGAAAGGAGAAGAGTTGGAGTTGAACTGGAGGACAGCAGTGTGGGGGTTCCCATATTACAGTTCCTTGCCTACACGCTGTATGACCAGAATTTAATACATATTTATTTTATATAATGGTACTAAATGGATGTAGTATTTTCTTCTTGATGAGCATTTTGAAGCTTCTGCTATGAAGCTGTTACAAAGTAGTTTAAAAGTGTACAACTAAAATCAGTTTTTCTGCCATTTAATAGAACTGATGTGGTGTACATTGACAGAGACACATACAGGTGCCCGATTTATCATTTTGCAGTTCAGCATAAATATTGAATGCTTTTAGGTCTGTGTGATGTTCATTTGTTTTTCCTTATTACATTTCCTCAGCGTCCTCCAGATTTTCAAAGCTGAGCTGCACCCTTCTGTCTATAAGCTCCAGACAGGAGTGAAGGAGGGTCTGAGTCTCTTTGGTAAAGCACACATTTCATGTTATTGTGTAGAGCCTGTGAAAGTCCTGTTTGGGTTTGGGTGCTACTGTTGAATGTCTTGTGGATTTGACAATAAGTGAATGCAGTTTTTACAGAAAACACACTTCTACACATTTTAATTCACTATTACTCTTTATTTGGTGTATTCTACATATTGGGGCTGTCAGCTGTGCAAAGGGTTTGATCAATTTTTTATACTATGGTTAGTTATAAATTAATTTATAAATAGAAATGTGCACATATTTTAGTAAAGAAAAATCATTTTCAATGTTTGCACCCAGTAAAGGATTTGTTAATATGCTTAGTCTGTATCATTTGTTGATGTTGGTAGAGTTACATTTTCTCTCTGTTGAAATAAAAAACTTGGAAACAAATACATGCCTGGTATGGTGGCATGCATGTTTCAGGCATACTGAATCGCTGCCAATGCAAGTATGGCTCCAAGCTTTTACGGTAAGTCTTCTATATTTTAACCTTCTCTCTGTCTTTTAATCTAAAGTCAGTACTGTTTCCGTGTATTCTGCTCTGATACACTCATGGCATTTCTGGGATGCAGGGTAGGGTATATAGTAGTTTATGTATAATGAACGTCTGCTGATGCCAGTACAGATGCATAAAAATATAAAGTAGAATTTGGGACTAAATCTACTTGCATTAGCAGATACAGAGATTAAAACTGTATATATTTCATCATAGTAAACTTTCTGAGTATGATAAATGCATATTCAACTTTTGGTTTGAAATATTAGTCAAATATAATCACTTTTAGGAAAATATTTGCTGATACCAGTATGATGTTACTGTGTCTTTGTCCAGGCAGTGGTTTTACAGGCCCACTAGAGATATGAGTGTGTTGAGGAGAAGACAGGAGGTGGTTCGTTTCTTTACATCTCCTCGCAACTCTGATGTTTTGAACACACTGCAGAACTTCCTGCGGAACATCAGGAACATTTCGGTACTTGATGGCAGTGACAGTTTTCAAGTTGTCAAACTGATACTTTATAGCATTCAGTACAGTTTGTTTCTCCCTCCAACTGTAATGTTGTGTTAACTCACTGCAGAACTTCCTGCGTAACATCAGGAATATTTCAGTACTTCAAGGCAACAGCAGCTTTTAAGTGGATCAAACTGATGCTTTATGGAATTTATATGAAAAATTTGGACAGTAATGTTGACAGTAATGTAATGTTGACTGTATAGTACTGTGCAGAAATCACATATCTGGATAGGATGCATAAACTTTAAAACAGTAAAAACTCAATGACTTCCCTCTTATGAAGGAATTGATAGATGTCTTTTGAGCTACTTAAAATGACAGAGGTTAAGTGATATATATATATATATATATATATATATATATATATATATATATATATATATATATATATATATATATATATATATATATATATATAAGAGCACTCCTGGTTATTAAAGTATAGACAAGACAAACTAGATATTAAATTGTGCTGCCTCAAGGAAAGGTTTAGAAATAACTAAGTGAACGTATTGATTGCTTCAAATCACTATGTATTGTGAAATTGTTAATATTTATTCTAATAGTTACGTCCGAGCTAACAAATACTGGCCAATTAGTTAGCTTTAGAAAACAAATTGGTGTCTGGATGTTTTGCACTGTACAATTTAAAAAAATGTATTTACAAGTTTTAATAGGGCAGTTTTATATATATATATATATATATATATCATTTTTTACAGCATACAGTAAGCCTGTGTTAATTTTAAATAAATTTGTCTTACAGACTTTGCTCTACAGAATGTCTTTGTCTCATACCAAAGTCAGTGACTGGCAGAATCTCTACAAAGTAATTTGCATGTCACATTCATTTCAACTATACACAGAATTTCAAAGCACTTTTAACATACATTTAAAATCTATTGCGTTTGTTTTCTGCTTTCAGACTGTGTACAGTGCTTTGGGGATCAGAGATGCAGTACGCTTTCTCCCACAGACCATCCAGCTCTTTCGGGACATCAGTAACGATTTTACAGATGACCTCCACTACATCGCCACACTCATCAGCAAAGTGGTGAGACTTGAAAAGAGAAAGAGAGATTTATAAGCATTTTCATTTCATGACTTCACTGTAAAAAGTTGAAAGCTTTGTCGTGATCTTATTCGGCTACTGCTGCTGCGTTTACATTAAAGGGGAACTTCTTAAGATTTCAGTCAATGAGATATAAACAAACTCATTCAGAGTAGTTTGACATGAAATGGTTCATTGCAGAGAAACATACTGATGTGAGTTCACTATATTAATACAGTCATTACTACTTAAACAAACAGCAAACCACACATGTTTTCTGATTTCTTATTACTTTTTAGATAATATGGTTTTGTTGATATCAGTAGTGAACCGTGACCCTTAGGCCTGAATAGGTTCTTATCAACCCCACAATTCTAACATTCTGAATGACTGTGTTTACATTTTAATGGTTTAATTATGCAGAATTATGTAAAAGAGGTGAAATTACCCTTTAGAACACATGATTTGATGTCTGTCATTAGTTTTTGATAAGAATTTTTTGCAGGTGGATTTTGAAGGCAGTTTTACTGAGAAGCGCTTCACCATTAAGCCAAATGTCGACCCTGCCATTGATGAAAGTGAGTTAAATTTATTTTCACTGGACTTTTTTTCTTGCCATTCAGGACCAGGTTCAGACTTCAAAGTGCTTTGTCTGAAAAGTTGAGGTGATATTTATCAATAGTCAGTCTTAAATACATTTTTTTTTGCAGAGAAAAGGAGGATGATGGGCTTGTCAGACTTCCTAACAGATGTGGCGCGAGCTGAACTGGAGGATCTGGACTCTCGTTTTTCCACCTGCACTGTCATTTACATCCCTCTGGTCTGAGATAGCTACTGCTCTCCCTTTGTACCAGTCTGAATTTTGTAGCAGAGGCCAGCCATGGCTGGTTTATTCATTTCAGAGATTTTATACTACTGCAGCAATTTAAACACTACTAACGACTGCAAATTATCTAATTATAGATAATACAGACTCTAAAGATATGAGACTTTGTATTCTAACTATAATTAATAATTAGTTTTGTTCCATAGATTGGGTTCCTCCTTTCAGTACCACGACTTCCTGGCATGGTGGAGAAGGAGAGCTTTGAGATCGAAGGCCTTGATTTTATTGTGAGTGTTAAGAAGACTTGTCAGAATCATAAATAGATAGAACATAAAAATTCTCTTCTGTCCTCTCCACTTTACCTCTATATTAATCTCTATAATTAATTATTTTATTAATAAACATAGTGTGACGATCACTTTAAGTGCCTTAGACCAGGTGCATGCGCACTACAATGTATATACTCATACAAGAGAGACAGTAGAGATGCCAACAGGTATACGCGCATGGTGGTTAGCTCTAGGTTGTAGCCTGTATGTTCTGCCTTCTGATGTTGTCCTGGATTGTGAGGATGTGGAGTGTGGGTGTTCCCCATCCCAATAAACGGTCTCCATTGCACCGCACCTGCTCCTGTGTGTTCCCTCTGGAGAACAGGGCAAGTACCTATCCACCCAGTAGCATCTCTCTCCCTGGAAGAGTTTGCCCCACCAAGCATCCGTCACAATATGCAATTTGTTTTTCTTAATGTTTGCAGTTCTATTTATTTTTTTAACTAGATACAATTATGCTATGGTTCTTATCTCTCAGGTTATAAATGTATGCAAAGTAATTTGCATTGCTTTGGGTTCTACTCTTTATAAGTTGCTTTGGACAAGAGTGTCTGAATAACTGAATGTAAATGTAAGCATGTAAGTAGCACCAGAAGAAGATGTAGAACTTTGAAAGCAACTGTGAAGGCTAATATGTATTTTCCACTCTGATGTAAATGTGTTTACATTTATGTGGTTTGTTGCTCTCCTCCAGTTTGTGTCAGAAGAACGGCTTCATTACCGCAGTGCCAGGACTAAAGAGCTAGACAACACGCTGGGTGACTTACACTGTGACATCAGAGGTGAGCTAGACACTAAACTGGATACAATCAAGTTGTCTGATCAACTAGAAAAGCCAAATGTAACATAATGGAAGGAGGTCAATTGAAGTCTTATTTGATGGTGTGTATGACTGACATGGAGAAGTATGGGCACAGACATATTAACAATAATATTAATGACCTATCTTATAGCTAGCACTGTAACGTATTTCTGATACTCCTCTAAATGAAACATTTTTTAAATGTTATCTTATGTAGTATGTTAGTAAGTTAATAACGTCATAGTGCTGTCACATGTGTTTATCAATACTTAAACTAGCCTTTAATCCTGCCTATGCTTTGGCTTTTTGGTATGCTTTACATAATAAAAATTCAGTGATAATCCACACTACTTACCTGGCTGGGCTCATAGGCACCAGAGGTAATTTTCTCTAATAGTCTTTGAGCACACCATAAGTTCCCTAAATAAAAAGCGGAGCATAGTAAATACACTTTTAGTGACTGGACTGACTAAAGATCACTGTTTTTGCATGTCAACGTTTTGATTAAGGTCGCTGGTCATGTTTATTATGGGTTCTCAGTAAAAGAGACTATAACAAATCACATGTATGTATATTTTGAAGTGAAAATTATTCATTAACTGTAAACCTTATAAAATATACATAAGATATATATGGAAGCTGGTGAAAATTTATTATCGTGCAAGTGCTGCACCTGTTTTTTTATAAAACAGTCTAACTGTGTGATTGCGTCAATGCTTACAGAAGTGTGTAACTGTGTTACAGACATGGAGACAGCGGTGATGATGCAACTCCAAGCCACAGTGCTGCAGCACAGCAGCTGTCTCTACAAGGTTTTGTCCCTGTGTGCTGAGCTGGACTGCCTTATGTCACTAGCAAAAGCCTCTCAGGAGTACGGCTACTGCTCCCCTTCACTGACACCACACTGCAGGTTGATCTTGCATCAGTCCCGGTACACAGCATTCCTGGATCCGGTCTAGTGTAATACTCACTGCCATCACTGTTTCCTCACTCTGATTTTTTTCCCTCTCTCTCTCTCCACCTTTCTCCTGCAGGCATCCTCTACTAGAGCTATGTACTCCCATATTTGTGGCAAATCCATGCATCTGTTCTGAAACTGAGGGAAAGGTCAAGGTGCTAACAGGACCAAACTCTTCTGGCAAGAGCATATACCTAAAACAGGCAAGTACGGCACATAACATCAACATACATTATGTCACAAACATAAAAAGAACAAAAACTTCATTAGCATGGCTGCACATGGGTCCACTGTTACATTCATTGTTTACTGAATTGATTGATGTAGGTAGGACTGATTGTGTTCATGGCCCTTATTGGTTCTGATGTGCCTGCAAAAGAGGCTGAGATTGGTCTAGTTGATGGCATCTTCACCCGTATGCACAGTCGAGAGTCTGTGTCTGTGGGCTTGAGCACTTTTGTCATAGATCTAAACCAGGTATGAATATTTGTCACACTTATACACTGTCCTGCTGTCCTATTACAGTGAAGCAAACACAGAGTTGTTTGCATTAAATTTATTAGATCAAAATGCGTACATTGGTCTACATAAATAAAATATACACATTGATGTAATTATTTTATATGTAAAATTGTATTATTGTTTTTATATGCTTCTCATATAGATGGCTCAGGCTTTGAACCACAGCACTGGTATGTCTCTTGTGCTGGTGGATGAATTTGGCAAAGGAACCAATACCGTGAGTAGAGGAACCTAGAAGAAATAATTAGAGAAAATATGGAGATTAGATATGTTATGAACAGTATATCCTTGAGACTAGTACTGTGTGTTTGTGTTTGCAGGTTGATGGTTTGTCACTCTTGGCTGCTTGTCTAAATCACTTGTTAGCCAGAGCTCCAGCTGAGTGTCCTCTTGTTTTCCTTGCTACAAACTTCCACAGTGTTCTGCAGCTGGGCCTCCTGCCTCGCTCTCAACTGCTCTCTCTGCTGGTGTGTACCTGTTACTTTTTAAATAGTACTCATATTTAGATGTATAGCATTTGTTCATGGAAGGGAAGCTTTTTCATTTTATGTTTATGTAATATTGGAGCACTTCTTTAGTTGCATTTCCCATACTGAATCACTTTTTCTCTTAAAACCAATGTGCTCATGTATTTATGTTTTGATCCTGTCTGTCCAGTCCTGTTCCTTTAGAAATGGCAACAGATCCAACTTCCTCTTTTAACATAGTCAATTTATTGTGATTAATTTTCATTGTGGAACCATTTTGTTCTTTGAGTAGTTTGAGAATACTTTGCTTGAAAAATAGAGTATTGTCATTATTGAGCACACAAATACATAAGAGTAAGCAACGAGGAATAAATACTCGCCTCTAAAGAAGTACAACAAAATAAGGTGTTGGACATGAGGAGGTTCAGCTAGAGTTTACATACTGCTCCTTTAATATGTATTGGCATTGCTTGAACATTTAAATAATAGGTCCTGTAGGATATCTAAGTCAATAAGTCAATGATTACGCTTTGTCCTATATTTGTCTCATTATTTATTATGTTTCAAAATCCAGACATAATGATTTGTATTACATATTGCATGTCTGGATAGACTTTCGAGACTGCTGTAGACGGGGAGGAAATGATCTTTCTCTACCAGCTGAAGGAGGGCATTTGCCAGTCCAGCTATGCTGCTAACATTGCCACACTGGCTGGCCTGCCGCCTGCTCTTGTGCAGAGAGGAGTGGAGGTATTTCTCCACAAGTTACTTCGCAGCACTATTATATCAATCATGAGCCAGAAAAGTACATTTACAAAATGTCTAGGTCAGGAACTTGTAATATACAGTAATCTTACTGACATAAATTTAATGATGATACCAAAATTAGAGAAAAAATATAGGCAGTATTGTACACAAAAACACACACACATGCATATTTTTGTATGTGCAGGTATCAGATTTGTATAGAACAGGAAGGGCCATCCAAAGGATTGACCAGAGCTCAAGTGATGAAGAGATGAAAAGGTTTGTGTAATTATTT
This sequence comes from Megaleporinus macrocephalus, assembly GCA_021613375.1. Taxonomy (NCBI): domain Eukaryota; kingdom Metazoa; phylum Chordata; class Actinopteri; order Characiformes; family Anostomidae; genus Megaleporinus; species Megaleporinus macrocephalus. Next base: position 31,291,888 of record CM038716.1, read on the forward strand.
TTGCTTTCTATTTACTAATGTAACCAGAGGATGATTGTAACTACATCCTCCCACAGCCTCCATCGGTGCTAAAAAAGCCTGGAAACAGCATCTCTTAAAATGAATGGCCTCAGCATTTCTTTAGTCAGGTGCTTCAAAACAGCCAGATGAGGACACTGCCTCAATAACTCTGTAAATGTGAGGCTGGCACATGGTGTAGAAGCAATATTACAGTTGTAAACCTGCATATCAGTAGAAATATATCTGACTATTGAGCCTACTTTGAAAGTCTAATTACAACATTAAATATTGTGAAAAGAAAGGTCGCAGCTTACGTTCTAAGTGTAGAAGTTATTTCTGTAATTATGGTTCTGTCTCATAACATAGTGAGCTGCCTAAGTAGAGCACTGTCTAGGTAGACTGCTGTTTAAGTAACAGTGTTCTGTTTGAAGTCTCTCCCCATAACACAGATTACTAAGACGCTCTAGTTAAAGAGTGATGCGTCACGGCTTGTTCCCGCCCACTGCACGCGACCAGTGGTTTAGCTAGTTGCTACGCTACAGGTGTTCTATCATTTCATCCTACCCATCGATCGGTCCTACCAAAGCTTATTGCGCATGCGCACATGACGATTACGTCAAGATTTCGATGGTTGGCGCATACGTGCATAATTTTATCCTTGTTGTTTACAATGTTTTAATGTCTTTTTAATGATAATTGTTTTTTAAGCTTGTTATCTAAATTTAGCCTAATGTTACTGTCTGCTTGAGTGTTCCAAAAGCGTTCATGGCCACTCATTATCGTTGACAAAATAGCAGGGGGTACTGTTTTATGACCATATTTACACTATCAAGACATGTCTGCTTCCTCTGAGCTTCATAACCGAGTCATTTCTCTGGATAAGGATGCTCTGGTGCTGGTTCTCCTCCACAGAATGGTAAGAGTAGACATATGGAGGTTTGGGTGGATATTTTAATTTTAGCGCCTTCAGCCATAGACGCAGGTCCTCTTCTTTGGAACACTCTGATCTTTATGTGCTGTGTTCGTAACGCTGTTGTTCAAGCCAAGTTTTCCTCGTCGTCCAATTATCGTGACTCCCTCTAACTTAACATGTTATGCTAGTCATTTTATATGTTTATTGTCGTTTTGCTTGTAATTAGTATCATTGTGCCCACGGTTGCACCGGAAGTTCCAACACAAAGTAAACAAAGATGCCCCCTCTAGTGTTGACATGGAAAATAGCATGAATAAAACTGCAAAATGGGCAACGACTCGTTGCTAGTGATGGGCAAATGATAGGCTTCGGAGCTTGTGTCGAGAAATCCAGGAACCCGTTTATGAAATGCGTATCGAGGCTTGTTCCGTTAAGGGCGAGTGACGTCACTTATGACTTCTAAAGCCTCGCTGGTTCAGGACATGGTTTGAGTACTGCCATGATTTACCCATCCATCCATCCATTTTTTTCCGCTTTGTCCTGCTAGTCGGGGGCATCGGGCGAAGGCGGGGTACACCATGGAGAGTTTGCTATTCATGATTTATTGTTTCTTAATAAAATAAGTCACCATCACCCCACAATCACTATCCCATCTCTTGAAAGCACTGCAACAGTTTTAACATCAGCATCTCATGTACTATAAGATTTATGTATTGCCTAAAATCATACCGGCAAGTTTTTTTTTAATTAACAGAGCTCTATTAGTGATACCCACACAATCAAACACAGTTCAGAGGAACAAATGAATGAACCACAGAAAATTTTATGAAGGTGTTTTTATGTGTATACTTGTCAGTAATTATTCCCAGGCTGACCATGTTGCACAAGGCCATCAGAAATAGGTGAAATGACAATAAAAGCTTTGGCCAGCAGGGGGGTTCGTGTGCACATTAAGCTTCCAGAATTTTTTTTTGAACCAACTGGAGGGAAAGCTTCAACGCTTCAAGAGGCTTCATCACTACTCGTTGCAAATAAAATGCTGTTTTGTGTGGTTGTATGACAAGAAATTAATTAAAACACCAGAGAGAATCAAAACAACTTATTAAATAACATTAAAATGACTAAACTGCTCGTAGCTTCGCCTGCGTTGCATCATGGGATTACCTTAGCAGCCAAGGAAGCGTTTGATGCTTTCTTAAAATCAAGCCAAAATAAGGTGCCTCAGTAGGCAGCATGTTTAAGGTATGTAAGAATTGGTACAGCCTACATGTCGGGAGCGCATAAAATGATGTAAAATGCTGTCTATGTAGACCCTCACTAGGTTTTGAGATAGACCCTTTATCAGGGCTGTGCTGTGTCCCTTTATTGTCACTGGCTGTTGAAAATAAGCTAACTTCACCAATATCCTTATCAGTCTGACCATGCATGCTGGAACACAACTAAACACTGTTGCAACTTTTTTTTGTCTCTGCATCTAGATGTGAAAGAGTGGTAGAGAAGTTCCTCACCCTTGATCTGGATGACCCCTCAGTGGACTTACAGAGCTATATTAAGGAGGAACTGTTGCCAACAGCTGGTGAAAAACTGTGATAAAGGTGTAAATGTAAACAGTGCTGTATTTTATTGGTTGTTGTTTTTATTAAGAGTTTAGTTAGTGTAACAAATAAAAGTTCCTTCACACGGTCTGTAAATCACTTTCTTTGCCAAGTAAAGAGAGTTCAGGAGAACAAGGTCTGCACGAATAATGATGTCTTTATCTAAAGAGTGCACCGTCCTTCTGTCTGATCTATTTGCCATGCAGCTCCAGTTTGTATACAGATGACAACTCAGATGACACTGCGTTGCTGTGGCGTAAACTGCAAGTGGAGGCCAGAAGTGATTTTTTATGTGTGAAGCAGTATCACAAGTTTTAAAAATGCTTATGTTGCATGCTATTTATGGTTGCTTACAGTCAATCTAACCAGAAAACCACAAGAAGCTTGTATCAAGTACCAAAAAATACAATGAAACCGGCAGAAAAATAGCTTATGACCTTCATCTGTGGTCAGAATGAGACTGATGTCTGCTCGTTTTCCATCGGTTTCTTGTTTGAATTTTAGGATTAGTGATGTTGTTTATAGCTATTGACTGCAGATGAACTCTGGTCCTCCCGACCGCAGAAGGCTAAAGCAAGCTTCTTATTCACGTTTTCCTTTTTTCAGTCTTAAATGATGCCGCAGATGCCAGATTGTAACTGCTTTCAGTGTCTTAAAAGTCTTTAAATAGGTATACCCTGTGTCATTACACTCTCATAGCAGCTATCATTATTTTAATCGATCCATCTCAGTGGCAGTAGAGTTGCTTTCTAGTTAGAAGAGCCATGCATATTGACTTGGACAGAGTTTTTCCAGAGTCGTTGCATTCATGCAGATCCATAACACTCCAGTATTGGCATGTGTAATCAGTCACTGTAGCACATGTTTCAAATAAGAACTAGAAACAGAAAATAACGAAACTAAAGAAAGAAATTTGGTATTACAGCTATAATATTTCTAACAATAATAATATTGCTTGATGGCTGGAGATGTGTTATGATGTCTTTTAATTGGCTATTTAAAAATAGATTATTATCCACATATTTTGTTGCACTTTTGTAAAAAGGTGTTTAGCTTCTATGCTGTTCTATGACTGAGGTGTGGTGAGTTTATATACATCTGCTTATATGCTTTAGTAAATTTACATTCTTGGTTCCTGAGGTCAGAAGAGGCTGGAGTTGATTGAGTTAATGCAAATATGTTCTCACTAATCCTCCTTCATTGCCCAGGACAGAAGCAGCTGTGTTATCACGGTTTATTAAATTGATTAAGTTCTTGAGCCATATGTCTGTTGAAAAAACAAGAAAGCTCCCCTGCTAATCTGAATTAAGTAGTCAGAACTGCATTAAAGTTCTTAAAAACCACAGAATATTCTGTAACTGTTTAAGCTTTTGGTTGGACTATATTTATGAAACCCTGAAAGTCCTGCTTTATAGAGACATTTAATGACATGCTGTGGCTCTAATGTCCTTTTCTGTTCTTCTGCTCTAAACAGCCACTGTTTAATAGTCTCCTCTGTTTGTTACAGCTTTGCCATGGACAGCCAAATGACTGTGACTGAATGGTTGATCTCATAACAATTTTTAGCGTATAGATCACCAGATCACGAGGTTGAAAGCCTTTAGAAGCTTGTTTTGGATGACAAAAGTCCCAGCTACCTGAAGCCACCTTAAGCTACTTCAAACAAGGTGAGAGTGCCAGAGAGTGTCAACCCTAATTGAATTGGTTAGAACAATCAAGTTCTCCAATTACCTGAGCAGCCTTGATCCACAATGGTAAATTGCCCAGAGTAAAAGGAAGGACAGGCTGAACTTTAAAGCTGAAGGCTTAGACAAGAACAAACACGTTTCGATTTTTTTACCTCTCTTGCTTATGGAGGAGAATGACTCGTGATGTTTTATCTTGGGCACAACTTTTATCCTTTTTCATGGATGGACTTCTCACCTTTTTTAATTAATTGCGTTTCATCAAATTAACACAATTAAATGTGATTTTTTTCCCTTAAGTTATAAATTGTTTGTATAGTGCGTTTTTTAAAATAATGTTTGTAGATGATTCGTTATTCATAACCACTCATAGACTAGGGACTGGGTGTTTGCCAACAAGGCCAAAACATTCCATACTCCTACAGCATGCTGAATACCAACAAAACACCAGCCTATTTATTCACTAACTATTGTCTGGTGAGAGTGGAAAAGCTCTAAGTGTTTAACTGAATTTTAATGTTAGCTTCAAACATGCATTTACTACAACACTTGATGTATTTTGTACTAGATCTGAAAGGCATTCAGCAACAGATGATTTAATTAATGTGGTTTATTTTATGACATTTTTTTAGTGAGCACAATTTATTGGCCAGCTTACTTTTAATGAGCATCAGGGCTCCATGAATGATCTTGAATTTGATGGCTGTTCAGAGGGAGAACCATGTAACGTGGCAGTAAACTTGCATACTTGTAGAACTGAAACCTACTACTGGATATACAAATCTGGCCCAAATTACATTTTGGAGGCTTGATTAACCTGATTACCTTGATGAGGATAAGAGGTGTCTTCTGAGTAAGCCAAGGAGTGTCAGATCTACTGGCCAATATGGCTGTAATCCACATAATTGAGTTGGTTAGTTCAGTCAAGTTTTCCAATTTACTTGAGAAGCTCTAATCCACAATAAACAGAATGAATGCCAGGATGAGGACAGACTGAACTCTAAATCTGGCCACTTCCAGACTTTAAAAGAGGCGATTGGAAGAGCAAAGCGTTCATTCCCGCAGCTGTGGCATGAGCAAGAGGCTCTCTGTCTGCTGATACTGTTCATGCGGACAGGTAAAGACAAACTATGCAAACTCAGCTCTCAGCATCGCTACACCTTTAAGATGCAGTTATGAACTGCATAGATTTATCATTTGGTAAGTATTAAATATTTGTGTTCTTAGTCAGCATGTTTATTACGCTTCATAGTTAAGTGCTTCTTCTGATATGGAAAATTCGTCTAATGCAGGAGGTGTTACCACCTTACTGTAATTCAGTTTAAAGACTTTGATTAGACTAGGAATTACTTGAACATTCTTTTCGTTCACTTGTGTTTAGCTGTCTTCATTTCGCAGCACTGGATGCTTCTCAACTAGATCATCAGCACCACCTCTCTGGACCACGCCTCTTTTGATGGAAATGAAGCTTGCCACAGTGTTGCTATCGAACCACCGTGCAGCTTTGAATGGCTCTGCATGCTTTGCAGTGGCAGAGCAAGGACCTGTTATCCGAATCCAATGAGAGTTTGTTTACTTGGGTACTTTTTCAGTTATAGCAGGAAACACACAGCAGTAGGGCACAGTCAGCACTCCTAAACAGGACTCTTGATGGAGGCTCTGTCATAGGGGCTGTTGGAACTAAACATTTACTTTTAAGACTTTTTCCTAGCAATTTTGAGTCATTTCTTTTGGTGCATTCTTCATGAAATTTACACACGATGTAATGAGCAAAAGGCATTTTTTACTTGTGTCAAAAACTGAGAAACAACAAAGATTGAGATACAAGATTTTGTTTAAATAGCAGCATTGTTTATAATATATAAGAAGATGTAATTATAATGGTATTATAATGATATATCAAATTTCACGTTGTTCTTGCAATTGGTCCCTTTGTTCTTGCAATTGCTGTCCATATTGAAAGTAACACCCCTATATACTGGTGTTGAGTTGCTGAGCAAGGTTTATATTAATCTTAAAATAATTATCAATTTATGTGATCTGCATAATCAATAAAACATGTAGGCTTCAAAGTGGGCTAGTACTTCTGTTTGAACTACTCATAGGGGTCAAACAACTTATGCAAAAACAAACACAATTTATTTTGACTGCACATACACCGGACTGTAGTTGCGTTCTGTAGCCCATGACAGTCGCCTAATTCTTCCTAATCTGAGACATTAGACTGTGCTTTCATAGTCAAGTAGAAACATTTCACTCTGTATTGACTCCAGTACACTATAATTATAATATTATGGGTATGTGTGAGTTTGTTGTTTTGATTTTCATGAGTGACCTTTATGTTCCTTTCATTTTGTGGCATTGTTAATCAAACGGTTAACCTAATGTGACTGAGTTTTCAGTCATGGAAACTGTACGAGGTAATATATATGATACATGACATATCTTCTTTGTTTCCGGTACGCAATTCTGAGGTTTTGTTCAATAATAAAAGGTACGCTATGCCATAGACTGTCAGAAGCTCTCCACACACTTATCTGAACATAACCTCAAAGGGAAATGTAATCTGTGGGTTTAAGGAGCTGTAACACCTGCTAATTGCAAAAGCCACTCAAATAGGAAAGCCTTTTTGCACTGACGACACTACTGCTTGTTTCAGCAGCACCTTAAATCCCACTGACAAATAGGGTCAAGTGTTAAATCGTGAGAGTCACTGTGGGTCAACAGGATTGGCCTGGAAAATGGAAGCATGTGGTAGGAGGAGGGGTTCCTTCTTAACAAAGAGAAGCATGTTTTAAAATGTGGATTTTAAATATGTGAATTTCAGGCAACATAGCCAGAAAAAAATCTACAACGAAAAGGGGAATAAAATGCCTGTTGCTGGCCGGCCATAGTGCACGACATGTTCACTGCTGCTGGGCAGTCATGCGAGGTACAGACTCAGTCTTTACATCATATAGTATGTCCATCACAAACTTTTTACACAGTTTAAAGAGCAGCTGCTCACACGATGTTTCCTCATTTTTGCTTGTTTTTTTGGTTTTTGGGGTTTTTACTGGATAAAAAAGTACCAAATTCATGATCAGCAATTAAAAAATATATTTACAATGCTCATAAAATTCCATAAAAGACTGTAAATGTAGAGTAAAACATGCTATATTAGGTTACAAATTGGCCAACAGAAAATTATAAATTATAATTAACACTTATTTGTCTGTTTCAAGAAATAGTATGAATGAAATCGATCTATTTTAGTTCAGGTACTTGAGAGGAATTACAGCATGCTATGGAAATCCCTCCAATCTCTGCTAAGAAGCTAAACAATTGTTTGTGATGTTTCACACCTTCTAATGAAGCTCCATCAGCTTAGTCCTCAATCTGCCAACTCTAGGCATCCTTCCTGACCACTCTTCCACTAATCCTCTAAAGTCCTTTAATCAAGGTATAAATACTGGAGGACACAAGAGGGGCGCAAAAGGGCAAAGAGAAAGCAGAGGAAACTTTTTAACCTTTGCTGATACACCGCCAACTCCAGACATGTCAGGTCTGCATGGTTTTGAGGGAGAGAACTTCTACATCCCTATGCATAACCGCACAGGGCTCGTACGTGATCCATTTTTGTATCAACAGTACTACTTAGCAGATCCATGGCAGTTCAAATTGCTGGCTTGCTACATGTTTTTCTTGATATGTTTCGGTTTCCCCATCAACGGCTTGACCCTTTTTGTCACGGCTCAGCACAAAAAGCTCCGACAACCACTCAATTTCATCCTGGTCAACCTGGCCTTGGCTGGGATGATCATGGTCTGCTTCGGATTCACCATCACCATCACCTCAGCAGTTAACGGCTACTTTTACTTTGGACCTATGGGCTGTGCTATTGAGGGGTTCATGGCAACACTTGGAGGTGAGCAGAGCTGAACATCTATACAGAGTATACATACATGAAATCATGATGGTGCTCTTCAGTGTAAACTACATTGGCTTTAATTCATACGTCTTTTCCTCAGGTGAAGTGGCTCTCTGGTCATTAGTGGTGCTGGCCATTGAGAGATACATTGTGGTCTGCAAGCCTATGGGAAGCTTCAAATTCTCTTCCTCCCATGCATTAGGTGGGATTGCTTTTACCTGGATCATGGCACTTAGCTGTGCTGGACCCCCGCTTGTTGGATGGTCCAGGTAAGTCTTGCCATCCCAAATGGAATGGAACCAAGAAAATACTGCCTTTGGATTAATTTACTTTGCACTTAAAAATGAAGGTGCTACAATGGGCTCTTTGTAGTAATGCTGTAGAACAGTGGTTTCCTGGTCCTTTAGAGCCCTGAAAATTTTAGTGTGCTCCCAGCACACCTGATCTAACTAATTAACAACCCTTCCTGAGTTGCAGGAACTTTGCAGGGCTGGGAACCACTTTTGTATGCCTGAAGAAACTTACAATTTATTTTTTGTAAATGAGATGTGAGTGTAAAGGTTCTATACCGTGCATGTCTGAGCCATAGGTTGGTGACTATAACTAATGTGATTGTTAAATGATATCGAAACAAAGGAACTATGCTGTTCTAGCTAAATAAAAAAAAGTAAAATTTAAAAAATAAATAAAAGGAAGACATTTTGCAAAACCATTTTGGGTCCAAGTATTGATTGTTTCTAAAAGCTGTTTGGATATGCAAATGTTTAAATTTAATCTTCTAAATGAACAGGTATATTCCTGAGGGGCTGCAGTGCTCCTGTGGACCAGACTACTACACACTCAACCCCAAATACAACAACGAATCCTACGTCATCTACATGTTTGTTTTTCATTTTATTCTCCCGGTCACCGTCATCTCCTTCACCTATGGCCGGCTTGTGTGCACAGTCAAAGCGGTGAGACTACACTTTGGTTTAACAAAATTTACATAAATGCTTATTTAAATACACTAGTGGTGAACCCCTGTTCAAATGTGTGTAATCAATATAGTCAGTAATGTAAAACCAGTCCTGTTACATCTATAAAATAAGTGTTTCCAACAGTTAGGTTTATAGCATTGATAAATATACTAATACTAATTGAATATTCAAATTGTCTTTAAGTATTTAAAGCAGTAGAAGAATTCCTGATAATCAAATAGCTGTTCCAAATAATCTTCTGATTTGACTCTTGTATTTAAAATACTTAAAATTCTGACCAACAATTGGTTTATATTATGGTGTCTAGTATTTAACACTGTGTAACAATCAACACTGTATAGATCATCATTAAATAACACGTATTATTATATCAAGTCATTTAAAAACGTTTTGTTAATGTCTTATTATTTTTGTTATTGCAGTAGCAGTAGTTTAAGAAAAAGCAGTACTATTGATACTAGTAGTAGTATTTATTCATGACAGCAAAACAAATAAGCAGCTTCTTATTATTTGTAAAGGGAGAATTAACAGCACTGATCTGAACATTCCTTCCAGGCTGCAGCGGCTCAGCAGGACTCCGCCTCCACTCAGAAAGCTGAGAAGGAAGTGACACGGATGGTCATTCTGATGGTGGTGGGCTTCCTGGTGGCTTGGACCCCTTATGCTAGCGTTGCAGCCTGGATCTTTTTCAACAAGGGTGCTGCCTTCACAGCTCAGTTCATGGCTATTCCTGCCTTCTTCTCCAAAAGCTCAGCTATCTTCAACCCCATCATTTATGTGCTGCTGAACAAACAGGTCAGTCCATCACTCATCAAAACAACGTAGGAATATTCCAGAGATGTTCTGCCTAACTGTATTTGTAGAATACTGTCTCTTAGCAGGAACAATAATGAAACATATTTACATGTAATTATTAAACAAACAGAAGCCACATGGATTCAGAATGGGAAGCAGCTTCCTATGGTTGCTGTCCAGGAACAATGACCTGGTAGCCAATGGTTAGCAACTGAACTACAAACCAAATAAAAAAAAAAAAATGGGATGCTGTGCAAAATGTAAAGAAAAACAGAACGATGTGTCGATCATTTAAACCAGGGGTATTTAATTAGAATTCAGTACGTCCAGTTAGAGGAAATTTCTTCAGGCCAAGGTCTGGACCTTCATCATTTCTAACTTGTGTTATGATTCAGTGCCATCCTGTATACTGAAATAGTCTTGTATCAACATTTTATACCATCAGCAACTGAAAGTCACAACAAATTACAAATACCGTTCACAGACCCAACCTTGGAACATTTTTTTGAGGTCAGGTACATTTGCTGATCAGTGTTGGGTTACACTCATCATGGCTTATTTCTAATAAGCACATAGTTTCCACTCACCACCATATCTAGCTATTCAACATACAAGTAGACTATGAAGAAAACAAGAACTCTTTTAATAAAAAAGGCCATATATTTCAGTTTTTGGATATTTCACAGTTTTTGGACCATTTACTTAAAAACTGTACAGTAAAATCACTTCATAATTCATATCTACATAGTATTCTAGACTCTGAACTGATATCTGTTGACATTATGGACTACCTGTTAGAAATTGCTATTCTATAAAGCTGTGGGTCGAGAGGGATGAAAACCAATTTCGTTACTTTGGTTTTAACAGCTCAGTCTCCGCTTGTAGCCTATTTGAAGAGTTTAAAACTAGCGCTATGATTGGTCGAAGTCTTCTTTTCTTTTTTTTTTTAGAGCACGTGGTCCGACTCGCTTTATTCTCCGACTGCTGCTTCTCGTTTCATACCGCGCCTGTGTGCGTGCCGCTCTCCCAAATCTGCATAGATCTGATTGGCTGAGGAGCGCCTTTAGTAATCTTAGAACACACGCAATTGGTCTTTAAGGTCACTGCGCTGCAGAGCCCGTATACTGTAAAGACAAGAAAAGCTCCACCGCTTAAAATGAGCACTGTCTAAATATAATCATTCTCAGTAATTTATCGCTTTGGGTCCACATTGGACAACATCTGGGTCTGTACCCGAACCGTGGTCTGCCTATTAGTGTCCTCTGATTTAAACCATATATTTAGTTGTAAATAGTACAAAGAGCACATACTGGATGTTAAATTGGTTTCTGAAAAATATATGTCAAAAAGGTGGGACAGGGTCTTGGTAGCCTCTGTACTGCGTCACCTGTGTTTTATAAAACAACACTCTGTAAACGTTTGGGAACTGAGGAGACTGTTGCTGCAGCTTGGAAAGTGAAATGTCTCCTATTCTTGCTTGAGACAGGATTCAGCTGCTCAATTCGAGACCTCTATTGTCGTATTTTTCATTGTATAAAGAAGCACGTTTTCAATGGATGTCAGACTGCAGGCAGGTCACAATTACACCTGGACTCAAGAAAAAGACATTGAAAAAGCTGTTGTCCTGAAGGCAGCATATCTTGATCCAATACCTGTTTATATCAATCAGCATCAACGGCACCTTCACAGATGTCACCCAGGCCATGCATGCCAGTAACAAACTGTATAGTCCCTCTCCTCTGTAGCACAGAGGACACAACGTCCATGAGTTCCAAAAATAATTTTAAATTTTGATTAGTCGGTCCACAGGACATTCCTCCAGAGAAGGTGTCAGCGTGTCTTTATCCTGTTTAAATAAGGGTTGTTCTTTGCATGGTAGAGTTTTAACTAAAATTTGTGAATGCAGTGATAAACTGTGTTTACCGATGGTGGTTAAATGAAGTTACATTTCTGGGAGGCTCCTTTTATACCCAACCATGCCTGCTTTCATTTAACCTAATTAGTTGTGAGATGTTCCCACATTTGTTTTTTTAGCATTACACAACTTTACCAGTCTTTTGTGGCTAACGTCCTAATTTTTTTTGGAAACTCATTGCCTGTATATAATTTAAAATAAGAATGTTTTTCACAAACCAATACAATTTCTTTGTACTTTGCCCTATGTTTTAATTTAAAATAGAATTTAAATATATGGTTTAAATCATTTGCACATCACTGCATTCTGTTTTTATTTATATTCTGCATACTAATCTTCAATGGCAATAGACTGTGTACCACAGAAGCACCAGATAGAGATTTGACAGAAATAATTCTATTTTTATATAAGTCTCCATTTGAATGCAATTTAAATGTAAAAGGCTGAAATGTAAACATTGCATGTTTGTTTATTTGTCCTGTTTATTCTTCATAGTTCCGAAACTGCATGCTGACGACCCTGTTCTGTGGCAAGAACCCTATGGGGGATGAAGAGTCCTCAACAGTGTCCACTAAAACAGAAGTGTCCAGCGTGTCCCCAGCATAGAGAGCCTTCTCTCTGTTTCCTGATACAATCTTACAACTCTCTGAACTCTCAGAACTTCAGCTGCATTTTGCCATTGCCATCTTAACACGAGGGTGCACAGTTGACACATAGGTTTCCTTTAATAACGTTCTTATTTTCACTGCTTGCACATCATGATTTGTTTGTGTCTGTACCAGCGGCTCAGGATCTCCGTGCTTGTTCAGTGTGACTCTGTGTTGATCATTTCTATCCTCTCTCACATGTAACATTTTACTGTTGAAGTCATTATATATTTTTTATACTTACAAAGCACGAAAAGACAAAAAAGAGAGATTGTTTAAAAGTAATAAACACTGCATTTCAAAAGGTTATGTTTCCCTGTTTGACTGCGTCCTAGTTTTGTTCATGATGGATTAGTATAAAATGTGTTTGTTTATGCTACAAAAATATAATATTGAAAAATATAATTCAAATAAATTTATACTGTAGAGACAAATAATGAACGTGCAAAGCTTTAAATGAGCCAAGTTTCCCCACCTGTGAGGTAAAACTTCCTTACACTGTTGCAGCATTCCATCCATGTGGATTAAAATAACACAGCCTCAAATATGTCACCGCTGCACAACTTCATTAGGATCTCTTACTAAATGGATTAAGTATAAGATCCTAATGAAGTGGTGCAGCGGTGACATATTTTTCACTGCAATCTTCCTGTGAACCCATAATGCATCAAGATTCTATGATTCATTTGAATGAGCAGTAACCATCGTAGACACTAAAGTCAACTGTCTTTACCTTCTGTGTTAATTAATTTTGGTTTGTATTTAGAAATACTGATGACAGTTGAAATCACCATATTGTGGCTAGAACACATTTTACTAACAGCATTTCCCAGCTTGCTGTGTCTGTAAAAACAGTATTAGGTAGGCTGCTGAACATGGTGGTGGCAGTTCCTTAGCTGTGCTTCGAAGTGGCGGGCTTTATAAGTTTATATATATGACAATAAATATGACAATAGGCACTGAACTACTATTACTTATACTTCTATTCTGAACATAATCTGTTTGAATCATACACACAGTGACAGGTTTACTTTAACTTGAGATTCGGGGGCTGAACAAGTGCCCCCACCGAATACCTGTGCACTACACATTGTCTAAATGTAATTTGTTGATTTTATCTATATGTATATAGTTATGACAATGTAGTCAACTTTTAGAACATTGTCCAAAACTGAACTAAGGAAAAAAGCTATAAAATAGTAAGACTCATGTTGTCCATCCTAGTGATCTCACACAAGACACATGAGACTTCATTATCAACAACCTAACACCTCCTTACAAGTGTACTGTCTGTGGATGAGTTAAACCAATCAGTGTCCAGACTGCCTTTATTATATTTTGAGTTATTTGAACTTAAAATAATACATTTCTGGGCATACAACACAGATTCTTGTTCTGTTAACTTACCATTCCCAATTCAATTAACTCAACTTAACTTTAAAATTTAGAAATGACCTCCTGCCTCAAGTGGAGGTGTTCAAGTATCCCGGGGTCTTGTGAGGGAAGGATGGATTGGCGCAAACTGCCGAAATGAGTTTTCTCTGGGGGTGTCAGGTCTGACCCTTAGAGATAAGGTGAGGAGCTTGATTATACGGGGGAGGCTCAGAGTCGAGGTGGTTCAGGCATCTGGTCAGGATGCTTCCTGGACGCATCCCTGTGGAGGTGAACTTTTAACTAGAACAGTTAGTGCTAAGCTAATTGACAGCATCTCAAATAAAAGAAATTGATACTCTGGTCTTTTAGGCTCCTCGCTAAGCTCTGATGCTTACCAGGCTGCCACTGTAAATAAGAATTTGTTCTAAATTACTTACCTGGTTAGATTAAGGTTTAGTTTAAAAAATAAATAGGCCAAAAAATGCCCTGGATTTTAGATACTATCTGTTTCCCCCAAATCATTTAGTGGGTGTAACTGTAGATTACACCATCTACAGAGATTACACCATCAATTCTGAAACCATGACCACATTCAAGACCCAAGTGAGAGCCATGAAAAGACAGAGCTGTAAAAAGGATAGTTTGAGCTTTATTAATATTAAACTGCGTTATCAGACAGAAGGGCTATTGTTTCTCTATTTCATAGAGCAGGTGTAGATTAAACAGCCATATAAATGCACAACATTTAAGGACAATGATGGTTTTTAAACTGTGGCTTGTAAATGGATTTTGTCACCTTGGCACACAAGAGATATAGTTTTAATTCTTTTAACTAGCAGGCAGTCCACAGATTAGATTACCAGTCAGTTACTTAATTAGCCATTTGTCATACAGTCCTGTGTTTTCTAGCGTCCCTTTATACAACACACCCTTCCCTTAATGTGGCTGCAGACCAAAAAAGAAATGCCATGGTTTAATATTCAGTCAGACATGTAAAGTAAATAAATATTAAAACCTTTACACCCTTCTCTGTAAAGGTGTTTCCCTTTGACATCAGCTTAATGCAGTTAATCATTGTCACGCCTACAGAAGCCATGGGAGGTAGCCAACCTTCCCTGAGCACCGGATAGAATCCTTTGTTCATGACACATCGTGTAAAAGCAGCAGGTGTTAAAGGTCCTGTAATCTTGTTAACTTAAGTTAGATTAAGCTTTTGATGGTTAAGAGGAATTAGGAAAGCTTTAGGTCTTGAGGGTTTGAGTTATGGCAGAGCACCTTACAAGTGTTACTAGCACGCTGATTGCTGAGACCTTCTTGTCATTAACTGCTATGTTGGTAGTTCAGAAGGTTTTGCACTAGGCTGCTCCCAAAGTTTAATTTAATGAGAATATCCTTTAAAATTAATGTTTGACTCCCTCTAGTGGACTGAGGCTTGCACAATAGTAAGATAAGTTACTGAGCTCCTGCACTGAGGGTGGAGTAGTCTATCCCCTTCTAACACAGCTTAGCTCTTCTGCTTCAAGTGATGTTTAAAGAAATGCCTGTACTCCCACCTTAAATTTCTTAACTTAAGTCTAAGTTAAAGTCTAAAGTACAGTAACTAGGCCCTATAAGTGCTATCCCAGCAAATGCATAACGTTGTCACAATGTTGTCTACTTTCTTACACCGTTGCTACAATGTTGTCAGAAGACAGTGTTTTATATGTTGCCTAAACAAGATTGTCACAATGTTGTCACAACATAACTATTAAATAACTTTTAATAATAATGTTTTATGGTATTAGGACTACCTGTTGGCAGCTTTACAATCTTCCATACAGATATACTGTAATGTACGAAAGGTTTCTAGGAGGTTGTGACAATGTACTGATAATGTTGCCAGTACATTATCACAACACTGTCAGCTAACATTGTCACAACTTTCTGAGGAATTACATTTCAGTGTAATTGAACTAAAACAGTATGTCTTCACAGTGTTGTTACAACGCACCTGTGTTTGCAGGGATGTCGTCTATACAATTTTTGGTGCTATACAAATTATATGGATGATGTCACAGCGTGTCACTTGAGAGAAACAGCTCATAAGGAGGAATAGTGTAATAATCATAGTCATTTTAACACAATTTTAATCTGAAATCTAAACTTGCATACTGAACATGGCACTAACCCTAACTTAAACAGATGTTACCATATTTGCAGATGATCCCTAGGGGGCTACAACAACAACAACAACAACAACAACAACAATAATAATAATAATAATAATAATAATAATAATAATAATAATACCTTTCATCTTACCCGCTACTGTTTTAAAGGTACCATGTGTAAGATTTAGGGGCAACAATACCAATGCTGATATCGACTTCCACGCTAATGAACAAACAACTCGAGCTGACAGTGAAGGAGAGTCAGCTCACACAGCTGCTGACGCTGTGGCAGTCGGACATAAAGGTCACTTTAAACATTCTGCCCTGATATATTCCTGCCAGGAGTGATGTTAGCCCCTCCTCAAACACACACACACTCATAAGCATTTCTCTAATAAGAAAGGAGAAATAGAGACAAGATTTCTAAAATCACTCATTGTTTGTGTAGTGTGGACTACAGCTCAGCCAGTGAGACTAATAACTCCAAACACAAGCTCCTCAGATGTGTTATCCACATTAGCCTTGGATGTGATTCCTGATGTCACTGTGCTACAGAGACTGCAGTTAAGACAGATGAGAAGCAGGTTCGAAACTATGAAACGTACTTAAAGCTGTTCTGATGTGAAACAAAACTCATTTTCTTTGCTGCAGCATTACTCAATTCAAGGTAACCAATGTAGTTAGAACAGTTAGCTAATACATGCAGCTAGATTTAACCCTAACTGCTAAGGTACACTGCACGTTTACACTAACAACTACTTCTTCCAGTATAATTCATTATGGTATCTGACTCAGTATCAGCGAATACTAGATTATGTACTCATGCATGTACTTGCTCTAAACAAATTGTTTTAACTGCATGCCTGATAATTACCTGTAACAGTAAATAGTTTTTGTTAGCTAAGAAGCCTTCCCTGAGCCTAAATCAACATAAAGAGCAGGTCTACTTCCAACAAAGGGGCTATGTAGAGCTGCAATGTTGTTACGGTAACCCAGTTAATAGGTTGCAATATGCAACACATGCCAAGAAGCTACAATGCATGACAGGTTTATCTGCTTCTACAGGACTTATTTACCTCTCTGGGTGAAAAGTAGGTGGAGATGGTGGATGTGAACATGAATATTCGTTTCATGTTGTGAATAATCACATTTACTCTCTTTCATAAAAAGAAAACATTAAATATTAGAAACAGAGAGAATTCCCTGATCTGCTTTAGCTAGGTTGTTGGTTTGGTTGTAGTCCCTGTAGTACCGGGAACTCAGAACTGTAGGACTGAGTAACAGAGCATAGAAGAATGAACACCTGCCAAATATCGGCCTATGTGGGATAAACTCCTACGCTTATCTGACAGCACTGCACTCTGACACAATCCACAAGCACACAAGACACAGAAGACCCCATATGCTCTAATTCCCAGGGTTGGTGCATAATTGCCTAATTAAAGAGGGAACAGTGAGGGGTGCCTCAGCAGCTCCACACCTTATTAAGGCAGCAGTCCATCAGCCTCTGCCATTAAAGACTCCACCAATTTTAGCAGAAAAGGTCAAAGAGAAACTGTCAGCCAGGCTTAACCTTACTTCTCAACGTAGATTTGCTTAAACTTCTGATAATGCTGATGTGTTTACAGTACTAGATGACTTGGGGATAGTGAATGCATGTCTCTAGTTATCCTCTCTCTTTCTGGACGAGAAAAGTTAAAGTAAAGTCAGCATCTTTAGATGTAATGCTTTTATATTCTAAACACTGGAATAGCAGGTCTGTAGGAAGCAAAAACAGTGCATGATCGAGCCTCTTGTACTTTTAAAAAAATAAATGTAAAGGTATTTGCACAAGAGTATTATACAGGCAAACTACTCATCACTGTTGCAAACATGAAAGTTCTGCAAATATTTACAGATAATTCAAACAAAAGAAGAACGAGTGCAAAGTTGCACTGTATTCTAATCTCTTGTTAGTCATGTTGAATGCACTGTAACTTTTGCACAGGCCACATTTTGAATTGTATTTTTCATAACAGTCATTTTTAGCAGTCAAAGTTTTGCATATGACTGTAAATCCAAGTCAAGAATCATGTAAGAACCTTTATTTTATTTTTTTTTAGGGTGTAGTTGTGTGTCAGCAAAACGACCCACAAGAGGGAGCTCTAGAGCTTCAGCTCAGTTTACAGTTCCTACTAAGACGAAGCCTCTTTAGGAACAACTTGGTGACACTGTTATTGCTGTCACACTTTCAGCGTTTTGGTCGTGTAATGTGCTACTGTTTCATTTGCTTTAGATTATGTTCTAAACAAACTCTCATTTGAATTATGACTCTAATAAACCAGGGGGCATGTGATGTTCTGAATGCACTTGTTTCAAATGTGTACATTGTGTATATTAAAATATAAATAAAATTAAATATCATAAATTAAATTAAATTAAATATAATATCTAACAAATATAACTGAAATATTAAAAAATATATCAAATAAAAATTGCATTTCAGTTTATTTACTTTCTAGCTGTAAATGTGTTGATATAATATATTATTTTATTATATTAATGTAAAAATAATGTACACATTTGAATCAAGATCATTCTGTGCATCACTTTTTTTAGTGTAGACATTTATTTAACTGAAAAAAGGCAAAAGGAGACACACAGATCAGCTAACCCTAACCCTAACTTTAAAAACCACACCCCTGTTTGTACTCTCATTCTTTTCTTATGCTCCTTTTTATCAGCTCCTCTCACCTTATAGCAGTTCTCTGTAGTTCTACTATCTAGGCTGTACTCCATCTGATTCACTGCACACTTTATTATCTTTCACCCTGGTCTTTTGTGGATAGGACCTCTGCAGGACCACCACAGAGCCAGTATCATTTGGATGGTGGATCATTCTCCACAAACTAAACATAACCAACCAACAGTGTCCTGTGGGCAGCCTCCTGTGACCACTGATGAAGGACTAGAGAATGACCAACACAAACTGTGCAGCAACAAACAAGAACACACCACCACGTCAGTTTCACTGCAGTGCTGAGAATGTTCCACCACCCAAATAATATCTGTGCTGTGGTGGTCCTGTGAAGCTTAGGACCACTAAAGAACAAGGTAAAAAGTGGTATAACAAAGTATACAAAGAAACAGATGGATTATAGTCTGTAATTGCTGAACTACACAGTGCTCCTACATGGAAAACAGAATGAGTGATGAAACAATGAGGTGGTTTTAATGTTATGGCTGATCGGTGTATATCTCTGTTCAGATCTGGTTCCTCACTTTCTCTTATCACACCTCTCATAATATCTTTGTATCTAATTGAGCGTACACAGTAAAAAAGAAATAAGATTAAAGAGAGTAGAAGTCGGCTGCTGTTGCCAAGTTACAGTGGTCTTGTGAATCCGCAGGATTAGAGTGAGCTTGAGTGGATGGCATTTTAGATTCTCCTCTTAAGATCTCTCGTCTAATTGAGCCATCCAATTCATGCAAAATAGAATCCACTATGTGAATATGTGGTTTGTAATGGTACGTGTTCTCAGTGAGATCAATATGTACATTTTTAAAGAGATGTGAATGTTGCTTGTTGTTTGATGCATGTTTGTTAATACGTCCTACGAAGTGCTTCATGGCTTTTGTAAATGATGATGAATTACAGACAAACATTTATCTGCTTTGTGTTTTAGTATAAATGAATGTCGCACCTGCTTTATTGAATAAGTGTGTGTTAGTCTGCAGGGCATACAGGCCTAATGTTCTTTTCTCTCATAAAAAGAGAGAAACCTTGACTTTTCTTTCTTTCTGACTGATCTCAGATTGGGACTGTAGAAAGACAGAAAGGAAGTCAATAAAGAAGTTAAAGACAGGAAGGATATACATAATTGACTTACATTATTATAAACAATAGATAACATCTGGAGCCATGCAGTAGTGCAATAGTGCAAACCACAAACACAATGATAGAGGTGGTCCCACAGATGCTCAGTTGGGTTCAGTCTGGGGAATTAGACGTCCAAGGTAGTACTTAGAAGTCTTGGTCAGCTTTTCCAACCAATGCTGGATCGTTTGACGTGTCACATTGGCTTGCTGGAAGATCCCCTCCGCCCCAGTGAAGACAATCAGCATGTATGTGATCTGTAGGGATGGATTCATACCTGAGAGTGTCTTCCACATGGATAAGGGAGTCCAGAGAATGCTACGAAAACATCCCCCTGACTATAACACTGCCACCTACGCCCAGCCGCTGTCGAAAGTAGGACGTGGTCATAGTAATGCTACTCGACTGTGTAGCTGCAGTGCTGAAAGGAAAAATGAATTCAGGAAAGTTTGATATTAGGACAGTTACATTAGGAACATTTATAACATGTTCCAATGATGGACATAGCTAAGCAGGAAGAGAAAATAGAAAGGATGCAAGGAATGAAAGAAGAAATGAGTTATACAAATTGCTTCTCTTAGAATTTTTTTTTGTCTATATTCTCCTCATCTCCCTATATATTCTGGGTAGATTTGATGATGAACAGAGTAAAAGAAGTGGCAGAAAATGATTTGAAACACACGTCTGACACACATTCCAGTAGCAGGGACAAGTCCAGGCACCATAACTCTCTTTCTAAAATCACAAAAGCATATTATAACACTTTTTATACTTTCTTTGAGTGATGCTCTTGTTTTTCTGATGACTCTTTATAGTGATTATCTAATCTATCTGTCTGCAGTGTCCACACAACAAATGAACTTCATACTCAATCACCTGCAGTCTGATCAGATTACTGTTAGGAGGACAATGTCTTCGAATGAACTTCCCATATCACATACAATTCCCCTGTAAAGAAAGAAAGAAAGACTTGATAGATAAACAAATCCAGTAGACTGCTGGTGGTGATCTGATTTCTATAGCATGAAGACCTAAATCCGTTTAGCAATTTGTGGTGTTCTAGCAGTTTTCAGCAGCGCTAATCCGAGATCAATCAGAAAGAAAGAAAAAGTAAGGAAAGTCAAGGTTTGTTTTCTTTCTATGAGAGAAAAGAACATTAGGCCTGTCTGCTCTGCAGCCTCACACACACTAATTCAATACAGCCACAAAGCACTTTATAGGATTCCTTCTCTCCTTCATTGCTTTACTTCCTTTATTTATTTCCTTTCTTGTTTTCTTTCTTTACTTTCATCTTTCCTTCATTTACTTCCTTTACTTATTTCCTTCATTTACTTCCTTTCTTTCTTTACTTTCATCTTTCCTTCATTTACTTCCTTTACTTATTTCCTTCATTTACTTCCTTTCTTTCTTTTTTAGCCTTTCTTGCATATTTTACTTTTTTACTTCCTCTCTTCTTTTACCACCTTTCATTCTGTACTCCTTCTTTCCTTCACTTTCTTTCTTCCTTTATTTAATACCTTTACTTCTTTCTTTCCTTTCTTTACTTGCTTCATTTTTTCATCCTTCCTTTCCTTCGTTCCTTCCTTTAATCACTTTCTTCTTTCGTTCATTTCCTTCCTTCCTTCCTTCCTTCACATCTTTATTATTATAATCACCCTCTTGGTGTCTGTAAGCTCTATTCTGAAGACTCATAGTGGGGGCTAGCCAAGTTAACAGCCTGCACACAGCATGTTTAGTTTAATGCAGTAAACCAACCAAGTCTTCTAAAGTAAACCCTGCGTGTGTTTACATACGCTTATTTATTTATTCAAGTGGTCATTAAATAAATCTGGGATTAGTTTAAGGTCTAGATATCAGATTAAGTAACCTGATAAAGAGAGCTATAGTTTAGCTCAGAGCACGTATACCCTTACTCTGATTTCTTTCAGTTTTCTCTGTCTTTGAATGAGCGAAAACAGGCTGCAGTACCAGAAATAAACGAGCAGCGTTAAACATAGAAAGCCTGAGATGGCAGCAAGACATCTTCAGAGCAATGCTTAAACTAGATGCTTGACGAAATATTCAATATTCTAGATCAGTGTTTCTCTGCTCTGGTCTTGGAGACACTCTGCTCTGTAGATTGTAGTGATGGGCAAATAATACCGATGCTTCGGAACTTGTGTCAAAAAAGGGCGAGTAAAATCTTTGATGACGTCTGGAGCCTCGCTGGCTCAGGACGTGGTTTGAATATTGGTGTGATTTATTGTGTGCTCATGAAGCTTTGAGTAATTAACCTTTTTTTGAACAATCTGGAGGAAAAGCTTCAACGCTTCAAGAGGCTTCATCTGGCCATTACTAGTAGATTGTAGTGGACTCCCTGCTTTAACCCACCAGTAACAGTGAAAGGGCTCGTTAATGAGCTGATAAGTTGAATCAGGTGTGTTGGGAGCATGAAAAGCACTAAAATGTGCAGGTCAGGGTGTCTCCAGGGTTCAGAAACACTGTTCTAGATGACATGCGTTCATGAGTGAGGGTTGAGGGTATACATATATATATATATATATATATATATATATATATATATATATATATATATATATATATATATATATCCTTCAAGCACTGAGGGGTGTTTGAAACATTACAATAGTAATTGTTGTAGTATCAAGCTTTGCTAATCTAACAAACTCTAGGAAACTGAATTCGATTCCTAGGCTTCATTGTGATCTCCTTGCTTGCTAGTTCACCTGAAGAGAGTAATGACTGTGTAAAACAGCAGTAAACTGAAGTGGATGACTTGGATATGGTGCATGCTGGGTGTGGTTAATAGGAAGTAGGTGATGTATTTGGGGGGCTCTGCCATGGCCTTTAGTGTTTGGCCCAGAAGGCCTCATGTTTATTCATGCTCGCTTCTCCTGAAGTCCAGAGGGACTCAAGCTATTCGCCATAATGAAACGAAGCTACGGGAGCGCACGCCATGCTTCACTGTGGCTTTAATTGCATTTGGCCTCTGCTAATATTTTGTCTCCAATCACATTTTTTTTACACACTTGTTCACCCATTTATTTGTTCATTGGTTTGCTTGCTCAGTTATTCGCTCATGCATCCAGTCGTTCATTCATTACTGTAGGCATTCTTATTTTTATTATTTTTATTTAAAGCATCATGATTGTATTATCTTTACTAGCATGAGAAAACATCAAGCTCACTAAACATTATAGGAATGTTGACAGGCAGGAGAGACGAGAGAACGCTACTGAAAATAATATAAACATAAATTCACGAGGCCATTTGAAATTCAAATGTTTGCTGCAGACAGATATTCCGATTCGAGCAATAGTCCACAGCCTACGTTTCTGCGCTGTTTGCAGAGAATAAACCAGTCTTCAGTAATAGTGCCAGATAATAGAATTCATCCCAGCAATGAGGTTTGTTTAAGCAAGATGTGGTGGGGGTTGCTCCTCTGTTGCCAAATGTGCCGTGTTTGGCATTATCTCAGCACCAGTCCAGACTTAGAGGACAGCAGGACAGCTGTTCGCTGTGGCCAGAAGGAAAAACATGCTTTCCTTTCTTTTGTCTATTCTTGTCTAAGCGGATGTGGCCAAAGATACTCTCTGCTGATAGGAAACAATGGATTTGTTATGGAAGGGATATGATAAAAGGATGAAAAGGCTTTATCTAATGGCTGTGTTGCTAGATGGCAAAATATTTTATATTTGTGATGACAGTTACCAAAACTACTTATATCCATGGATGGGAGGACTGTTCATTTTAATGTTACAGAAATGACATTATATGTTAGATAACATTTGGACAGATTCAGTCTGAACTAGTAAAAGTATTCTGGATTAAATTACTTCAGCATTTGTAGCCTGTATGTGCTGCATCTTGTATTGTACTGTTAGGTTCTCCAGTCATTTTGACACAGCTAAAATAAAACAACGTAGTAAAAAAATGCTTAAGTTATGTGACTTTTTGATGCGAATTTGAAATGACAAACATATACAGTACTGATCCCAGGCTGAGACCGCCTGAAAGTTTTTTGGGAGCAGGGTATATTTTTTCTATTAGTAGAAATGGAATATAATTTACAAAACCATTATTGTATTAACTGTAACTACAAATTGTTATGTATTAGCTAAGCTTGAAGCTTTCATAACAAAATTCAAGGGGGGTCGTAGAAGAATCCTTGCTAAAATGTCCTACCGTAGCACATTTTTCAGTAGCCCCGTGCATAAATCTCCAGGTAAAATATTCTGGCAGTTTAAAATATGTATCTTTAAAAAAACTACCAGCATTAAACTTGTTCAAATTTCGTCTTGTTTGAATTTTCCTTTCCACCTTAAAAGGTGCAGCAGTTATAATGTCTCGAATGCCAAAGTAACTGCAGCACCGTTTAAGATGGAATGGGCAAATTCGAACAAGACACTGGTGAACGTCCATATCGAAAACTTTTAGCAGCATTTAGAACAATCAGACATTTTTATAGTCTACATTAAAAACACAACTAAAGACTATAGTTGGTTGTGGTACACAGCGGCACCTTTAACAAAGCTGTTCTAATGAACCCTTAACAACACAACACAAAGCAGGTTTGTTGCTTTTGCTTGATTTTAATTATGTAACATAAGTACCCTACATATTCCGAATTATTATTCTACAATTTCCTCAGAAAAGTACTGATCAATAGAATGAGATACTCTGAAGTGATAGCACTTGTGTTTGAGGTCACAATGCTTTTAGTGCCAATGTCAGTGGTGATCATGATCCAGAAAAAATCACCCAACATCAGTGCCTGACCTCACTAATGGTGGCTGAAGGCAATCAAATCTTCACAGCAATGTTCATACTTTCCCAGAAGAGCAGAGACTGTCACTAAAGCAAATGGACGACAACCTGTATAATGACACTAGGGATTTCTATAAAAAGTTTGCATGAACAGGTGTCTACCAAGCTTTAGACATATAGCGAAGCCTATGGGCCTCAAAACAAACATAAGGAATACATACAAGTATGAAAACAATGCTGCTTCTGTGTTCAGACACATATGCAATGGTTAAACTCAACTACTCTGCAGCCCTCAGGAATTTCAGTGTCCATGCGCAATGCAAAAACATGCAGCACTGCATTAATAATACATTACCAAACTATTCCCTCTAGAAAAGTTGTTAATAGAAATACATATCCAAATTTACGCATACCATTAAGTACAATTTATTCATTTTACAGCATGAGAAAAAAGAGAAAATGTTTATTTAACAGAAAATTACAACTAACAAGTATATTTTTCCAGACCGCCAAGGTTAAGTCTTGGCCATCAAGTGGGTTGCAGTTTCTGCTTCTCACAATCCAAATAATCCCAAACTGTGTTCACTATATAAATAGCTTGGAAAATGTCTGGTTCCATTGACTTACATTGAAGGTAAAGTATGTTTTTTGTCTTTCCTGTAAGGTTGCAATTTTGGAGATACTTGTCTTTCATTGTACAGCAACGATAGATTGAAACATTTGTAACAAGAATAGTGTAATTTTTTTGTTTTGTAGAATTGTAGATCAGAAAAAAGTCTCTCAGACCTTAGATTTGGGATATGGCTTCTTCATAGTCAGTCAAAGTTTTATAAATACACAACCAGTATACCAACATATACCGACAGTCCATGCCCATAGACTCCGCTAAACAGTTGCCCCTCTGAACATTAAAATAACTGATTCTCACAAAGTAGGAGAAGCTAGTACAAGTGTTTTCAAGTAGTTGTTTTCTTCAGTTTGTAATGTAATTAAGTAATGCTGTTAATAAGCACGGTGGAGGTCAGGTTAAGATCTGCTATATAAAAAAACTTTTGAAGAGAACTGTTTATGGAATTGCTAAAAACCCTCAGAAAGATTCAGTAACAGATTCTGGAGTGGTGGCACTCCGTTACACTATGCAGCAACAACTGCACAAACATGAACTTCATGAAAGGATCATCAGAAGAAAACCTTTCCTGATAAAGTTAAAGTAGAATATTTTGCCTGCATTGATCAGAAGTATGTTTGCTCTTAAGAGGCAAAATCCCATGGACTGAACACCTCTCTCACTGTTAAACAAGAGGCTTCAGGCTTGTGTTGCTGCCAGTGGCAGGGAAAACACAGGAGGAGATTTAATTAAATAGCAGCAAATTCTGGAAGCAAACATCACATCATCTGTAGAAAAGCTGAAGATGAAAAGAGGATGGCTTCAACATCAGGATAATGATCCTAAACACACATCAAAAGCCGTAGGCTGACAGTTTTGCTATGACGCTTACAGCCCCCTGACCTAAAGATCATAAACAATAGGAAAAAATCCCCAAACAAGAACTTAAGAGACTCTTAGCTGGCCTTAACATGAGTTTACAAGCTGTGATACTTGCCAGAGTCTATTACTAAGTGCTGAGCATGGCCAAACTTTTGCTTCAGGCCTTTTTCTGTTTCTCTTATTTTGAAACTGTAAAAGATGGAAATAAAAAAAAGCAATCTTGCTTAAAATATTGATCAAATATGTCATCTTCATGCCTCTTGGAAATCAGATAATCTTTTTTTTTATGCTTAGCTATTTAGAGTATCAATGTTTGGACCGGGGGTGCCCAGACTTTTGCATGCCACAGACAGAACAAGATAAAACTAAACGTTAACCTTTGTCAGTCAACCAAATGTCAGTTGAAACACAATTTAATGTAAGCTGTGTTTCAAAACCTAGCTGCTGTAAGTTGAGTTGACTAAGCTAGTGTTTGAAGTGACAGAAACATCAGTTCAAACACTAGCTAATGTACGCTGTAGGCCTTGTGAACTTCAGTCAGGGCTGTGCTGAATTCTCTCAGATTCTGTGTTTGTCTAGCCGTCTCCAAAGGCTGATTAGTTTCTGGAAATGAATCAGACAAACTGAATCAATTTCAAATTTACTTCTCTGGGCATGCTTACATCCTGGCAGCCGCTGGGCGTATTTGCTTAAACCGTTTTAACTTTATCTGCAGAACTGCAGCAAGTGATCCACTGCAAGAGGCTCCAAGCCAGGCCTGGTGGAAAAAACCGATGACCTGTGCCTTTTTGCATCCTTCACTGACAATTATTGAGAACCTCCTGGTCCTTATTGCTGCTTGCCATAGAGAGGCCTGTGTTCATTTATATCAATTAATGCAGCTCTGTCACGGCTGTTTACATGACGAGAGCGGCTACGGTGCCCACTGACTAACAAAGTAACCATCTGGAGCTGTGGGTTTATGTCAGGAGGAGAACAGAACATAGTAGTGCATTTCACAGCCCCGTATGGTGGCTGTTTTATGATATAGTAGGTGATGTGTTCCAACTACAGTAATAGTGGTCTGTAACCAGAGAAACATTGAAGAATGATCAGTTTTTTTTACAACACATAATAAAATATAATGTGTTTTGTATCTTATTGGATGGAAAGAGATGACTTAACACACGGAAACAGCAGAAACGCTGATTAATGCATGTTGTCACTGCAATATAGCCAAAAATAAATAGATGAAAACACAATGTGCACATTTCTTCTTCTTTTTTTGTGGCATTTCACATGTGATGCTATCATATTTTTTTCTCAAATTCTTATCTGGTCAGTCCTTTTAATGATGTTGAGGTTAATCCATGGGAGGCCACACAGAGCTTTTCTTCCTCAGTGAAAGGTTACTGGAATCCAGACTTATTGAACATGATTCAAAGCAAAGAAATGCCAGACCATTCGGCTGCTGCTGCTGTTTTCTGGAGACAGGTCTACCAGGCTTTGATAGAGCTTTGGTTTAGAGCATCAGGACATCAGCTTACACATTGAAAGAAGATCTTTCATACATAGTAATACACTAAGATAAAGCTCTCTATCTTCGCCACACTCACACAAAATAAATGCGTCGATAGGAATCAGACAGGTTTTTCTGAGGTGATGCCACAAGGGAACCACTTTTGGAACCCTAAAGGACCTTTCAGTTCATGGTTCTTACAAGGAATTGTAAATTAGATGTTTACCTTTAAGAAACCTTCTAATAATATATAGGTTATTTCTAGATTTGTTCCTAGAAATGTACATCCAGGCCAAGAACCATTAATAAGGCATAGTTTGTATGACTCCTTTGGTCACAAAAGACAAAAATAAGTTGTGCATTCCATACACTGTAAAAGATGCAGATGGTTCGAATTACTACAGGACACCTAGTCTTCATTCACTGGGAACATAGCAGTGTGTTAAAAGACTAAATTATATTTTCACTTTTAAGAAAGAATATTCATTTAATTCTAATATCTTCATTCCAGTACTCATGCAACTATTGGGAACTCATTATGCGCACTGTTTCTGCTTACACCACAATACAAGTCCTAATATTGCTGCAAATTGTATGAATCAATGTTGTGAAAGTGTGAGAACAGAAAAAATGTACTATTAAAATGGGCCAATCATTGGTCTGCATTGCTAATTGGTCAGTGGTCTACTTATTGAGAGGAAAACACACTTGTTTATTTGCAGAGAGGTGCAGCTTCTGTTTAATACTGGATTTTGCAAGGTGTTTGTGTGAACTTTTAATGATGAATGGACCAATAAAATGACCCAAATTGACTCAAAATGAAACATAACATTTACATACATTGAACATAAAAGCATTTCTTGTGTAACGTTTAGCGATTGTTTCATTATGACAGTGACTATTGTGGTCTTTAACTTAAAAAGACCTTAAAAATGTATTTATTTTTGGGAGAGACCACTTCTGTGGGCTTAAAGTGCCTCTTTAAAGCGCCTATTTAACGGTGCAGTATATGATTCTTAAGAATGATTGTTGATATTCTAATTCAACGGCAAAACAAATATACCGCTCCTTTCAGTGCCTCTTCAGAAGCTCCACACCCCAATTCATGGATGCACATTTCCACAGCAAATGACACTGAGCTCACAGACCTCTTTGTTTTCGGGGTTTTTTTG
Organism: Megaleporinus macrocephalus; assembly: GCA_021613375.1. Lineage (NCBI taxonomy): Eukaryota > Metazoa > Chordata > Actinopteri > Characiformes > Anostomidae > Megaleporinus > Megaleporinus macrocephalus. The sequence continues at coordinate 31,320,634 of CM038716.1, forward strand.
TTTTTTCTTGGCTCTCTTTGTTTGTTGTATGGACAAATACAATGACACAAAGTTAGGGCATTGAAACAGAGTAATGTTGCTAATGTTAGCTAGGTTGTAGGTTGGCAAACTGTCCCTACAGTTGCTGTTGCATTGCCGACTATAGGTAAAGAGATAAAACGATAGTGACCTATTGATTCGGAGAAACAGGAAAGGGGAAGTTACTGTTTTCTACCTGTCAGGTTGAAACAGAGTAACCTCTTTATCCCTATTCAATCTTTTAACTCTTGCTAAAGCTGATTTCACCTTCTTTTTCACCAGCTTCTTGTTTGATTTTTCTCATTTCACCTTAAATCATGTAGAGGTTACATTTCAGCAGTTTCATGCTGGTGCCCGGGTCTTGTTTAAACTTTCTAGTTTCACCTTAAATTCTATATAAGCTCTGTTCAGGCACATCAGGCACTAGAATTCAACTGCAGAACCATTGAAGGTGGACTGCAAAATATAAACAAAAAGCTGATGAATAGTAAGCCAAGTTGAGCCTGGTCAGCTTGTCTTTGCATGATATAAGAGCTCCTTTCTCAGTCTTCAAATCTTACATTGGCCATCTCTCCTTCTTAACAATGCATGAAGTTCAGCATGTAGCCCCTCCCTTTCCCCCTGTCCAGTGCATAAGCACAAATGCACTCTGTAACAAATGGGTTGGAATAGTATTGTGTTGTTTATGTTCCTTTTCCAGAGCTAGGGCTGTGTATGAACACCTCATTTTTTCCAGTCTGCACACAGAATGGACAGCTAGGGGACAGTAGGGAGATATTTACTGAATTGGGCATAATGTATTGCTTTTCAGAAAAACAAACTTTATGGACTTTCTTTTTATGCAGTATGAAACTCAAAGCATTTATAAATATTCATCTGTGTAGTGCACGGTAGGTTAGCACAGTGCAAGGGAAATCAGAACAGGGATCATTCATATCTAATAGTCTTAAAGGTGCAATAACAAAAACAGCTTGTCTAATTTAAAAGAATGTGGTGAGGGCAGAAATATGTCATGCAAAGCAAAGTATGACTGTTTTGCATAAAACCACACAAATAGCTATAAACAGATCTAAAATAGATTCAATGCAAGCAAAATGTATCATATTGGTTCTTTCGAAAAAACATTCAGTGATGTTTCTTCCACTATTTAAAATTATTCAAAGAAATACAAAATAATAAATAAATAAATAAATAGTACAAAAAATAAAATAAAATGTTTTTTCTCCTAGAACCTTATGTCCAAGCCTTGAACTTTATTATGTAGAGTGTAGCATCAAATGAAGGCATTGCTGATGTTAACAAAGGGATAATTAAAGTAGTCCTGTAAAGTAGTGTCTTTTAGATGGATTGGTCTGCTCTTCAGACTTGAGGTTTGGCTAGAACCAGACACATAGGAACACTGCAAGGATAGCAAGCACCCCCTCGAGAGACACTTCTCTAATCACATTCACCATCAGCACTTCCTAATGGGCCATAAGCAAGACGCCAGGGACCATCTCTGAGCTCAGGACATGGTGAGTGGAGCAGCATCGGCAGCACCACCTGTGCCCGGCACTGAAGGTCAATGTTAGAGAGTTGGCCTGTCAATCATCTGCTTGAATCAAATTTTACAAGAAACCGTGGAAAGGAATGGATGTCACCTGCTTAATGCCTGTGAATTTCAAATGTGCGCTATTGTGTGTCCACGAGTGATGCACAGGTGAAGGAAACACATGGTGCCTTGGAGAAAAGCCTGCAGAAAGCTGATGTATGCACTGACGGCTGTATTTGAATGCCTTTTTTTTCATGTTAGACCTGAGGACAGGCTTAGGAAGCAAACATTTGGATAGAGTGTGAGGACAGCGTTGTTAAAATGCTAATACAGATCTTTGATAGTTGACATACCATTAATAAAGCGTATGGTGACCTTTTTAAATTCCGCTCACCCTGTCTGCCTCATCTGTGGCAAACTGGATCAATGGAGCATAAAGGAAGCTGGGGGGATCTAGATCTTTAAACAGCAATATGTGCTGTCATGAAATTGTTATTAGAAAAGCAGCAGAGCAGAAATCCTCCCAGTTCAGAAGCTCTGCTTGCACATGGCTGCGCTTGGCTCCAATATCATGTTTGCGCAATAGATTTTGTACCCATGTCTGGTCATAGCTCTGGTATGAAAGCTGGACGGATTAGGCTTGGTACCCTGTGCTGATGTGAAAGGAGAGAGTATGACATGTAGTTGAATATTCATGCTCTCTCTTAATGTTGTTTGCGTGGATAAATAGATAATGAACTTGCACTTCAAAATATTTTCCAAAAGCGAGTTGTGATCAATCATGAACGAGCCCAGTTGCTGTGAGATCGAAGTAAGGGAGAGTTATATAAAGTCTATTCTCCTGTTTAAACAAGATATCAAGATATTTACATATCAAAGACTACTCCCCATAGATGGCATGAGCTTAAATTAGCTGTCACTCATGAGGGCAGGAGAGGCGTCTAAACTGCTATTCATTCTCGCCTCGTTTTAAAACAGCTATGAAGTGTAAAAACCAGCTATTCAGTGCAAACCCAATTCCAAAAAAGTTGGGCCAGTAGATAAAATGCTAATACAAACCTGTATTTATATGAAACCAACACATGCAGTGTTTTAACTAATCAACTTAAAAGCTTCTTATAAACTTACACTTATTCTCCAATGGATGCCTGAAACATGTTCCCAGAAAGTTGGGAAAAAAGCCATTTAAGGTAAGAAACTTTAGGTTAGAATATTAAAAAAAACAGTTGATGCAGATTTTTAGTAATTTAGTAATTTAACCAGGCAAACAATTAAGAACATATTTTGTGAACATATTGTCTTGTTTAAAATATAAAAGGAATATACAGAAAAGGCCTTTGTAAGTAAGAATAGGTTGAGGCTCACCACTTTGTCAAAAATGCATCAACAAAAATCCATCAAGGGCCCATCCAGATTGTTACCAGTATTAAGTTTAAAAGCCAGGATCTGTCATGGTAATGGTTGGAGGGGTAACCTGCACGTGTGTGAAAGCGCTATTAACTATGAACACAATCTGAAGCAATGCTTGAACAAGACAACACCAATAAACATTCTGCAAGTGTTATAACAGCATGGTTGCACAATTAGAGAGGACATCTACTAGTCTCTCTATCTACTAGTCTTCTATTGAAAATGTGTTTAAAACACAACAACAAAGAAATATATATATATATATATATTTGATTTGATTTCTTTGTTGTTGTGTTTTGGACACAGGTCTCAGGACACACTTTTATTTTAGAAACAAATGAAATCTTCTTCTTTGATACATGACCACCTTCCCATTGGGAAAACTTGACCTTGATCCAATATGGCGGCTTTCAATATATATATATATATATATATATATATATATATATATATATTTATGTAAAAGAGATGCAGGCTATACAAGAGATAGAACTACTGTGTAAGCAGAATAATGATTTAGCCAGTGTAGGTAGGTAATAAATATTTCAAAAAATGGTGGTGGCAGCAGTGGGGTGGCAAGTTGCAAGTAACTGAGGAGAACGGGACTCCTCTGCATGGAGGGACACCATGGATTCAGAGGAAGAGCACACAACACGGGGCTCATCCAAGGACCAGGGTGGTCCTGCTTCTGATGCGCTTAAGCCATCTGTGATGTCAAAATTTACAGTGCTCCTGGGCCAGTTCCTCTCCACCCAGCCAGACTGGAGGCTACTTCATGAGGGACTGGTATGTGTTGGTTTAGGTAGACCTGTCACACCTTGCTTGCAGAAGAGGGTAAACATACTGAAGGTTGTAAGTTAGTGATGGCAAACAACAATCAACCAACCATCATCTGCCTGGAATGGAATGAGCTCTTCACTGATGGGGGTGGGAACACTAAACATATTTAGTTATACAAACCATATGATTACCTGTAACTACAAATCATTGTATTTTTGTTAGCTTAGATGGAGCCCTTCATATTTAGCAGTGGTTGTAAGGAGTGGTTTTCACATTCTGCTTTAATAGCATCAATGCTCTTATCAAAAAAACCTCCAGCATTAAACCTACAAGGCTTAAGTCAGCTGCTTATTTGCCAGCCTCTTGTTTGAATTTTCAAATTACACCTTAGAAAGTGCAGCAGTTATATTCTGATGTTGGCTTTCAGCCTTCTTGTTAGATTTTTTACAAGAAACTGGTGAATATTCATATGAGGCTATGTTATCAGCATTTACAGAACAATAAGGAAGTTTTGATAGTCTGAATCAGCTTATTAGTGGAGAAATAGTGATATCAAGAGTCTGAACTGAATTAACATTGAAAACATAGTGGTACTACGCTGTACAAATGATATGAACATGCTGGGTAGGATCGCTCAATCAGTAGAATGAATTCCTAGAACAAATAACAATTTTCTGTTCAAAAAGTTTATTAAATTTTGATAGATAGAGGATTGTACAAACATACACAAGAAAAAGCAATGGCGGACAAATCATCACAGATTGCAATACGTAACATTAGTCTTTAAAATACACATTTTCTGAGTTTATAGGCATACAAAAACATAAAAAGAAATAATAATCAGTACTTATTGCCTGTTTAGAAATAATTTAAATGACAGGTGGTCTCTGACTTTTACACAGTACTATATATAAAGGCTGCAAAACTAGCCGAGCGTCAACAAAACAGTATGGCAGCCATGAAAAAAGAAGGCAAACACATCAAGGTGCTGTTAATGTTGTAACGCTCAGAACATTCCATTAGCTCCACATCACAACAATGATTAAGAAAATAGGCCCAGATTTAGATCAAATGAAAAGCCAATTAGCCCCCATAAAGTAGGTCTATCCTTCCTAATTGGGGATTTATGACTATTTGAATTTGAGTGACCTGGTAGAACTTTATGAAGCACTAAGTAATCGAGGGACGCAGCTTTTTAACAAGGTTAATTTAGTTCCACTAAAACTGTAAAGGACCATTAAGTTTGAGGAAGAGGCTATCACCATTAAACCAATGAGAGCCATTAAAATGCAGAGAGAAACCTCCCCAGCTCATCTTCAGCCTGATTCCTCCAAACACAACATAGCCTGGCACAACAGAAACAGCAGCCATTCGAACCAAGATCGTCTGCTGCCATGCTTGCCCGAATACCTTTTCCAATTAACTTTAATGCTCAGTATTAACATTTATGCCTGTCTCCTCCACCTAGTGCACCTTAGACTTCTGTCCCTTCTTTCACCTCCTCACCAGACCCCGTAATGTAGACCGCATAAACGGATTGCCCAACCTGATGGCCCTCCTCCACAATAAGAAGTGTAATTGGTTTACTATGGAATGGAAGGGGATAATCCCTCTGTTTGATTAATGCCTCTCTAATCAATTGGTGTCTGGCTGCCACACCTCTCCAGTCATATTCTCTGAAGGGGAACAGCTGGCTTTTCAAAAGGTCAAACCAGAGAGGGTCAGACGGTGTCACCAAGGATGATGGATCAAGCAGGCCATGTCAAATCACTTTGTGAGTGTTCAGCACATTAACTGGTGGTCTTGACTGTATGTATATATATATATATATATATATATATATATATATATATATATATATATATATATATATATATATACATACCATAGACATATACATTTCCATTATATGCCATCAGAGAATACGGAAACATGCTAAGTATGCTCACTTCTCAACAATGCTATGGCCAGTATGCTCTTCTTTAAAATTTACATTCCGGAACATGCTTTGGCCTGTAATCCGGCCCACTGCCCATTCCCAGTGCCAGTTTGAACCTCAAGTTGCCAGATATGAAGCAAATTGGCAGGCAAACACAGTGTTCTGGAACAAGCAAATGAACTGGATCAACAGAGATAAGGTTAGATTCTGCCTGACCTAAAAAACACCCTCAGCATCCTTCTGAAAAGCTCTATGACCAGAAATGTAAAAATAAATAAATAAATGCAAGTAAATATTGGAGATGTGTTTAAAAAATGGAGCCCAGAACAGCTTTAAGACGCATGCCGATTTCGCTAATTTTCTCCTGAACGGCTAACCCTGTTAGCTAACCTTTAATTTATCACAGCTACTAGTAGGACCAGGCATTTCAAGTAATTACTGGGCAGTCATGCATCTTCAGAAATCTTCAAAAATCTTCAAAAATCCACATGAGCAGGTTTATAATTCGCAAGCAATAAAACATTGCAAACATACTCATTAGCTAAACAACCTAGGACTCATAGTCACTTAATTAATTGTCTAAATGTAGTGTCCATCTTGCGCTCATTCTTTTGGGTTCAATGTCTTCAACCTGGCAACCTATGTGAGTCTCAGGAGGAGGGGTCAGGGGCAGACAACTCTCTCCAACATGTTGAATTTGGACCACAGCACCCTTTTATAAGCTTGCTGCCAGTATTCATTATATGTATATATAAAGAAGAGATAATAATTGTGACAAGTTATAACAATGTAAACTGGAAAACAGGCATCATAAATCGCAGTTTTTTGCTGTGACATGATGTTTTTTCATCACAACATGACTAACCTAAAGTGAAAAAAGAGAAATATTAAAATTCTTGGTTTAATGATTTAAAAATTATTTCAAAATATTAAAAAAAAAACAATATTTTTCTCATTTTTAGCTCATTTTGAAAAAATCGTAGGGGTTGAAAAATAGAAATACCACTATTTTGGTTCCATAAAAAGTTTAGAGAACCATTTTTGTAAACAAGAAGTGTAAACCACATTACGTAAAGGTTCTAAGAAGAACCCTTGGTGTGATATAGGACATTTACATCATGTGCAGGTTCTTTAACCCCTACGTGGTCCTTCACACTTCAAGTATGGTTCTTCAGGGAATCAAAAGTGGTGCTTCTATGCAAAGAACCCTATGTGGAACCTTGACCACGTACCAGATTACTGCATTTTTCTTTCTATCTCTCTGTAATTGTGGCTTGTTTAGCTTGATTCGTTGTACTGAAGCTGTGATGGATCAGTGATTTTCCTGAATATGTGAATTACAGCCACCATTTGTTTTGATCAGTATGGGTGACAGTGCAGTGCTTACAAATTCATTTGAAGCGCAGGCCAGTGCCCCACACCCACACGATAAAAACAAGGTACTCTGCATACAAATACCTCTCTTACACATCAATTCAGCACAATACTGCAGTCAAGTAAAAGGTTGAGAGCACGGCTGTGATAGACTGCACATGGGAGGGAGTTTCACCCTTCATCTACTGCCTTCACGTTTCACTGCCTGCTGTAAGAATAAAACGACCAGGCGTTTTCAGATGACATACGCAAACAAACAAACGAACTGAAACACTGCTGCTCTAATGTAGGTTTACGTTAAAATCCATTCCCTAAACTGGGAAACACAATTTCAAAGCAGAAACCCCCTTTCACCGACAGGAAGACCTGGTCAGTAGAAATTTTTAACATCAATTGATTTGTTCCCCCATTTTTAGCACAAATGACCAAAAAGCACCATCAAATCCAAAAGATGCCCTAGTACGTCTGTAGCAAGCATTACTGACATAATTACTGTAGTACACTTTAACATGTGTCACTCATACTACTGCATAATCTAACTGTTAAATGAGTAATTTACTACATTTTGAGATTAAAACTTCACAAAATTGACTAAAATCATCAACAGAACAAGAAGAGTAACAGTTCTGACAGCATGTCAAAGACACTGTAGTGTCACTGTAGCCATCAGTTCGACATGAGAGGATGAAGAGATAGCATTGTCATGTTGAAGGTCCTGTTTCTGGTTAGATTGTTTACGGACAGGTAGCGAGTGAAGCTCTTGGGAAGAAACCACGTTCAGCAGCAAACAACAGAAGTGATGTAAACTGAAGCAGAACAAGTGCTAACCATTGAGCTGCTGTTCCCCGCTGGAGATGCTCTTGGCTGATTAAAGGAATGAAGTTTGATGCTGAATTTGTCTTCTAGACTGGTATGTAAACAGCTGTTAATGCTACACTGAGAAGGAGGGACTGTGCTTTTCCTTGTTTCTTATGCTGGGGGTGGACGCCACAACTTTCTGGAGATATGTTGGCATCATCTTACAAATCGCTCCTTTAAAAATAAAAACAATGACTATTTTAGTCAAACTTGCCAAGGCAGAATTATTCACAGTGGTGGTAAAACCACATCACAGAAAGCTACTGAGTTACCTCTACGGTGCCTGATGCCTGAGACATTTTATCCCTATAGTTTTATGATAAACCTCTGACCTAAAACTTGCCGCATGCATGACATTGTAAGGCAACAATATTGCAAACTCAGTTTCTCTGCATTGCACCATTTCACATCTAATCACTCGGAATGATTTTGTTTCCAATTCAACCATGAAATTATGCAGACTTCTTATTTTTAATTGGAGGAATTCTCCTTTAATTATGTATAATAATCATTGATCACAGTAATTCATCTAATAGTTTTGCTCCTATGCTTCTGTTTGGAGTTCAGTAAAGCCCCTGTCTGTCTGTGTGTCCAGCCATCTGTCCATCTGTTTGTCTGTCTAAGACATTTTGCTGGTTAGAGAAAAGAACTGAAAAACATCTACACATACCGCTTAATTCACATTATGCGCTCCTACTGCCTGGTGTCTTTAGTATTCTACAGCATCTATCTATCTATACTGTTAAATGTTTCACATTCTATATGATGTAGTAATGATTTTTTATTCTTCTTTATTCAGATGGCAGAGAGAGTCCGGTTGCTACAGCATGAGGCTCAACTTTAAAAGCCAGCCTCTACTGCTCATTGTGAAATAATTCAATCTTCCCATTGAAAGTCCTATTAAATTCACAGGATTAATCTTTGATTAATCTCTGTTACAAGACCCAGTTTCTCAGTATTTCACACAGAAAAGACAGTGAATTCTGTGCCCAGTCACTAGTGCAAAACAATTGCCTGCTGAGTACACAAACACTACAAGAAGCATCGAATAAAGACGACAATTGTGCCATCTTTTTCAATTCACTGCTTTACAGTTACCCAGTAATACATAGCTCTCTATCCGCTTACAATAGAGGATTAAAGCACCTTTTGGGGAAAGAATGCTGAGTGCAATCAGTGTTCTCCATTTCAGTGCTAACAGTACAAGACTCCTCTGTGTATGTGCTGTGCGCTGACCTTGTGTCTGGGCTCTAGCAGGAGTGGGGCTTAGGCTGAGAGAATCAAAGCTGGGGCGGGGCAGCGGAGCTGCAGACGGGATTAGGGTGTAAAGTCTTCAAAGAGCGGCTCCTCACACAGTTCACTCGACCCGTTCAGACTCTTTTTTATTCCTGTTCTCATTCTCTACTTCTGTTCCGCGCTTGACACAAGCTGGTAGAGCTCGTTCAAATCCCAGTGGTCGAATGTGTGTATGAGGCTTGGTAGACAACTGATGGAGCACTCAGAGGGACAAGAAAACTGAGGCCATTCACAGATACACAGTGTTCTCTGTGCATTGGCTACTGTAAAACCCAATTGCTGTTATGGAGAAGCTGCTTTAATGAAGTCACAAAGTACTTAGCTATGGATTACTTCATCCAACTGTACTCGATTTAGTGCTTGTACTTAATTCAAGTGCTGTGTCTGATCTACTCGTACCGGCACAACACACACTAACACACCACCATCATGTTAGTATCACTGCAGTGTTGAGAATGGTCCACCATCCAAGTTATACCTGCTCTGTGGGGGTCCTGACTTTCCACAGGCATGGCATTCACAGCAGGTTGATGTGTCCTACTCCCACACATCCACTAAATCTGGCCATTAACATATGAATGTAGTCAGGTGTGTTTGAGCAGGTAAATCACCAAACTGTGCTGGAGTTGTGCCTTCTTGACCTGCAGTCTGTAATTGTAGAACTTCAGAGTGCTCCTGCATGGTTGTAGTACATAGAGCTTCTAAAATGGACAAAGAGGAAGGTAGATACAAAGTAGGTGGGGATAGATACAAGGCAGTGGTGCACATTCACTCCCCCAATCACCCACCCATCCATCCATCCACCCATCCATCCATCCATCCATCAACCCATCCATCCACCCATCCATCCACCCATCCATCCATCCACCCATCCATCCATCATTGCCCTCAGAGCAAAACCTAAAAGGTAACCTTGAAAGATAATGACAATCTTTTCATCTTTCTATGTAACTTAACATGTAAATGGACAAATATTGTATTCTTTAGCTGCTGTGTTTAAATTAAGATGATACAACCTCTGTTTCCAAAAAAGTTGGGATGCTGTGCTAAACGTGAATAAAAACAGAATACAATGATGTGAAAATCATTCAAACCCTATATTTAGTTGTTAATAAAAGAGAGATAACCTATCAAATTTTGAAACACATTTTTTTTATTCACATCTTTTTATTATATGCCCATTGTGAATTTGATGCCAGCAATACGTTAATTAGGTTAACAGGCAGCAGGCAGTGACATGATTGGGTATAAAAGAGAGTCCTAGAGGGGCGGAGTCTTTTGTAATTAAAGATGGGGAGGAGTTCACCACTTTGTGAAAGACTGTGTAGACAAATAACGCAACAATTCAGGTAAAAGGTTTCTCAGTGTAAAACAGAAAAGAACTTTCATCATCTACATAATATCATTAAAAGACTCTCTATGCAGGACACATGACTGAAAACTAATAATAGATGGCCGTGATCTTCAGGCCCTCAGGCAGCACTGCATTAAAACCAGACATGATTCTGTAGTGGAAATCATTAAACTCATTTAAGATAAACTGAAGTGAAGGGGAAAAGTGTCCTGTGGTCTGACTAATTAGAGATGTTTATTCTTTTTGGAAATCATGGATGCTGCATCCTCTGGGCTAAAGAGCAGTGAGACTTTCTGGCCTGTCTTAGGCACACAGTTAAAAAGCCAACACCTATGATGCTGTGGAGGTCCATTAGTGCACTTGTCATGGGTGACTTGCACATCAGTAATTGAACCATTTATGTTAAATGATGGCGGCATGGTGGTGTAGTGGTTAGTACGATGGTGTAGTGGTCAGTACGGTGGTGTAGTGGTCAGTACGGTGGTGTAGTGGTCAGTACGGTGGTGTAGTGGTTAGTACGATGGTGTAGTGTATGGTGGTGTAGTGGTCAGTACGGTGGTGTAGTGGTCAGTACGGTGGTGTAGTGGTTAGCACTGTTGCCTCACAGCAAGACGATCCTGGTTGGATCCCCAGTCCGGGCCGTTCTGGGTGGAGTGTGTATGTTCTCTCCGTGCTTAAGTGGGTTTCCTCCGGGTACTCCGGTTTCCTCCCACACGTCCAAAGACATGCATGATAGGTTGATTGGTCACTCTACTAAACTGTCCGTAGGTGTGAGTGCCTGAGTGTGTGTTGGCCATGCGATGGACTGGCTAACTGTCCATGGTGTACCCCACCTTCGCTCGATGACGCTGGGATTGGCTCCAGCCCCCCCGTGACCACGCCTAGTGGGATAAAGCGGCAGATGATGGATGGATGTTAAATGATGTATGCTGCCATCCAGACGACGTCTTTTTCAGTGTGTTTTTCCTGCTTATTTCAGCCACACAGTACCAAACCACATCCTCCACATATGACAGTAGCAGGATTCCATAGTACAAGAGTCTAGGTGCTAAAGTGACCTGCCTGCAGTCCAGACGGGCCACCCATTGAAATTATTTGGCTAATTATGAAAGGAGAAATTTAACAAAGGAGACTCTGGATTGTTGGGCAGTAAAAATTCTATTAAGCTGGAATGTGAAAACAATTCACTTTCAAAACTACAGCAATCATCTCCTCAGTTCCCAAACGCTTACATAGTACTGATGTGGTGCATCTCATGATCTCAATCTTCATAAATTCAAAGCCGCTAACAGTAAGATAACTACTGCACCATGTTTAACTGCATTACGCACTTTCTCTCTCTTTCTGCAGGCCATTAATTCCAGGAGGTGAACAAAAGCAGCCTGGCAAGGTAAATATACAGCTAAAAGTGTTTGACAGGCAATTAATATTAATTATAGTAAGCAAGGTTGTGATTATGCATGTCAATAGAGTGAAACAGAAGCACTTCACACTTCACCAAAGCCCAGTGGCTTTAATCAAAACGTAAGGGAGTAAACTTCTCAGTTTCAAAACAACACGACCAACAAGGTCAAGGCTGACGACGGGCTCTGAATAAGAACTATTTGGGGAGACCCTCTCACAGTGTACCAGGACACATCGTGCTTTGATTTATGAAAGCTATCCTGGGAAGGGCTAACTGGATTGGAAATAAAGAGTGCATGTTTTATTCATAATATGATGTTAAAAAACCAACAATAATACTATTTTTAATGTTCCATGAATATATGGAGGATAAACCAGCTTAGAAGGAATATACAGAGTGTGCTTTAACTACTCTAGCAGTGTGCTTAAATTATGTAGAGGATACTGAACATACAGTTTTGTTTATTGTATATTTTTTTTAATATTCTAAAATATGGATTTTTTTCAATTTTTAAGTAAAACATTTTTAATAATAATTTTGAATGTTGGAAGCAAACATATATATTTCCCAAAATAGTGAATCACTATTTATGCAAAAGCATATTTCATTATCATGATTTTAAGTATATTATCCAGGAAGTATGTTCTGAAGATTTGGATTTTAAGCTATGCTTTTGGTGAGCAATATGAGGTGAGAAATATGACAAAAATATACAATCAAAATACTTCGTGATACTGTGTGAAATGTTTGTGATACACAATATTTATTTTATCTGATCAGTTGGAATGAAGTAAGATGAGCCAGTAGTGATACATAAAAAATACTATCAAAATCTGAGCATTTAATATTTTGTGTTCTATATTTGAGTATACAGTGTTGACAATTTTGCTCTATTTATAATGGCACATGCAGTTGGTCTACAATTACTGACAATATCCACGATATGTTGACAAAGGAATGTGGTACTGTGAGGTACATAATTTAGCTTTAGTACGTTTAAGATGTATTTTAGTTGCAATATAACTATTATATTATTATATTACACGTATACACTCAATGGCCACTTCATTAGGAACACCTACCTTATATGTCCTCAGTGTCCATTTGATCAGCTTTACTTACCCTATATGAGTTCTTTGTAATTTTACCATTACAGACTGTAGTCCATGTAATTCTGCATACTTCTATTTTGAACCTGTTTGTTAATGGTCAGGACCTTCAAACCACCACAGGTATTATTTGGACAGTGGATTAATTTGGGTACTGCAGTTTTAAAGTTTTGCTGGAGTTTACCATTACCCATATTTAATTGCTAGCTAGTATATTTATTTGTCCAAAAACATGTATTTAATTGTTTTTATTTCTATTTCTCTACATCAGTTAAATGCAGCAGCTGCTGTTTATATTGTCTAAATATTTCATGATGAATGGAGCAATAGAAATGCTCCAAAATTGCTTGAAAATAAATCTGGTTTCATTTACTTACATTAAAAGTGAAGTAAAGTTGCCATTTTGGAGATACTTGTTTGTCATTAGACAACAACAATATTGTTATTATTATTATTATTATTATTATTATTATTATTATTATTATTTCCTTCTTAATACAACCACTAGTTCACCTCAAGTACAACTCTGAAAGATGGCCTTTGTCTCTCTGGAACGGTAAACAGTAAATGACTTTGCTCTGTACACACCAGGTGATAAGAGACAATGGCGGAGGGCAGTGGAGTGGACAGAGAGGCGTTATGCAATCAATATTCCTACTCATTCGGAACTAAAAGGAGTGCCAGGCTGCTGAGTGAAGCACTGTTTACATGTTTGCTCCTTCCACAAAATCTGTCCACAGAGAGGAAAGAGAAGACAGAGCAAATAAAAGGACTAATCTTTAAGGCTCAATGGCACAGACTAATCCCACGGCTCGTGAGTTGATGGAGGACGCTGGAAAAAGCAACCAGGTCTATGACCCATGTCACTGCCCAGCAAGGTCATGGCAAAGTCACTTATCACTGTAAATCAAAGCTGTCTGTGTGAACAATGAACGGACATTTTTCAATTATGCGACGAACAGACAAGGAAACACTGTAGCTCAAAGGAATACTGTACTGTCTGAAGTGTAGTGTCATTCTGAAGTAAACCTTCATACAGACATGCAGCGTGAGCCATATTACAAAGTAGCTTTCTTCTTTTTCATCTCTAATGAATCATAAATTTACTGTCATTTGCATTTATATTACTTTGATTTAAATATTTATCCCCACTGGATCATCATGAACCAACACACAAATACAATCACATACTCTTTAAATTATAACGGCACAGGCATCTAAGCTGCTGCTTCCTGCGTGTTGTGTAATAGATGGAGTAATGAGGTGAAGAGTCCAGGAGGACGCAGTTCAATCTGGCAAATTGGAGATGCAAAGGGGAAAAAAAGCCCTCCAAACAAAAAAATCTCCACATTTAATTAGCTGTTCCAGTCCTCGTGGGTGATGGAGATGCTCAGCTCTCAGTGTAACTGTGCAGCAGTTCTAAATATTTTTCGGTCCAGTCACCATCAAAACATTGTTGAGGGAATTCCACCAACTTTGCAAAATTTATGCCTAATTTAATCATTGAGATGTAAAGAAAGGCATTCAGAGTGTTTTCATGTGAAGTGCAGGATTGAGGAGAACTTTGTGGAGATTTCTTTACAGCGCTCATAATAGGAACCAGGGGTGGCAATGTCTACAACACAAGTATAGCTATGTAAGCCTACCAGTGAGCACCAATGAGCATACATGTCTTCTACGTTTTATATGTAATGCTGATGATGGTGTAAAAAAAATGTATACATTTTTTGAGGGCTATCTTTTCTCACAGTGCCCTCTGTGTTCCTGTTCACCAGTAATGGATTAAAAAAATGATTTTAAAAGGTTAAAGTCAAATGTCACTCAGCCATCAGGCAGTGTATTCATAACTATTTAATTGAGTTATTAAACACCTTAGTGTCACTGCTAGACTGAGAAAAACCCATCAACCAAAACACTTCAGCCAACAGTGTCCTGTGGGCAGCGTCCTGTGGACAGCGTCCTGTGGACAGCGTCCTGTGGGCAGCGTCCTGTGGGCAGCGTCCTGTGACCACTGATGAAGGACTACAGGATGACTAACACAAACTGTGCAGCAACAGATGAGCTATTGTCTTTCACTTTACATCTACAAGGTGGAGGTAGGAGTGTCTAATAGAGTGGACAGTGAGTGGACAAAATGTTTAAAACATCTAGCAACACTGCTGTGGCTGTTTCACTCACACCAGCACAACACCCGTCAGTGTCACTGCAGTGCTAAGAATGATACACTACCTAAATAATATCTGCTCTGTGGTGGTCCTGCAGTGGTCTTGACCACTGAAGAACAGGTTAACCGTGGAAACAAATTATACAAAGAAACAGATGGACTACTGTCTGAAATTGTAGAACTACACAGTGCACCTATATGGTAAGTAGAGCTGACAAAATAGAAACAGATGTAGATGTAATGTAGGTATTAGAAGTACAGTGTTCAGTAAATGTATATATAACTACTTTTCTTAGGTAGAGACAGTAAGGACCATAGGAAGCCAATTTACTTACCAGCTTACTAGCTTGATGGGTTTGTTGTCAGCCACTGGCTTCATTAGGCTTGTAATATTGTAATAAACCCTAACCCTATCCCATAATGATTTACAAACATAAAGCGCTTTGGAAAATGATTCATTTAATCAGGTTATTTAGCCACTTATTAGCCACTTGCTGACTTTATAAGGCTCAATACGAGCATTGCAAGGGCACCACAAAGTACCCCCATAACGTGCTGGCAAAGCTTCTCAACCATTTAATCAAACACAAACAGTATGTTGTAATTTAATAAAATGCTGAAAGATCTGTATCCGTGTGTTATTGGGCAACACGTTAATGATATTTTTAAAAAACAGGTTATCTCAACCATTTCGCCTGCAATTAACATGACTTGATTCTCACCTCCGAGTCTAAAGGCTTCACTGAACTGAAGCGCTGCAGTCTACTGGAGGGGAATGTCAGCAGATTTCCTCTTAATTACATTTGCCTAAAACTCAATTGGAGAAAGTTACAGAGAACCACAGAAGACCTTCATGTACTTACCAGAGGTTATATTTTACTGGGGTGCACTGCAGCACGTCTAGCTCTTTATGACTCTTCATGACTGATTCAAACAGGAATGCTGCAACAATACCTTTAAAGCTGTCAGAAATATTATGATTAATAGATATGAAACATGCACAATACAGAAGGGGGGGCGGGGGGCAATTCTACACAAACGTTAACCTTATCTTGGAAAGGCTGTGAATACAGGGACACTTATATTGTCCACATCACTGCAGTGACACTGGTCGTATAAATTATTCTGTATATGACAGAAGACTTCTCAAGACTGAGTTATTAGAGGGGAGCTGGTGTGTTTATTTCTACAGAATAAGCTATACAACATCTCAAAACAGACACGGGCAGGATAATAAAACAAACCTATGAGTATGTAAGCTCAGTCCTTTAACTAATTTGTTGGCTATACTAGTTACTTGAAGCTCGCTAGTATCTAACATGACCTATAGTAGCTACTTGCTTTTGATCTCAACATCAACACAAAGTAAATTTAAGGTGGTACTCTCAGATTAAGATGATCTGTGATAAAGAATGATAAACTCACACAGCATGGCTGCTACTTACAGGTTAGGGTTAAGATAAACTGAGTGGAATTAAATGTGCAGAGCAAACTACTTTAAATTAAAGTCGTCCAGCGTCCTGTTGAAGATGCCGTAAATGTTAGGCATAAATTGTTACATAAAAGTGTAAGATTTTGAAATTGGCCCAATTTACAGTCCTCTTTGGGAAACGAGGAACAACAGTGTTAATGTTCACAGTATATCAGTTCTATCTACTAAAGTCTCCTTATTTAACTATGTACAATGTAGACACAGTTCCATTCTATGGCACCTGTAACTCGTGTAATATAGTATGATTTCATTCTAAGCAATTTTAATGTAATTTAATTTAGAATGACATGTTCATACAACATAAAAGGAGATCAGTCCTTAAAAATGTTGTTGAAATCTAAAAAATCTTCAGGAGGCTCTAATATAAAAAAAAGAATAATTGAAAAAAAAGTTTCCAAAACTGGATTTAGAAAAATAATTTCAGAGGTTAAGAGAAAGTGGGACTCCTAACGGGCCTAAAAGGACATGTTGTTGCACTTAAAAAATCAGTCTTTAGCTGAATTAAACTAAGTATATATATAAATTTAATTGGTTATCATATTTCAAACCCACCTCTGCGAAGTTTACTAAACATGATTTACTACATTCAGCAATAGAGAGTAAAGCATACAATAATGATATTCCATCCATCCATTGTCTTCCACTTTATCCCGTTAGTTGAGGTCACAGCATCATCAGGCAAAGGCAGGGGTACACCTGCACCTACATGGACAGGTCGCCAGTCCATTGCCAATACACATTCACGCACACACTCACACCTACAGGCAATTAAGATGGGCTGATCAAACGAAGATGCATGGGTTTGGACTGTGGGAGGAAACTGCAGTACCCGGTGGAAACCCACTTAAGCACGGGGAGAACCTACACACTCCACACAGAACAGCCCGGACCGGGACAATAGCAAAATTAATTAACCAATTTGTAAGCATTCATCAACAATATTGCTGAGCAGGAAAAAAAACACAGAGATGGTAAATAAAGCCCAATATGCAAACTGATGTCCAGGGGCCATTTCAGTTCTCCTAAATTTATTTAAAAAGTCTTGTTTCCAATACATTAGACTTCATTTATTTGAGTATTCCTCTTGTGAAAGCAGGTGACAATCCTGTGAGAGTGAAAGTTCATTCTCCTTAATTTGACTTAATTGCTGATTAAATGCTTTGAATAATCACACCCTGTCAACACTGTTACGTTATAGGTGCCATAGGATAGAAAACTGTGTTTGTATTGTCATAGTTGAATATGGAGAGTTCAGCACATAGAACTGACAGTGAGCCTCAAACACTGTTGTTCCTCCTTTAAACACAAATCTCGCGTCGAATAAAAACAGGTCGATTCTAAAAACTCTGAATTATTACATAACAGTCTTGACTGATTAATATTTATTCCACCCCAAATTGACATACACCAGCTCAAGTTCAGCCAAACAATGACAGCAATGAAAAAGCTGGACTGTATGGTGAAATCCACTGTCCCAGGCTGTGAAGGGGATGTCGGCTTCTTAACTGAACGATCTGCTCCACCTTAAACACTACAGCTTGTACAGGCCCCAGTGTGTAACTGCAGCACCACTTAAAATGGAACAGAAAATTCACAAAACAAGCTGGTAAACAGGAACCAACTACAGCTCTACATATTTACCAAGATTCTTACTTTAATATGAGTTGATAGTTTGCTCTTTACATTTCACCTCAGACAGTTTCTCAAACCTTGAACAATATCGAGCAGAGTTCTTTCAGCCTTTGACACTGAACAGTCTGAATAGAGGAGCAGCTTGGAAGCTTCATAAGTTATAAAGCTCAAAGTTTACACCAGTGGGAGAAACTCGTTCACACAGAAACCACTCAGCTGCCTAAGATGCCTCTTCAGGAGGCGGGGCTTAAAGACACAGGAGCTCTAACACAGTGTTTCAGAGAGTGATGTTTATTCTTCTTCTGTGATGATGCGCTGTTAATGGCTTAAAGAAAAACTCTGCAGATACCAACTTAATTGTAAATGAATTTGTTATACAAAAAAGTATAGCATCTTATCTGACATCCGACAGACAATCTTCTTTTGCCAGAGAGAGCCTTTCAAGCCAAATCTGAGGACGCTATGAAGTATGTGTTGAGTGTTGTGCTTAAATACATTATTCGGGACCCCCAGTCATATGGTCCAAATTACCTTCCCATATTTGGTGTAGAAGTGACTATGCTATAGGGTTTGTTACTTCAAGCCAGATGTTTCCCAGACCTACCATACATTAACCTCTGACACCTAACTCTCTGCAAAACATTCCCTTTGCACGCAAAGCAGAAGATGAACTTTGTACAGCTTTATATGAATAATACAATGTATATGAATATATACATACATATATATATATATATATATATATATATATATATATATATATATATATATATATATATATATATATATATATATATATATGGAAAATGAGCAAAATAGGACCACTTTAAAATAAAGAAGTCTTTAATCTAGAAGGTCATGTGTGCCACCATTAGCTTAACGCTAACATTCTGTTAGAATCCTGGGGGCATCTGGGGGAAATCTACATTATCATGATGGTCATTTCTTCTTAATTTTTCTTTCTATTTTATATTTATGGTCCAAACTGAAGGCCTAGCTCTAAAAAAACATCCCTAAAATGAGAGAGATAAAGAGTAAAAAAAAAAACTCCATCTGTTCCACCAGCTTCTACAACCTCCCTTAAGTAGAGGTGCTGGCAAGCTTGTGAGCGCTAAAGCCGGAGTAAAGGGCACGTGCTGTGGGATAAAGCATTAAAAAACTTCCTCCAGCAAGTGCAAACTTTCCTCCCCGAACGGCAAAGAGACCTTTCACAGCCTCCGGCAGAAAACGTTTTATCGCATCCATGATGGAAGCAACAGTGAACCCTGTTCCGTGAAAATCTGAGGTTGCTCTCATGAAAGATTTCAGAAGTGCTGATTTCCGAAGGTCAGTTCTATCCACACAGATCTCAGACTCAGTGTGCTAAAAGAGCAAAACCGATAGAGAAAGAGTGCTCCTGCTGTTCAGAGCTTTATGAATAAAGTTCTTGATCTGAGGTCCTGAATTGATCCATGCTGGATAGGAAGCATTAGTTTTTGAACCTTTGCAAAGTTGACATTTATTTACAATGGGCTCCACTTATAACAGAGAAAGGTGAAAATAGCAAGCTTTAGGCAGTGAAGGCAGCTACATCTACAAAGCAAATCAGTCATTTTAGCTCAGCTACAGCGCTGTGGAGAGGTGTTGGCCCCCATATTTCTTTTATTTTTGAATGTTTGTCACACTGTTGTTTCAGATCTTCAGTTAAAAAGTCATAAAAGGAGAAGATAGGCCGAGTTAGTCAGTAACAACCGATCTGAAGTAATATTAACCAACTATATACAATTTAGTGAAACAGCTCAGTTGAAAACCCAGTCTTGATTACCACCAGCATCTGAACATAACTTAAATATAACCTCTGCAGCAATATGAAGAACAATGCAAACATATTTGTCAGTTTATGCATCTCGCTGTAACTTTCACTGTAACCCTTCTGTATTTCCAAACAGGCACACATTGCATGCTGGGAACCAGTCTACCTGTCACCCTATGTACTGCTTACAGTTGCAGTTTTATGCCAATCAACTGAGATCACAGGACAAACCTGCATCTTCATCATGAAAAAGATTGCCGGGCTAGTTTTTACCACCATCTTGATACATTTAAATGATAATGTTAGATATAATATTAGCTCAGACTAGGGCTGGGCGATAAGCCGATAACGATAATTATCGCGAAATAACGTTTCCTCGATAGAACTATAAGACGTAGTCGATAGAATTAAGTTCCGCCCATGTTTTGAGAGACAACACGAACAGCCAATGAGAATGAGAATAGCGCCGCCCCAACCAATCAGGTGGCTGAACTAGAGTTCCAGCCACTTCGTGTTTGGTTGAAGTACACAGTACAGAGTGTAGGCGTAGCGGCAGCTTAACCCACGCGCTAGTAATAAGTTACTGCAGACCACAGTCGAGCAGAGAGAATAAAATAAGATAAAACAACGACAGAAACATTAACTACTTCTATAAGAAACATGTTACATGTGTCAGTAATCTTAAAATAATCTGCTAAGATAATATATGTGTGTGTGTGTGTGTGTGTGGTTCATACTGTTGTGTAATGTTCTATAGTACATTTGTCTGAAAATAAAAAACAATTTAAGAAAAAAAATAATTTTGATACCTATATATCTCACTTAAAGGAAATAGTGATTTGATTTATATAGTGATATATATCGATATCGAATGATATGAAAAAAATTATCGTGATAAGATTTTTTCCCATATCGCCCAGCCCTAGCTCAGACATGTTAATACAGTACTAAACCTTAGCTGAAGTCAGATCATTTTGAGCAGTTACCATGATATTAGCTACGATCAGATTAGCTACCATCAGATTAGCTGTATGAAATTTGAATAGATTTACATTTTACCACATTGTTAACTACACTGATCAGTGTCAGCTTGTGCTACACCCTTAAAAGAGAGTAGTTCTTCAGGTTTCTGGAAAGGACAGTTTCCACGTAGAGCCATTGTGTGCTTAAATGGTGCTTCTCTGCATGGTGAAATTGTTCTTTACATAGATAGAAAATGTGTTGCATATGGTTGCATATATGATATATATTATATATGATGTGATGTATATGGTATATATGTGTAGCACCAGAAAGTGTTCTTTTATTGTTATAAAATAATTCTTATAAACAATAGACAAACCAGTTTAATGCCATATAGAGCCATATACTGTAATAGCTTTATACATTCAACAATAGGCAAAAATGTAATATTGTGATAGCTCAAGAAAAGATCAAGATACACAATATATCACAATATTTATAAAACCACCCCCCAGCACTAAATAAGCTCAAAAATAAGTTACATAGGACTAATTTTGCTCTCTTTATGATAAAACATGCAGGTGGTCAGTGTTCAACATTTACTGATTATATTCATGATATGCTCAAAAGATTTCAGAAAAATAACAATTTATGTTGTCGTATTGTCCACACCCAGGTATTAGTCATTTAACTATGAAGATTCTCCAACATGAATTGACCTATTTCTGGAGGGCCAATCTTTACTCAAATATTGGCTTCATCACAGCAGACATAGTCTAATAAGGGGTCATTAAATTGGCAAATGTGAATATATTTTTTCCCATATAACTTTTAAAGAAGCTATTCTCCACCCACAAATAAATTGCCACAAGTGGCAATAAGTTGCCAGAAACTTCAACCTAATAAGAAGTTATAACTAACTGAATACCTCAATCTAGATATGCAATATGTATTTTGTATGCACGTGAAAGGTCACACTGTTGATCAGGTGTCATTTAGGTCATGTAATCAAGCTAGAATATTTGCAGATGTGCTGTTTCTAGTCTGTTCTGAGTGGGATAGTCCATTCCATAGTCCGACTCAGTAGTGTAGAAAGTACAGTAGTACTTTAGTATCTAAACAAAGTACATTTTAATATCTCAGCAGATTGAAACAGTTTCTATTAAAGAATGCATTTGCAGAGCATAGATAGGTCCATTGCTACCATATAGCTATCCATACAATACACCACTGGCTCTGGCATACAGTTGAGTCTCAACTTTAACAAGGTACCTAGTATTCTGAAGCTGAAACTTCTAAATAACCAGAGCATCATTATAACAGTTACTAAACTTGCTACATTTTTGTAATAAGCAGTCAAGCTGAAGTGTTTCAGACTACTTGACGTCTCCCATCCTCACTGACGATTCTGTCACTCGCTCAAAAACGGAGTTATTATTCTTTTGTAAATGTTAAGAGGAAATATGATTGAAGGAGCTCAACTTCATTAATTAACACAGTTGCCCTAAGAGTTATCTCTTCATTTCTCTCATTTGTCACAATTAGAACAGTGAATATTAGTTAATGGTGTTGCTCAGAAAGCTCTCTCAAATATTTCCTTTTCCTCTTCCCAAATTTTCACACAGGAGTTGTTTGAAGCTCAGTGTGAGCAGGAGTAGCCCCGAGCCAGCTAATTAATGAAGGGAGAGAGAGGAAGCAATACACCTGCTGTTAGAGTTCACCTCCCTCCACCATGCATGCCTTATCGTCAGATCACCTCAACAAAAAAGAACAAATGAGAAGAGATATAAATAAAAAAAACACTGTGGAAAAATAGAGTGCAGGTGCGCCAGTTCTGTTTTCTATGGAGGATTTTTATTAAAACTGTTTAGATTACATTAGATGCATAATAAACATTAAAAGACATTAGATGCTAGACCACCACAGGTTTCAGACAATATATAAATATATTTGTTGCTATCAGAAGAAAAACTAGTGTTATGTAACGAACAATTCAACTGAAACAGGTAAAAAAGTTATTTGCCTTCATTGTGGGTTAAAGAAATGAGGACTTTTGCCTTCTCCTCTAAAGATACCTTTTAAAATATCTGAAATTTCCACACAATGTAAAGAACAGTTGCAGAGCTTGGACAAGTGCACTGCAGCACGTCTGTTTTTCTGAATACTATGTGAGCTGATGTGGTGGTGGTGTGTTAGTGTGTGTTGTGCTCCCGTGAGTGGATCAGGCACAGCAGTGTTATGGGAATTTTTAAACATCGTGTCCGCTCACTGTCCACTCTATTTGGCACTCCTACCTTGTTGGGCCACCTGATGTAAAACCAGAGACTGCCATGTTGCCCGCTACTGTCAGGAAACCAGTTAACAAAATATAGATATAGATATATAGATAAAAGAAAACAAGAGTTAGCATTGTTGATACTTTTAACCAATGGAGACGCCTTTGGCGAGCAAAATGATGACATTTGATGCTGAACTTGCAACAAGGAAGCATAATTCAGTGCTTATTGTCTTCTTAAATGATCTAAATATTTACACTCATTGCCTATTTAATCATCTTTACTTACCACATAGGAGCATTTTGTGGAGACTGTAGTCCATGTGTTTCACTACATACTTCATTAGCCTCTTAGACCCTATACTTCACTGGTCAGGACCCTCTCTGGGCCACCACAGGGTGGTAGATTGTTCTCAGCATTGTTCTCATAATGTGTCGCACTGGTATGAGTGGATCAGAGTTGAAGTTTTTAAATACTGTGTCCACACACTGTCCACTCTATTAGATACTCCCACTTTGCTACTTTACATAGCACTGCTTGTCTGATCCACTCACACGAGCACAGCACACACTGTGCTGGTGTGTGTGTGTGTTTGAGTGTGGGGGGGGGGGTCCTCTGGGGGTCCTGACCACTAAATAACAGGGTAAAAGTAGAAAAAAAGTATACAGAGAATCAGAAGGACAACAGTATATAATTATAGAACTACAATGTGCTGCTATATGGTGAGTGGAGATCATAAACCAGACAATGAGTGTAGATACAAGTGGCTGGTAGGAATTTATCTCTGAATATTCTTTAAAAATTGATGGGACGGTGGACAAATTGATCGTTACTGGATAAATTGGTCGAATTTAATAAATTGGTGACTCAATGAAGACACAGAATGAAGAGATGGTGTACAAACTGTTGGAGAGAATGCAGTAAACATATCGCTCCTGAGTGCTGCTGAGAGAAACCACACAGGAATGAATCCAGCTCAATCTTATTGATGCTGTTGCCACAGTAACAGAGGTCGAAGGGCTCAGTCTCCCTTACTTCCTTTTCTCACTCACATACAGCCAAGCATGCACACACACACACACACACACACACACACACACACACACACACACACACACACACACACTCACACATGCAAACATACAGATATTCATTGATATTCTTTTGGGCTCTCGCTTATTTGCAAAGACCACCAGCCACAAACAACAGGTGCGTTCTTTCTGCACATATTCAATAAAAATGCCAAAAGGTCTGCGCCTTTCAGACACAAAGCAGTGCATATATTGCCTGATAGAAAAGCAATATTTATTCCAAAGTTGTTTGTGTGGAGAACAGGACAGGCATGCATACGACCCCTTACACAGAGGCCAGTATAGCTATAACCACGACATGAAAGAGGAATGCTACTACGTGCCCCCCTGGAGCCAATGCTGCTGAGACACTTGAGCCTCTTTTCATGTTGGAGTGCCTCCGAGAGCTCTAAGCCACACAAAAGGACTCTGAAAGAGTGCTCAAAGCTCACCCTCTGTAGGCAGGAGACACGGGAGCCATAGCCGTATTGGTTTTCTCCTGACGCCAAAGCAACCTCTAAGAGAGTTGGTGCTATAGGCTTTACCGCAAAGCTGGACGAACTCAAGACGTTTGGGATCTGCTTCCCGTCAGGTGATGTTGGGCTCGGTGAATTGGTTGTGTTTACTGTGGCCATTTCAATAACGAGAACGCAGCAGGTTGTAATGAAAAGAATGAACAGATTTGCTCAAAGGTGCCAACACTGCTGTGAGCATACTGCACAGATCCAAAACAATTACTCAGAAGATACACTGGCAAATCTTCAGAGCCTCCAGGCAAACAGTCAGGTCCTTCTAGATTTTCACCAGAATAATCTAACGGAACGAAAGTATTCAAATATTTATGTTATGTTACTGCAGACAAGGAATGTATGGATTAACCACTTGTCAGACTGGTTGAAGGTTCTGCTCTCAGATCATCTAAGGACAGGCAGCCAATGAAAGGAAGAGTAGAGGTTATGATGCCTGAATCTCTTGGCATGTGAAGATTGCCACCTCCACAGCCCGCTCTTAGCAATACTCTGCATTCTGCAACAAATAAAAGAAGTGATATAAACAGAAGCAAAATGGGAATTAACATTGTTGTTGCTTTACAGCCTTTGAAGCCAACATCGATGCAGAACATTTCTTGTAGACTGATTTTATCATCTTTACTCACCACATAGGAGCACTTTGTAGTTCTACAATTACAGGCTGTAGTCCATTTGTGTCTCTCCATACTTCGTTAGCCCCTACAGACCAACACAGAGCAGGTGTTGTTAGGGTGGTGGATTGTTCTCAGCACTATTCTTATAGTATGTGTTGCACTGGTGTTTTTGTCAAACCTATTGTAACCTCTTGTCAATCATGCTGAAGGTCCTGCTCTCAGATCATTTAAGGACAGGTAGCCAATGAAAGGTGGAGTAGAGGTTATGATGATTGAATCTCTTGGCACCTCCACTGCCTGCTCTCAGCAATATTCCACATTCAGCAACAATAAAAAAGAAGTGATATAAACAGAAGCAACATGAGAGTTAACATTGGTGTTGCTTTACAGCCCTGAAGAAGGTTTTGGCGAGTAAAGCGAGCAAGTTTGCATGCAGAACATTTCTTGTAAACTGAAAAGGACTGAAGAGGGAGAAGGAAGGACTGTGCCTTTTCTTATGATTGGGTAAAAAATATGTAAAACAGTAAAAACAAAACAAAAAAAACAGAAGTATTCATAAATTTACAAAGATTATGTCATAGTGCCATCAATTAATTGAGATAGTAATAAGCTTAATATGTATTAAGTCATTATGTATAAGGTTTTTTGTTACTTAACCAGGTTTTCAGGTATCCGTATTTGTCACTATCCTTTTGCTTACTGCATTTAAAATTCTGTATTTTTTACTCACTACATTGTCACAACAGGCTCGTTGCTTCATTTTAACGCTGTATTTATTTGTTTTATTTCACTATTTAATTATGTTTTCTATCATTTGATCCTATTCTGGCACCTGAAGAAGCACGAATATAAATCCTATTGGCTGTGACAGAAGAGGGGCGGAGTCAAACTGTGATTGGCTACTTTCACGGCTTACAGGTCGCAGCAGTGAATACACGGGGAAATTTAAGGTGGAACTGAGAATTCAAATATAATGCTGACTTCAGGAGGAAACAGTACAGCCAGTCTGAGTTTTACAGTAACCCTTAGAAAACTACAAAAAAAAAAAAAAAAAAAAAAAAAAAAATATATATATATATATACATGTAATTAATGGGTTAAATTGCCCCCTTCAAGTGATATATGTTTACTAACTCTGACTGAGGCTCCTTCTGAAAGCTTAGATTCGATGTATAGTTTCATTTCCTGGTCCACCTTGATTTATGTAACTGTTACGTTCAGACGCCTATACAGACGCTCGTGGGCAATTAATGGACTTCAAGGTGGAACAGAAATTCAAATAAGAAACTATAACTCAGGCCTCGAGATGTTAGTGAATTCAGTTAAGCGCTACTGTGTGAATCTGGACACAAAGTTATCTAGTATGGTTCTGGCAGGACAGGTAGCCCTACACAGTGAAACACCTGTTTTAGGCCTTCTCTCTATCAGCGCCAGTGTTTGAGTTTGAAACTACGGTTGCGGTTAAAAGATTAACTGGTGGTGTTTTCAAATATATCCGTCTCTAAGTGGACCGTTTTCTAGCCGCTCAAAGCCGCTAACAACTGTAAACATGCTATCTTCGTCGTGTTTTCTGGGAATTTGGTATTTGGAGTGCTGTTTTACTACAAACGCTGACTTGAGAGAGGACGCCAAAGAAAAAACACCCTTCAGTGCATCCGGTCATTTCAGGTAAGAGCTGGACTATACACATGTTTTCTGTCGGCTGTGTTTGTGATTATAGGTTTCTGATGTTTTGCTGGCTTGTTTTTCCTCATATTTGTACCTCAGACATTTTGTCTGATTCTAACTTTTGTGTTTTTGTGTTCTTGTCTGGTCAGACGTGTCCGGTTGGTTGGTTGCTGTTTTGTTTCTATGTTGAAGTAAATATCTAGAGAGACTGCACTGCAGCTTAGAATGTGATATTTAATATTAACTGCTAAAATATTCTATTTTCTTCTTAGTACAGAGTCTAACAGTGTCTATCTCAAATGTGGGAACAGAGAGTTGAACATAAATTGAACGTAAATGTATGTGGGGGGCTCTAAACGAGTGGTATTTTTTTTTGTGGAAGATACATTCAGTTTTAGTACAAATTGATGTTCAGTTTCATGGATGTTTACCACTAACCGTCAGTAAAAGCCCATCTTTAGGTGTGTACTTCTATTTTTCTACCTGGCTAACAAACGACATACTTTTACTTTTTTATTTGAGTATTTTTTTTAGTACTATTACCAGTCATATTACTTAAGTAAGTAATTGGTGCACTTGTGCCACAGCTGATTTATGTGTCTGACCTAAAGCATTACCCCTAAATATTTTTAAATATTCTGATTTATTATCTCATTATTTTTAAATTAAGTTTCAAGAATGCTGTTCCATGTTTTCATGTCACCAAAACACCATAGCTGTGTCAACTTCATCAACTACATTCATACTACGCAGTAGGTGAGCACAGATTGTGTATCCGAATGCACAGTACTCATCGAGCAGTACGGGAACGTTACTCGGATGATCAGCAGAATCTGGCCATATTTTGAAGTATGCGAGTGCAGCGCTCTGTGTTATTCCATGATTCAACAGGAGCTGTGGAGGCGTTCAAAGCTGAAGAAGAAGAACAGCAGGGTGTTGGCTGTGTGTATGTGGTATGTCTTCTGATTCAGTAGGTCATCTGGGGAATTTTCAAGTAATGCTGGATAAATACTGCATTTTCGGGCACACTAGCTGTTTTTGTGTATTGCTTTTGCCTACTGTCTAGTATAAAAGTAGCTAATTTTGGACATAGCTATGGTGAGCAGTTAGATCCCATGGTTTTGAGTTGAAAGTGTCTGGAGTTAAATTACTTTCCTAATCTCTAGGATTGTCAGTACCGAAACACATTTTCTGCTTTGTGCATGCTTGTGTGTGTGCATATATTTATATTTATGTTTGCGGTTATTAGCAGACACTCTTATCCAGAGTGCTTTGTGTTCGGTCAGAGTATGTATCTCTAGCTAGTGCAAACAAATTTAAAACAAAGTCCAAACTAGCCTTGAGCTCAAGCACTGCCAGAAACACAGGCCAGTGCTGATACCTAGAGAGAAGACAACAAAATACAAGGTTACACAAGTACGATACCTAGGAATATACCTAGCAAGATAGAGATACCTAGAAAGAAGAGAATAAAATACAAGGTTATATAAAGTATGCGTGTGATACCTAGGAATACCCAGCCAGTGTTCCTCCCTAGAAGATAATATAGTTATAAGTGAATATGTTTAAAGTTTACTCATTTGTTGTAATAAACACAAATAAGGCAAAGAGCGACTCATAGCAGAGTAATTTTAGTCTGCAGTCCAAATCAGTTAAAAGTAAGTTTCAAACTCTGTGAAAAGTTTAATAATCCATATGTGTGAATGGAACAAACATTTCTGAAAGTCACAAATCGTAATGGCTGGTGTTAAATACTAGTGTTAAAACAGAGTTTATCTTTCACCATTGACAGTTTCATGCATCCCTTTATGTGTGATGCTGGTTTATTCACAATGTTATAATAAAAAAGCAGAATTTCCAAATGCTCCACCTTTCTTCTAAAAGAACAAATATAATCCTTTCTGAGAGGCTTATTATGATATTACTTTCTACATATTAAATCACATTGTTTGACATTTTCGGTATTATGGTTTGGGTCTAAGTGTATAAATATCCTCTGCTATTCTCGTTCTGGTCATAAATCAGTGGACTTCTATTATCATCTTTAGCATGCAGTAAAACTACTGACTGAATGACTGACCTGGTCAAGGACACTGAGAAAAGGACAGTGATGGATGCAACGTCTGAGACCTATGCAGATCCTCTCATCTCTAAAAATCCTATGTGCATGTGACCTGTAGATCCCCTTTATATGTATTAAACCAACTTTCTCCTGTGTTTACATAACTTTTCCTTTCATTTAATAATTCCGTTCCCTCTTTCCTAAATGAGTCAATCTGCTGGTTAAAAAACTTTTTCATAATCATTGTAGTATGCTGTGAGCACAACACAACAACTCTATCATTAATTTCTCATTTGATGGATAGCCAACCACAGAGTTTGTGACCTCAGCTGTCTAAAACAAGACTAAACTCAGCCTATAGTATGTATGCTGTACATCGTTGCATCTTAAGTAATAGTATGAATTAAAATCTGTTTGAGACCCTCAAACAGATTTTAATTCATACTATTACTTGAGATGCAACGATAAACATAGCAGGCTGTTAAAGGGGCAGTTTATATGATTTTTAGTTTAAAGCATTGCATAATTAACTAAAACTATTAAGAGGTATGTGAAGAAATAGCAGTTGACAGTACATCAAAGACATCAGTGTATTGTGTTGCAGAGATATCCACTAAAGTTAGCATACTAATTAGCTATCACCAGACCGTCCTGTCTCATACCACTTCATATCTCAAGTGGTGGTAAGAGTCACTGTGGTGTTAAATCTGCCATCAGTCCAACCTAAGAGGGTAAAGTAGCATCATCCAGACAGCGTACTCTAACCTTTTGTCTATCATGTTAAAAGTCCTGCTAGTGGTTAGATCACGGGTGTAGAATTAACATGGATGGAGGTGACCTGTCCCTACCAATATCCAGCGATTATTGAATTGTCTCCATCAATAATTGGGTCCCCTCCAAAAAAAACCCCTGATCTGTCAATGTTTTATTAACCTAGAGGTGCAGAAAGGGTTAAATCACATTACAATTCTACCTCCCGGTAACACATATGGCCAGTGTGATTAGCTGTGCCTTTACCTGTCATGTGAGGCTCTGTCTAGCTACGTCTGGTTGTTAACAGCGCCAACAAAACTGGAAGGAAATCTTTTCAGTCATATGCGAGACTTATTATGCAACGTGGGTGACAGGTGGGTGTCAGAAGCAAGTGAGGACAGCAGCAAAAAAAGAAGAGGGTGGACGTAAGAAGCTATTTTTCAAAGAAATATGTAAATCTGTCATAATAACTTTAATGGCAAGGCTTTGGCGTATACAGCAGGCTAAAATCATCTGTAGCTATGAATAACATGGTTTGGAATTTAACTGACAACAAACTTTCAACTGTTCTCTTACAGCCTCCCAGAGTAGCGTGGGGGGTGGGGCTGGGGGATTTCACCAATGTCAAGAGCAAATCTACGCCCTTGAGTTAGATCAATTAAGGACAGGCAGCCACTAAATGAAAGAGTAAACACAACTAGTGCAGAAGATATTGGCAAGCAACCATTGTGACCACTTCCGCCTGCTCAAACAAAAAAATAAAATAAAGTGAAATAAGAGATAACATTGGTGCTGCGTTCCACCACTGGAGATGCTTTTGGCGTGTAAAGAGGTAAAGTTTGATGCTGAATGTTTTTTTCTAGATGTTAAGTAAAAAGCTTGCCAACATTGAGAAGGAGAGACTGTGTCTTATGATAGGGGTGGGCACCACAACGTTCTGGTGATATGTTGCCCCTATTTGTTTGAAGTATAAAATAAACAGGTTGTGTCATCCTACAAATTGCTCCTTTAGGTGTTAACCCATAGATGTTCTTAGGTCTGTTGAGATTCAGTAAATGCTGACTAGGTAGGGTGGAGGTGTTTCTGCATAGTAGGATACTACGTTATCAGGATGTTGCTGTTTCTTCAATGAATCTCATAAAACCCTTTAGAAACTACCGAGATTCAGACCTCGTGCTGGTTGCAGTCATGATCTCTCCTCTCTGAATGACACGGAAAATAATTTAATGATAAGCACTCTTATCAGTATAAGCTCTTTGACTATCACAGACACTGTGATCCTTTTGTCTGCTATACAATGAGAAACAGGATCCTGAGCTGAAACATGTATAGCATCACAATATCCTTTATTCACTGAATACTGAAATACTGAAATGGCTGAATGTGCTAAATGCTACCTCTTCAAAGTAATCAATCATCTTGATTAGATTCTACTAAACTGTTAGACAGCCATACTAACTACTTGGAATGTATGAGGTGTCTATAGCTAATTTAGCCTCTTCATCACATCTCCCTGTCCAGAGGAGATCACTGACCCATCAGAAGTAATAACGTACTGATGGATTTTGTCCTTGAATAAAATTATGACACCAGTGAGTATTACACTTTTATCTCACTAGACTGCCCACAGTCCTTTAACTATACCTAACACGGATGAGGAGTTATTACAGCTTTGACTGACAGTCCAGAGTCATCATTATAAATATTGTCACGTTCCAGTCAGGGTGCAACTATGTATTTGGCATTTTCTACTATACGTTTATATATATTTGTTCTTGTTATTATTAAAATTATCATTCTTGTTCTGATTGTTTGTGGTCAAAACCAAGTAATGACCCTTATGTGGGCATATAGCTGTTCATCACTGAGATATACCTGCATCTTTGTAGTAAACAATGACACTTGTGTTTTTCAGTCTAGCAAAGAAAGCAAATTCAGCAGATTGTCCAGGAAAAATGGCATTTTCTCAGTATTTTCTCTTTGCAACAGGCCCAGGTGTATTAAAGAATCCCATATGTAATCTTTCTCTGGGAATTGGTGTTAATGAAAGTCCTCATTACAGCATCAGTATCCACATTGTGTCAATGTAATGTATAACCATGTGGCTTTTTTTTTTTTTTTTTTTTTTAGATAGATGAAACAGCTGAGAATAGAAGATGGGGACAAAGCATTTTAAGCTGAAGTTACTGTTGAACAAGTAAAAATCTGCAGACGTTTCTGTTTTTGGTCAAACTAGCTCACATTAAAAGACTGAGGGGAAAAAAAACTTTGCTTGGGAGACGAAAATTGTCTGGTTGTCTGATTTTTCAGCCAAAGCCAAGTTAGCCAACCCTGATGTTTTCGAGCTTGATGTTTTAGCTTCTTGCTCCCGGCTGTCAAGCTGAGCTGAAGTGGACGTTGCGCTGTTTGATGTAATCGGGCTTGGAGGGAACTTAAGCTTATACGAGCAGTTACACTTTTTGGCTGTTCACTGACAGCTTTTATGTTTTGTTAGATGTATCAAGAAGTACTCTGATATTCTTTTGTGCCTTTCTGTGTACCCAGTGCTGTTTGCCCCAACTTTTGCCATGCGTGTCTGCATCCTGCGGTTAAAAGTCAATCTTGAATTTGGAAATTTAACAACAGATTATTAACATAAATAGCAATAGTTACTGACGCCATTACTGTCATATTTCTGTTGTCCCTTTTTTTCTGTTTGTTTTTTATATATTTAAAGGTTAAGAGTTTTTTGTTGTGTTACTTAAGTGTTACTTAAACATGGAAAGTGGTTTCACTCAACTTTACTAGCAGTAAGTAGATGGAATTGACAAATTCAAATAATCACAAAAGTGAATTTAGTAAATGCAGATTCGCCTTGTCAGTAACTCTATATTGTGAGCTTATCAAAGACAAATGCCTTCTAAGTAGAAACACGCTTCTCCAATATTGGCTGATTGTGATTCACGTACTATAGTCAACTAATGACAGTAGCAATACATCTAGTACATCTATTACATATTATACATCTATAATATAGATACATCTAAAGGGGAATTTTACAAGCTTTTCTACATTTCTTGATAATTTGATCATTATGTTGTAAATGTTGAGAATAAAAGCTGATAGATGGGGCTGGGAGCCAATAAGATGAGTTTTCCTCAACACGGTTATAAATTGACTAAACAAACACTTCTCCAATAAACCTGACAAGTCATCATATTTCACTAAAACACCACAGCTGACTCACTTCCACTCAGTTATGTAAATGCCATTGAGAGGGAAACAGTGCCATTTCATTTTTTGGGAGTGTATTTCTGGGAATTCACAGAAGGCAGAAAGGAACAACACAAGGCGTGGGCTGTCAATCACTGTTCTCAAACAGGCTTTAAGCCAGCGCTGGAAAGATGGGGGAGTGTATTCAGAAATGTATTTTGTATGTGATCCGTGTGTACGCGGGTTGTCGGAGTTCAACCTTTAGCCAGCTTCGAAGCGGCAGCACAAAATTGAATCCTATTTGAGCGCAGCCACTGGGGACCAAAAGGCATCCTTTGCTCAGGTGGTCTATGAATGTCATTTGTTTGCTGAGAGGCAGATCCAAATAAACAGGGGAAGCTTTGAATGCTGGTGCAGTAGAGGCACCACCTAGCCGACTGACGCCAGGCTGCTAATTGGCAAATGGGACCCAAGCTTGTGTTACCGCAATACAGTCACATTTGGAAGACTTCACCGAACGAAAGTGGGATATGTTTCTCATTTCACCGGAGAGGGAGAGAGGGGGGCGAATGCAGGTGTGGGGAATGAAGGAGAAATAGGAATGTATCTGTGAGGTCAAAGCCTATTTCTGTTCGAATTGGTGAACACGCCGGCTTGGCCTCTCCGCCTTGCCTGACCTATCCCATCCACCGAGGTCCAGGCTGTCGGGGAGGGGGTGAAATGAGAAAGAGAATGAGAAGCAGGCTGTGTTTGAGTGCGTATGTGCTAGGATTGTTAAAATAAGTGCGCTGCACGTGTGGACATGCAGAGAGTTCATGTCAACATCATCGCTACATGAGTACATCATGAGCTGACATTTACACGGGCTGCTACGTGAAGGGTTAGCTGTATGTGTTGCATGGTTGGCAGCGTGTATGAGGTGTCTGACAGCACTACTTCGCTTATTATGGCCTTTAGAGACCCGATGCTGTGTTAATGCTCCAGACAGCAAGCTTACAGCTGACCTTTAGTTGTCCACCAAGACTAGCCTAGCCTAGCATAGCCTATTTTTCGTTCATTGGCCACGTCCTCTGCCTCAGTGAAATATTATTATACAATATCCCCACTGTATTTTGCTCGCTGTCAGAAAGTGAATTAGTTACTATTGTGAGACTTTCACACTCTATTGTGTTATGCATACACACATACACACACACGCACACAGACAATGGAGACCAAGTGAACACTGAGATTGACCTTGCCAGGGCTTAGAGAAGAGCTCACCTCAGCATTTCTCATTCTTTCTGTTCACCTGCAGGTTGTGTGATGTCCAGAGCACCTCTCTGCTTCAGTACTACCTCTATTTCCCAGTTCCTGTGATTTCTCCTTCATATTGTTCATTCTAACAGATAAAGAGCTCTTTGAACGGTTGAAACCACTTAGACTCTTTTATAGACTATATGTTATGGACATTTTTCAAGTTTAAGAACTTTCTGTTCTACTTTTAAAAGTGTGCTTTCATCTACTTCTAAGTTTTATACACCGCAAGTCAGTTTCCTGGTCAGTGGATTAAGCCTAAAATACGTCTTTCTTTCAGTGATGATTCAGTCCTCATTCAGAAGGATGTGTAGTCCAGCACTAGGCTTAAGCTTTGTCTGGGAATGTGATGCTTAAGGTCCAAATGTTTGTAGACACCTACTTATGAAGAATAATAATAACAGTAATAATAATAATCTTTATTTATAGAACATTTTTTAATCTGTTACAAGCTTTGCAGATGGCTAAAGCTAAGAGTATTGAGCTAAGAGATTAAATATATATCAAGAAGATTTTTTTTTATTAAAAACCAAGTTAAAGCAATACCTTTAAATGTTTCAAATGGGCACTGAGCTTGCCTGTCTAATAAAAAGTTGGAATTTATTTTAGAAGTGTAAAATTGTTTTTTTTGTATTTTGTGGAAGGTGTTTGCAGAAGACCAGTGTCTGCAGATCTAAGACCTTGAGATGGAACATAAACAGAGAGACGTTTTGTGATTAAAGCAGGTGCTGGGTCGTTTAAAGTGGTAAACTGTAGCCGCATCCAAAGATGCAGTAGCCGATGCAGTTTTTTAGTTAAATGGGACTAACTTGAGCTCTGTTTTGTTTTGGTTAGGATCCGTGGTGCTGCATTTTGTATGAGTTGTAGACGATTGATTAGTTTGTGAGAAAACCCAGTAAGAAGAGCGTTACAGTAATCAGCTCTAATTGTAACAAATACATGAATGAGTCTATCTGTGACACTCTGAGATAGAAAAAGATGAACTCTAGCAATATTTCTTAAATGAAAAAAAAGATACTTTAGTGACTGCATTTACACATGGAATAAAACAGTGGAGATTGTAAGATGACACACAGGTAGCTGAAAAAACAAGTATGTCATAAATGATTATTCTCCAAGAGTACCAGGAATCACTGTTTAAGTTTTTTTTTCTGATTAAGTTGTGGAAGATTTTGTGACACCCACTGAAAAATATCTGACACACAGCTTGTAAGTCTGTCTACAAAGTCTAGATAATAAGAAGGAATGGATATGTATAGTTGCATGTCGTCAGCATATAAAAATGCTCTAAAATGTATATAAAAATAAACATGTATAAGGAAAAAAGCAAAGGCCCTAAAACTAAATATTAATTTTTTTGATTAATGAAGTGAAACCAAGAACTGTCTATTCACGAAAAAACATTCTAGAACTATAGCTCGGTGGATTAACACCATGGATTAGAATCTTGTGATCAAAAGTTGCTCTAAGATCCAATTAGACAAAAATAGAAGGGTTTTTACATCAGCGCTAAGCCCGAGGCCACTGACAACATGAACCAATTCTGTCCCAGTATTATGCAGAACATGAAAAACTTCTGATGTAACTTGTTTGATCTTCGACAAGCATTTAATTGTTCAAAAACAGCTTACTTAAGAAAGGAAGGTTTGAAATCAGTCTAAAATTATTTAGTAGAGAAGGATCCAAACCCTAAATAGGATGTATGTCCCCCTTTGTTGCAGTAACAGTCTCTAGTCTTTTGTGAAGGCTTTACATTAGATGTTGTAACACTGCTGGGAGGATTTGTCTGCATCTGAGTCTAGTCAAAGTTTATTTACAACAGATGTCACAAAGTGGCATTACAGAATATCCAGGTCTAAGCCCCAGTGAGCAAGCCAAGGGCAACTGTGGCCAGGAAAAAATCAGTATCTGGTCAACACTGGATAGTAAGACAAAAACAATATGAATCAGACACGATTTTACAGTTAATATACAATACTGAATATATAAAAAGGAAACAAAAACAGCTTGTGATTGGACAGAAGTATTTAGATTGATAACTGATGACTGTTAGAGGCCTATCAGAGTAACGATGAGAAAACAAATCTATGCAATTCAGTTACCAGTCAAAACCAGAGACTACTACTAGAAGTGTATCACAGTGAAAAACCATGAACTTCAGTAACTGTTGTTGGAAGCCTACAGTGATTACCTGTCAACACGAATACGAGCAGAGTATTGTTAGGCATGGGAGAAATGTCTAATTAGTTTGTGAAGTACACAAACTAATCAGCCACAAGAGCATTAGCGATGTTGGGCACTGATGGTTCATAATGAGTTCTAAATCGCAAATACCACAAGTACCACTCCAACTCACAACGCAAAGGTTTTAGATGGTGCTCCAGAGAATGCAGTTCCACCACTCCACAGCTCAGTGCTGGCAAACTTCATACCCCTCTGGCATAATGTTCTAATAGAGATAGAGATTTTACATGCTATATGTGTGGAATTAAATGTCTATCAGCGGTGGTTAAGTGGTTTAATTCATTAATTGTAAAGGATGTCTACACATGCAATGTATGCCACAGTACTCTAAAGCAACAAAGCTTATGCATCAGATCATCTACTATATTATCACCATATTGCTTCAAGCCAGGCCCATCACTGGGGACTGGAAGATTCACAATAGCCCACCCTAAGCTGTGTTCCTGCTGCTGTACCCCTATTGTTTTTGTGCCATATGTTTTTTTTCTGAAATGTGTCCGTTTTCCTTTTCTTTTTGCTCTTCTCTTATTTGTATGCTATATTAAGATAAACAAGGTGACTAAATAGTGACTTTCTGGAAATTGGCAAAAGTTTTTGTCGTAAATGTGACAATCGTGACAGTCAATATGCTACAAACGATGCTAATGTTAGCTAAGTAACTTAAAAACATCCTGTGCAGTTTTTTCTGCCCACCTGCTGGAATGTCTCCTCATCCTACTGATACCGGTTTCTTCTCATACTTGGGCTTATGTTAACTTCCTATGGGATTTTCTTGTTCACCTTAAATTGTGCATCGGTTGGACACTAGCGCCAGAGCAGGCATCTGAATGTAAGTCCTACATCATTGTAGGTGGAACAGGAAATAATATTAAGAAACTGACATCAGCTTTATCTAATCTCCATCCATTACACAAGTTACAATCAGCAAAACTGTAGGGCCTGTAGTGATGTTGGGTAGGTTAGGATGGGGTGGTAGTGTGCAGGTGTAATCCATACAATACTACATATATACACTTGGATGTAACATTTACTGCTATATATATTGTCTGAGTGTTCTTGTTCTTTTGTGCAGTAAGTGATGCAAAATGCTGCTGGCCCACCGGGAATTCTCTTGACTCCCACTCTCCCACTCCGGAATTGATCGGGGCTCATTTAGTTGGTCAATTCCCCATCAGTCAATCATACAAAGCCCTTTAGAAACAATATTTTGTGCATGTTGTATAGTGGCGAGCCACACGCAGTAATTAAAGTGAAACTAAATGTTGTGTGTGCCTATGTGCTTCTACATCACTTAACATAGCAGGGGTTGCATTTGTCAGTTTGTACTGGCTGAATGTTAAGGATGCGTTGTATGTTTTGGGAATTTAAATTAGCAGATAGATTTCCTAAATGGGTCGACATTTTAGTTGATTTGCAGTAAATTGATTCTGATTGTCTCTTGAATATATGACTCCTTTGGGCAACACCACAAACTGTCCTGAAAATGTACTTAAACCCCTGGTTTTCAGATGCTTAAAATTCAACTAATGACTTTTATCACAGAGCTGTAGTGGCACAGTTTATAGAAACTTCTTCTGTGCCTTGTGTCTTTTGGTTCATGCACAGCATTGTGTAGAAACAATGTCTTTCGAACATTTTCTTCCCTCTTATTCAGCTTTCTCGGTTTCTGTGCGACTCGTTTGAATGAGGCCCTTGGAGCAGATCTAAACTGTGCTCAGGCACTTGTGAGAATGCTAACGCTCGCTAATCAAACAAGCCCCACGTCACCTGCCTGCTTCTTTCAGCCGTCACGTTAATGAATCCAAAATACTTTCGGGACATGGATTTTTACATTTCCTTTCTTAAAAAGACTGAAATTAATGAAAAATATCGTCGCTTGCCTTTAGCATATTTTGAGAGAGCAGCAGAGTGTTTAAGGCAATTTGAAAAGGTGGCAAGAAAAATGTGAGCTGTGGAACGGTTTGGTGCACAGTAATTAAGAGCTGGCTGGGTGGTGACTTGCTGAGTTGAGATAAGGGGTTTGTGGAGCATAGAGGGTGTTATTAGCTCTGTTTACTGCTGCAAGCAGAAAGGCCTGGGGGTGTAAATACAGCACATTACCTCCTGCACTCCCCAAAGGTAAAGTAGTGCTGCACAAACAGGATCTGCATTAAACGAACAGCTCGAAAATGAACTCTTCTTACACTCGTTCAGCGCGTAACTTCATGCGCCAACGCGTGAAATATGTAATAATGTCAGCGGTGGATGATTGTGTACTGTGTAGAAGCTATACCTGCTAGAACATTCATTAAATTTGTACTGAAAGTGGAAGTTTAAAGACCCTTAAAGCTATTAGATAACCAAGACCTAAAGGCAGCTGTCAATGAAACCTTTTCACGGAGCCGATTGGTATTCACATAAACACAAACGCACAAATCACAAGGCAGGACAGGCTGGGCTTTTAAACTGATGCCAATTTGCCTCTTACTCTCCGAAGATTTATTGAGACCAACTTGAGAGGCAGCGAAAGACAAGACTGGAGTTCAGATCAATCTGCAGATTAGAATAAGTAGTATAGCTGTGGAAAAGAGAAAGTATACCTTAAACAAGCTCTTTCGGTGGCACTGAATGTGCAATTTTGTACATATTTATTCCAGAAATGTGTTAGCTTGCTCTCTGCATCTATAAGGACCTTATTGTCCCTGTAGAGGAAGCTTCTTCAAACAAACGAGTGGTTGTTTGAACCTTTTCTCTTCCATTGTCATGCCAGCATGCACACACATGCAGCATAATGTGTGCAGATTCATAAACAATTGTTTAGCATTTTGAGAGTAACCACCAGATTGCCAATGTGCTGAGAATTTTTTGACACATTGCAGTGGAGATTAAAGAAGATAAGATTGTCATTCAGACTTCATTACCATATAAATAACCATGAAAGTACAGCCGAATATATGATCAATGCACTCCGTGTGATTGAGTGAGAGAGAGAGAATCCGACATGATTTTTGATTGCAGCTTGGCCTGCCTGGTAGTTGCCGTCGCGCAACGACCCTCAAAAGAAGCAAGCCCTCCGTGATCAAATAAAACAGGGGTGCCAAAACAGGTCTGTATGTTTGTGCACACACATCAGAATTATCTGCGGTCGAGATTCATAAGCAACTACGCAAGGGGGATGAAGGGTAGCCTGGCTCGTGAATTGTTTCATTGGTGCACATATTCAATCACTGTGAAAGGCTATTTTAACTGGGTGATTGGATAACCTCTCCGGCTTTCCGTGGCGGCCTACGGAGCATGTTTACAGGGCCAGATCCAGAGTCTCGACAGGGCCTCATAAAACCCATAATCCGTTATAGTGACAGGGCATTTTGCTGCAAGCCTGACAAATATTTCCTCATTCCATAAAACAGGCTTGTAGTTTGGACATGCAGGGGGGCACGAGCACAGGGCTTCAGAGCACCAGATATCAGTTCTTCATTTATCATGAAGAGGACTCTGGGTTTTTATCTGGTTTCTTCTTTGCTGAAATCTTTGTTGGGAAATCAGTTCAAATGTTCCCAAATGGGTCTAGTTGCGAGATCAGACTACACAATATTTTTGTCTCTCACAACGTTCACTGTGTCAGATTAGGCAATGTGTAACAATGCATAGCTGTGTCTTCGTTCAGAGGCTGGCAACATCACACATTTAATGCCTTCCAATTATCGTTAACATCCTTGCATGAGTTTATAGGACATTGGGTCAAGAAACTGTTGATCATGGCTGCAGAAGCGCTACCTGTGTGGCGTGTTAGACACTGCATTGTTGTTCTTAGATTATGTCGCTCTACACAAGACTCTGGAAGTATGAAAAAGTTGGCCTGAGCTTGTGTAGTTAGATCCCAACATTAACTTAAACACTAAATTAAATTGACTAAGTTGTTTGTTGATACTGGTATCAAGTATTGGCCGATAGCACGCTCATCCACTCATACTTGTTTTAATAAAAATTCACAGATACCAACATTCTGATACCCATATAGTGTAAGCAAAGTGTGCACTGTGG
Source organism: Megaleporinus macrocephalus (assembly GCA_021613375.1). Classification (NCBI taxonomy): domain Eukaryota; kingdom Metazoa; phylum Chordata; class Actinopteri; order Characiformes; family Anostomidae; genus Megaleporinus; species Megaleporinus macrocephalus. Next base: position 31,361,479 of record CM038716.1, read on the forward strand.
CTGTAGTAAACAAAGGCTGGCAGCGAAGGAGGGTCTGCTTACAGACTGCCAGGAATACACATGATTACATGATTTTTAGCCCCTTTTTAAACACACACAGTCACAAGCACAATCACTTGAGACACGAAGGCATAACGTAAGCAAAAAAGTTGCAATCACTTTACCAATGCGAGTGGAGACACAGAGGCAGAGGCAGCGGTGAAATAATCAAATGTGCTGCCAAAATCTGTATGCGTCAACTTTACTCTGTGTGGCTGAATATAATTGTGATTTTTAAGCATTGATATGGTGATTTTGTGAACTGTCTTTGGAAAGTAGGCTGCAGAGAGATTGTCCTACGGCAGGGTTCACTAATAGGTGGACCGAAGTCTAGATCCAGACCCAGACGTTGTCCAATACGGACCCAAACCGATAAGCTATTGAGAATGATTTAATTTAAACAGTGTTTATTTTAAGCGGCGAAGCTTTTCTTGTCTTTACAGTATACAGGCTTTATAGCGCAGTAAATTCAGAGACCAATCGCGTGTGCTGTAAGATCACCAAAGGCTCCTCAGCCAATCTGATCTGTGCACATTGGGGTGTGCGGCGTGCGCACACACAGGCGAGGTACGAAGCGAGGAGCAGCAGCCGGAGACTAAAACGAGTCAGAAAGAATAACATAAAAACAGAAAAGTCAACAGCGAAAACTGACTGTTTAGCCAGGAATGGTTATGGACCTGCTCGTCTAGTTTTGGAGAACACCACTGTGTAAAACCAACATGTCAATTTGTAAGACTGAGTTAACAAGAAGACACACGTTTTATTTACTTTCTCTATAAAACACTTTAAGATGCATTTGTTTTCCAAAGCAGTCTTATAAATGTAAAGTTTATAAATGTAGCCCTTGTTCTTACTTGAAGTGGAAAAAAACATTTCTTTGGAGCTTTATAAATAACTCATTCCGTTCAGCATTTAAACAGTAAATTTACTGAAATATACTTTTTCAGTAGTTGATGGTATAAGATGCTGATACTTGGCTACTTCAGTAAACAGGATGCAGCAGTGAATCACAACACAAGTTAAAAATGATCCAGACTTTGGCCTGAAATCTCCTCTCACTGGACCATACTGAATTTTAATGAAACCCCTGTCCTACAGTGTATGTGCACAGTGTGGTTAACCAATCTGCTCAGTACTCGGGCACGCAGCTTGTCCCCTGGAATTATACAACTTTACCTGAAACTGCCTATAGACAGAGCATCTGTAAGGGCTGTGTATCATGGACTAATTGTTTCCTTACAACAAAAAGCCAAAAAAGAAAGAGTTCTGCGGACGTGTTGTCCACATTAGTTTCAGGTGTGATCCCTGCTGTCACTGCTACAAAGACTGTTGGTAAGACAGATAAAGCTGCGACTGTATTTTACTTAAAGTTGTGTTAATACTAAACAAAACTCTGTCTTCTCCATCTGCAGCGCTACTTGATCGTAGGTAATTAGTGCCTTTGTCATGGTTGGCTAATGCAAGTAAATTTAAGCCGGCTAGATTTGAATGATTTAACTGTTGAGGCACATTGCACTCATTTATGCTAACGACTGTTTCATTTAATGTAATTTCTGTATTGTTATGTACCACCAATCCTGATTACTAGCCAGTAGCCAATGTTGTGGAGGCTAGCGTTGCTGTTACTTTTCCGTTGCTTACTGTTACTGTTTTCAAAATCCTGAAGAAAATGGTAGTTCTGTCTTAATTCAGCACAACATAGACAGCCAAGATAAGTTTATTACCCTTCTACAAGAGGAGAGAAGCCAAACTGAGAAGATATAAAAAACAGCTACATAGCTAACATCAGTAGTTGATGGTATAAGAATGTATTGTTCTGCTCATCTGGCATATAATTTCTGTTCTTTAATCCTTTTTTTCAAGGATTGATGATGTGAAGACTATGTCTGACTATATCTGAATACGGTCAGGCTGCTTATAAATGCAAGTGCAAATACACAAAAGACACATAAAGTGGATTCAAGTCCAATCAAGCTTTTGAGCCACATGCCATAGCAGTGTAAGCCCATCCTTCTCTAAGACACATTCATTGACCAAAACCCCTCCCAGTACAACCGAAACACCTCCCTACATTTTCAACACTTCCTCCCACCTTCCATCAGATAGAAATTATTCAGCTGGTCAATCTCACTCAGGGGGCTGCTGCAGCACTGCAGTTGGATGTGCGTGAGTGTGTTTACAACAGTACAAGGTAGAACCGTTACGTTATACTCCCAGACACTCCGATGACTTTGGCTAGATTAAATAAAGAAATTTTTTCATAAGCAGAAGGAAAAACACCTGAAATCACACTGAATGTTCTCAATTTCCAACCACAGTCTAATCACTGTCCCTGTGGACTGCATTTATCAACCTGTTTGCCAACCAATCCTGCTTGTTGATTGGAAGACAATGGAATAGCAGCCAATTTACACCTAATTATGGTTTTAATGTATGTTATTAAATACATCACCATGTCCCAATTAGCAGGCGCTGGCCTCATACATCACATTAATTGATATCCGGCTTGAGCTCCATGAGTGTCTGTATTGCATCAGTATTCCCTGAGTGGTATGATGCTGGCAAGCCTTTCCATGCACGCATGTTTGTGTGTGCATGTGCTCGCTTTATGGCAGTGAATGCAAATTCATGCAAGCTGTATCATTGTCATGTTTATATGTATACGTGTGAGCTGTGGGACTTTTGTGTGCAGAGATGGAGGTCTTCATTATTCACCAACATAAATCCTCTAGATGGGTGGTTTGGTTTATGAATGACAATTTCCGTGCGCATGTCCCAGTCTGTGCTATCTCTACAGGCTTTTCAGCTCAGCTATAATGGCTGCTGTCTTCATCCAGAGCCCAGCAGCTAGTCATTAAGCACATAGATTATTATCATAAAAAGCAACCACAATTTGTCTGCACCTTTGTAATGAAATGTTATGCCCTGGAGAAAATGTGCTAAAACTATATTTTATACCCCGAGGTGGGAGTGTAGTATCTATTGTTATGACTTATAGTACCTTCAGCTAATGAGTCCCCTACAGAGCTCGAAGGATAAACTTTCATGTCCCTCCTCTCCTAGTGCTACAATACAGCCAAAGAGAAGGGACGGGAAGGGAAGAGAGGGATGGCCCTCCATGATGTGGGATAACGAGGAGCCAGAGCAGCAAAGGAGTAAAGAAAGCCTTCGGAAAAGCCATTGGCACGCTTGGCCCTCTCGGCCGAGACTGATTGTGTTCTCTGTTCATCACCGGTGAGGCAGATAAAGAGGGCTCTGATCGATACCCATTTCTTATCCTGCACCTTGATCTACGCTTTATCAAAGGGCAGGAACTCTCTTTCCACAGCCATCCCTTTCCTGATAACAAACTGTGTGTTCACAGGTTGGCCAGTTCACTGCCCCTGCCCTTACACTAGTGTAAAATATTAGAGTCTAAGCATTGGTTTATATACTCCACTGTCCAGCCATTTGTTTTGATATTGAGTGACATAACTGGCAGAAGGACATGAAAGTGGTTGTTGAATTTTTTGAATAATTGCATGGGTGCATTTCTTTCTCGAAAGAAGTAAGGTAAAGTTTGTCAGAGGGCTATTAAAGGAATCATGGTTCTACAATAATGATTGCCTGAATGGGACAGCATCACGAAAAATCACTTACCTGGGTGGGGTTGTTTATTTTGGAAACTCGATTCACTTGAGTATTTAACCCCTCGTCATGTAAATGGTCTTATCCATTGACGGGTCTTGTCAAAACAAACCAGTCATATTATTTGTTGACAAACAACATCGGAGCGTAGCACGCAGGACAAGAAATTTGACCCCTCTGTACCTGAGATGTTCTGCAAAGTTTGTAGGGAAAATTCTTACAGGGCAGATTTGTGTTTGTTGTTGTTGTTTTTGTCAGAACTACAACTTTTAGAAAACATTCAATCCAGTGTCACAGCAAGTCTCTCTGTCTCATGTCAGTGTCTCTGATTTTGTGTGTATAGTAACTAAAAAAAAAAAAAAAGATGCTGGGTCATCTGGACCTCTGGACATGTGCGTACGACAGATGAAAAATGAAGCTGATTCCAAGCTGATTAAGTCACAGGGTTAAAACTGAACGAGTGGGTCTATCCCCACAAGATAGACCTTCAAATTAAAAGTGAACTGGAACTTAGTAGCCAGTATTGTCCCGACATGGCTTGCAGAAAGGATTTGTTTATAAAAAAATAGAACAGAAGCACTTGGCTTCTGTTATACACTGGCCAGAAAATGTCAAACACTCTAATGTTTCATTGAACCATCTTTGGTTTTGATTATGCCCACGGAGCAGAAGAAGGCTATAAGAAGACAGCAAAGAATATTGAGGTAGCTGTTAGCTCAGTTTGTAATGTAATTAAGAAATGGCAGTTGAAGACTTGTAGATCAAGAGAACTTTTAGACAAAATCAGGCAAATCAAATCAAGGCAAATCAAAACCAACAATCAAAAAATAGAAAAAGATCTGGAATGGTGGTGCACTCTTCTAGCATGCACAAATATGACCTTTATGGATGAGTCATCAGAAGGAAACTTTCCTGTGTCCTCAACACAAAATTTAAAATTATTGGCGTTCAGCATTTTACAAGCAAGTTCTTTAGACTGGTTAAGGAAAAAACATCTGAACACTAATAGAAGGAAGAATGGATTCAATTAAACACCGGAAAATTCTGAAAACAAACATCACACCGTATATACAAAAGCTGAAGATGTATAGGATCAATTCTACAATAGGATAATGATAAACACACCTCAGAATCTGCAATGGGCCATATCAGGTTTTGCCATGGCCCTTACAGTCCATCTATCTAAATATCTTAGAAGATCTGTGGATAGTTCACACAACTATTAGCCTTTTGTTTGTTGAAAATTTCCTAAACAACAATCGAGAGACTCTTAGCTGCTATAAAAGCATTTACATGCTGTGATGATTGATAAAGGGCCTGTTACCACATACTAATCATGCCAGGTGAGCAAAGTTTTGCTTTTGCCTATTTCTATTATTGTTAATTTGAAACTAAAAGACGAAAATAAAAACCCAATCTTGCTTTAATTATTAAAATATGTGTCGCCTTTATCTTCTTGCCTTTTGGAAATGAGGGTATCCTTTACTTGCATGTTATTATTTTTCACAGTAACCGAGAGTTCGACTAACTGTTGGGTTCCACTGTATATGAGGTTCTCTGTCATAGAGAAGAGCTATTTAACCAGGTAAAGAACAATTCAAGCACTAAAATTGTTTTTTGAGTCATGTTTTAAGTGTAACCATTATTTTCACTACAGAACCCTTGAAGAACCTTTATTTTTAAATGTGTGGTCTTGAATGGTTGTGAGAATATAGTGCGTAAGTGGCTAGAACCAGCAAAGTCGTAGTTTGTTTGGATTTTAGTGAATATAATTGCGTTTGTGCTTATCTTAACCCCATAAATGGCCAGGATCCAGAGTTGTAGTACACAATTGTATAACCTGAGAATACACCTTAGTATGTAATAAGTCTGGAGGGATAAGTGTTTGAAGCCTGGTCTAGTGATTAACCTCAGATGGGGTGAACTTGAAGGTGTTGGGAGTAGTAGCAGAGATGGGAGATGACGGAGCTTGGTTTGGTGATGAATAATGGATCAGAGGATAAGAAACTGTAGGGCCCTGAGGGAGTTGATCAGTATCTCAGTAAGATTGGAGAGGTGTACCGAGGTAGGTTTTCATGATTGCTCTGTCTTCCTATGCTTGCTTTGTTTTCTTGGGCGGGGTAATGGAGGATTGATTGGGCAGTTGATCAATGACTGTGGGAAATGTCAGAAGTGGTGGACAAAGAATTCTGAGAAGTCTTTTGTGAATACAGTGAAGCGAATAGAGCTCCTCCAGGCAGAAAGACTGATGTGCAAATCTTCATTAAGAACTAATCAGTCAAAGAAAAGATTCAGCATACTGTTCTAAAACTGTCTACACTGCTTGTACCTTGATATTTTTGTTGTTTAAGCTGTCTGTGTTGGCACTAGCAACCTGAATGTTTAAACACTGAATTGTTTGAATAGTAATTTGGGCTGTTTTGCACATTCTGTATGAGTAGACCAGAACTTTCAGTGGCAGAACATGGATTGCAGCAGCCACTGTCACAACAGTAGCCAGCAGTACAGAGAGCAGAGCAGCCATGTGGAAATTGTTGGAAACTGTGGAGAAGGGTCTATATGATGGGAATCAAGTTTCTGTCCTTTTTCTTTGAAATAAAAGAATTTCATGTAGAAAGTTTCAAAATGTCACTCTTCAGTCCATACACAAAACTTTTTTCTTGTATTTGATTTTTTTTGAGGTCCACTTATAACATTTGTGTACTATAATATTTTCTAGCCTCTTATTTACTCTTATGATTAAACAGACTGGTTTTGTTCCTATGCTTCTAAACCTGACATATGTAAATGACCTCTGTTTTGATTGGTTGTCTTGTATTGTGCAACCAATATGAGGTGAAACTCTCTTCAGTAAACTTGGAATAGGAGAATATATGTAAATGTATTGTTTTACTTGACATCACAACAGCAATACATTCACAATAGGCAGTTTAGAAATATTAAGCATTTATAAACTACTTCAAATGCTCTTTTTTATTAAATATATATTATATGGGTCCCTTAAAAGGCACAAGAACAAAAACGGTTCATTTGTTTAAATGAAGGGTTGAAAATAATCCTGCAAAAAATATTTCTAACAGGCTAAGCAGATAGAAAAGCCTAGAAAATAAGACAACAACGCTGCAAGCAGACTGAACATTCACTGACAGAGTACAAAATATATGGCCAATTTGAATTTGTTGCCAGAAACATGTTCCAAAGAAGCTGGGACAAAGGTAACAAAGACTGCTAATGGTGTGTGTTGCCCAAAAAACAACTAGTGGAACGTCTCACTTCCAAATAAATGAACTTGCAACAGGCAATAGCATGACTGGGTATAAGAAGAGCCTCCCAGAGTTACGGAGTCTTTACTTCTAAAAGATGGGAAAGGTCTCCATTCTATAGAAGACTGCTGGGCAAATAGTGCAACAATTCAAGAACCTAATTTCTCTACGTAAAACCTCAAAGAACTTGGGAATTTCATCATCTGCGGTACATACTATTATTAAAAAGTTCAGAGAATCTGGAAAAATCATTGTATGCGAGTGATTAGGCCTAAACCCAGTATTGATAAGCTGCAATCTTCAGGCCCTTATATTACACTGCATTGAAAACAGACATGGTTCTGTACCTGAAATCCCTGCATAGGCTTAGGAGCACTTCCCCCAAAACCATCGTCTGTGAACACAGTTCATCACTGCATCCGCAAATGTAGAGAAGATACATTATATAAATATAATCCATAGATGTGTCGCCCAAGCTCATGTAAGGTAGACAAAGTTAAGGTGGAAAAGTATCCTGTGGTCTGATAAATCAAAATTAGAAATTCTTATTGGAACCCCTGGATGCTACGTCCTCTGGACTAAAGAGGAGAGGCACAGTCTGAGTTGCTATCGGCGCACAGTTCAAACGCCAGTATCAGATTTCACAAAATCTGGTCTCTTCAGTTCCCAAACGGTTACAGAGTGTTGTTAAATGAAGACGTGATGAATACAGTGGTGAATATGAACCCCTTTTTGAAATGTCTTGCTGGCATTAAATAAAAAAGGCATGTGTTTTTGGTAAAACAAATTGTTTCAACATTTGATACGTTGCCTTTGGGATATTGTTAATTAAATGCAGATTCGCACCTCATTTGCATTCATTTTTTATTTATTTTTCACAGCTTCCTGACTTCTCTTGGAAATGGGGTTATAATCAACAATAATGTCTGTCTATCTAGTTTTATCACAAACAGACAGCTTGGCATATTTTGAATGTCTTGGTTATCAATTCAAATATTAAGTGAGAAACAATATACTGGCCTGAGATACTACATCCACTTTACAATCTGCGCATTACTTTTACTGTTACATCGTTCTGTGTGTCTTTCTTTTTTTTAAAGCTTTGTATGAAGCTGCACAATGTTAGCTTCATATTTCATTTAAATCTCCTCATATCATTGTGAAACAGAAAAAAATAATTTAAAACACTGAAACGAAACTTAAGTGGTAATGGGTTTGAAAAAGTAGATTGTACTTTAAGTAAAGTGTTTCTACCTTAGATCTGAAAGCTGGCCTTTATAATGAAATGTAAATTCCTCTATACCTCTACACTGATCTCATACTGTGTACATTTGAACCATGAACTTTGAGCTGTGAGATGTAATCTAGATTCAGAACCACAGTGAAGCTTATAAGCAGGGAAATTGTATTCCAGCTTAGTCAGGGGTGTTATTTACATATCAGATCAGAGGGACAGTGTGAAAAGAGATTTATTCCTTGTATGAAGAATGAGACGCTGTTGAGAGACTGGAAGAAACAACAGAGGGAATTATGAATTCATGAGAGATTTCTCTATCCAACATTGTGTTTTTATTGCGTAGCTGGTAAGTTTCAACACCACCAACGCCCCCCTCTCCAAAAAAAAAAAAGAAAAGAAAAAAAGAAAGTAAGAAACTGCCTCATTAAATCTTTAAAACCTTGGGGACCCACAAAAAGTAGACTCTTTCAACCTGAGAGGTCTGATAGCAAAATCTTGTGCTACCGTGGTTCATTAGAAAATATTTACATCCCATCCTTTTTCTTTTTCTGTTGGTATAATTAAAGAGCTGACAGTGACCCTGCAACCCCTCCCCCCTCTCCGCATCTCCTTAAGTGGGGCTTCGTTTAGTATGCGCGTGAGGGTGCAGCCTGCGACTCCCTTTTACCGTCGGATATGATGCAGGGGGAGAACTGAGTGTGACCTTCACAGGGGAGCCGGCAGTGGATTACGGCTGAATAATGAGCATGTTGACTCATCTGTGCCCGAGCTGGCTCCCCCAGACTAAGTTTAAAACCCTGCATTCAACTAAGATGTGAACCAGGATTTATAAGTAAGATGTTTGGGGAATTTGAAACTCGTGCAAAGTGAATCAACATGAGCGGCTTCATAAAAACAGATATTTCTGAATTTCTCTGCAAAGTGTTCTTTTTTTATTATTTTTTTATTTTGGAATGTTAACAAAATGTCCTGCAACCTAATGAGAAATTGGGCAGCACAACATATGTGTTTTTGTTTAACATACTTAAACCAATGCAGTATTTATTTCAAAGGAAATGTATTTTGTATATGTGAGAGAGACATTTTTTGTCATTTAGTTGACGTGACGTTAATTAGCTGCAGTAACACAGTTCAGCCCAGTAGCAAAGAGCTGCACTCACATTGAATGCCAGTGAAAGCCAGTTTAGCCACTTAAAAATTCAAAATTTCAAATTTTATTTGAATAGCGCATCTTAAAACTGCAGTTGTTGCTGCTTTACAGGAATCCATGGTGAGCATTCTGCGTGGCAGAACAGTATCCCAACCAAACCGTGTAAAGTAACCGTGGATATTAAGAAGACTAATGAATATTCAGTGATCAGTAATGAGAAAAAAGGAAAGTGATGAATGGTTACATACATCTTAAAATTATTTTCAGTGTTAAAAGACGTGGCCAAGACGCGTTGGCTTCATGGCTAGATTTTGGGAATTCTTAAACTATGGAAGTGTGAGCCTATATAAAAAAAGAGGACGAACTGTGGTATCTTGTTTGGGAGGGGAAAAAACACCACGCCCACCTGATGTGTTGTCTCACCCATGGCAAAAAAACATCAAGACCATCATTGTAGCAAAAAAGTGAATTAATTATGTATTTTAACAAAAACAAGCCTCGTTAGTTTGAATGGGAATTTCACAAACAAGATTCAAACCTCACTACAAGTGAAAAGATGCTTTTGGAGGTGGAGCCTGTAAACCTGACATTAGAACTAAGTCATGAGTGAAGTGTTCAAAAAGAGGGTGCCACGCCAAGAACAATGCATATAACCAAACATACGGTGCATTTAGAGAGCCACACATTTAAGCATTTCCTTAAAATCTCTTCACATCGCATGAAGATTTTGTGATAAATGGATAAATGGAATAAAATCTTATTATTTATCAATTTTTCGTACTGTTGTTAGCATGACTGCTGATGCCTTGGGTTGAGTCGGTTGACCAACCGGAGGCTGTGAGGTTTATGAGATACCTGTTCTGTTATGCATTTAGTCTGCATGCAACATCATTAATCTAGGTGTTAACTGTAAAGCTGTCATTTTATAGATACTTGGTTTGGTTGGTGAGCTGCATAACAGCTTCCAGCAGCCAAATGCAGTTTTTTTCTAGCAAGGTGTAAAGGTAAAAAAACAAAAACAAAAATGGAGAAAATGGAGATTTTGTCCCAACAGTGATGAAGTATAACATACTGGGTTTAGTGTGACATGAATATGGATGGTAGGGCACTGGCTTATTAATGGTGGGGACAGCCTGACACCAGGCCTTGGGTTGTGGCTAGGTCAGTTATTTCTTGCTGTTCTGTCTTATTAGCTGTACTGTTTATTTCACCGTCTTCCTACAGTTAAAGTGAGATATCCAGAATGGGGACTCATTCAATCCAAACCATTTCCGAGGCTGAACATGCAACAACACTGCATAATAACACATGTAGGTGTGAGAAAATCCTTACACTCGATATATAATTGGAATATGCGGGTGCGATATGCGTAGGTCTCTGATATATAATCTAACACAACATTATCAGCACACCAGAATTGGGTGGTAACTGTTATGTGTTTGTGCTTCACACCAGGGGACCACACGCACACACACAGGGGACAGGGAAAGGACAAACTCAACGAATTAGCGCTGTATAAGGGACCACACCACTAATAGAACTGAGGGCTCCTTCACGAGATTACAAATTCCCCAGGCCTGTCAACAAAGCACCTGCTTGCAGCTAGACGTTAATTTGTTTTGACATGCTTTATAATTTAATTCCACCACAGAATTAACTTCCAATCCGAAAAGCTATTAGCCCGGGAAATGTCCGGCAGACTCCTGCAAGCTCACTCCCAGGTGAGCTGCTATGCTTTAACACCCAGCACGTTTGAATGGGTTTCATTGTGCTTCGGAGGACTCAAAGCCGGGGCAGGCCTTTGAAGGAGTCCTGAATGGCTTGTGTGGAATGCAGTGGAATTGCCTCTACTGATGTGGTGCAGCTGCAGTAATGCTGACAATCAGAGGCTTCATGCCATGTGGACTTTGATGAAACTGTGCATTATCTAGTATGAAGCTTGTTATGGTGTCTGTGCTGAGGGATTGAACTGTGAGGGCAGCCTCTCCACTCATTGTTGACATAGTCTTATTGCTTAATTTCCTTGCTTAAGGTGCTTAAGACACCTTTAAAATAGAGGTGAATTTAAACAGGAGAGGGTTCTTTAGAAATTGTGCGTCTGACGGCTGCGTTGAAAGTGCATCCACAGCTTTAACTGCTGTAAAATCTGAATCTTCAATCCAGCTCACAGCATGGCTTTTGCTTCATCTACCAGGCCTGCTAGGCTCACTTAGCAGCGCGCTTGTCGCTGTCCACAACTGATTTTCATGTTTTCATGATATGGCAGCTGCCCTATGTATCTTGTGGAAATGTCGTGGTGAATGGACCAATAGAAATGCTCTAAATCCGTCCATCCGTCCATAGATCTCAGTATAACATTAGTATTAAGCAAGAATTGGTATTTTTTAATATTGGGGTCTACCTAGACTTGCGGAGTGTTTCACTACAACACCCTTGTTGTAAAAACAAATTGTGCTTTGAGCCCCCCTCATCTTCAACTGTACACTTGTTTGCTGTCGAATTGAAGGACACTGAATGAAAACACTCTTCTTTGAGTGCACATGCGTCAGGCGTGCAAATGGTTGCTACAGATTACACTTGTGATTTCAGTTGTTTTTCTGTGTAAATAAACGAAACACAAAGGAGAGTCAGATTCTCTGTCTTTGTGTTTGTTTATTTCTATACTCAGCATTAATCAACCATGGTAGCTGCATATGGTATGACAATAACCAGGTGAGCACAAAACAGTGAAGAGTGAGGAAAAAGTAAACAAATCTTACCTCTGCTTCTCCTCACATCCGTAGAAAATTATTTGCTACGGCTGTAGATTTTAGAATATCCTCATTGTGATCACTGAATACAGAGGCTTTGTGTTCCTGATAGTATGTGGTTTATTACCAATAGCCAATAATGTATGTTGCTGCATCTTCAGGAAGTCAGTGGTGAAATACCAGACTGCACAAAGATTAGTCTTCTGTTTTCTGTTTATACCAAATGCTACACCCTATTTTTGCACCTATGTTGTTATTTGAGATGTAGCTTCTACCAATGTTTAACAGTTAAGTTATTATTGCTGAAAGACAGCAAAATACCTTGTGCAGTGTGGAATAGTAGTCAAGGTTTATTTTTAGGCGCTTTTTACAACAGATGTTGTCACAAAAGAGCTTTACAGAAAAATCCACATCCAAACCCCCAGTGAGCAAGCCAGGAGCGGCAGTGGCAAAAAAAGCTCCCTCAGTGCAAGAGAAGGAAACCTCGAGAGGAGCCAGACTCAAAAAGGAGGAACTTATCCACCTCTGGTCAGCACTGGACATTATAATAATAACATAGTTCCCGTTTTAACTTCACCTAGGAGTAAAGGAGTTTTGCTGTTTATTTCAGTTATCAAGGAATAACTAGGCCAATACTCTGTAATCACTGAATAATAAGCCGTGGTATGTAATATGCCTGGGACATTCAGGGGTTAAAGGTATATTTAAGGGCTATCTGTGCTGTAATTATTGGTTTTATTTGACAGTTTTGAAGCTAATAAAAGAAGTTTGTTGCATGTACTAACCGAGAGGTGACACTTTACAAAAGGACATGCTGGGCTAACACTACTAAAAAGCCCTGAAACTTGGGCTATCAAGCTCACATTAGATATCAGATGTGTCTTTCCTCACCGATTACCTCTGTTGTTAGTAATAAAAGATTTTTTGCTGAACTGTTCTTTTACAGCCTGTTGAATTCTAAGCTATGTAGAGTGGTTGAGAAATGGTCCACTGATTTAAGATGTTGTTATAAGTGGTTCAGTATAAAATGCTCCATTTTAGAGAAACTTGCAGAGTCAGACTTGTTCACAGTGGTTTATTATTTGTTATAAAGCTTTGGCTTAAAATGTGTTTTATATTGTTGCTGTCCAATGAAAAACGTGTCATTATGTGTGTGTAGGAGAGAGTGTTGTGAGACAAAATAGTCCCCAAAGAAAACATATATATTAGCAGATTAATCATTATTTTACCTTCATTAACATTTACATATAAAACCTCAGGAGATACATGTAGGTTCTCTGGTGGTTTTGTGGTTTTAATTAGTAAATAAAATGTCAATATTTGTGTTGTAGACATGTCGACCCCTGGTTTCCATCACCACTTTATGGCAAACCACCATTAACTTGTTTACATCTCAAAGACTGAATAATTCCAAAATGTAGAAAATTTTTTAAATGTTTAATTATTTGCCCTGCTAAAATTAATTAATCATCAGAATACTGGGTTTACTACTACAATACTAACATAATCAACAGTGACAGCCCTTCTTCAAACATGTGCTACATTTTGCTCTGAATAAAGTGAATGAGTATAGTCAGAGCGACCATCTAGGTAAATTTCAATCATGAGGTGACGGAAAAAATAGTCAGACTGACGGAGGAGGCTTTCTACTTGTCCTTTTTACTCGTACTCTCAAATGTCACCAGGAATGAGGGATTTGGTCTTGTGTGACTCCATCACTGCAGAGGAGAAGTATTGAAAGTGGTGCTGAGAATAGAGCAGTCCCCTTTGATCCCAATTATGACCATGTTGTGACTTTTGAAGAATGAGCTTCAGATCTTTTTAAAAGGAAAGAAGATGACTGGTTAATTGATTTTATCGACTGGTGGACTAAAACGTTATCATCTCCTCATCATCTGAATGTTTCTTCTGCCTTCAGCCGCCAGTCGAATTAGATATTGCTTATATCTCCTTCACTCAGCAGCTGCAGGTGTATTTTTGATTTAATTTACAGTGCAAAAAGGAAGAATAAAAAGAAAAAAATCCAAACGTGTCCTCCCCCCCCTTCAAGGCATCTTGAAAGTCCAGATGGAGGGGGTCTTACATACTGATGGAAATCTTCTCAGCCTTGTCCATCTGGTCTACTCTCTCAAGAGTCTGTTGTTTGGTGGCAGCTGAAAAGACCGTAGCAAGTACTACGTGTTATGTATTCCATCTGCTTAATGTTAAGGTTACATTCTGAAACCCAGTGCTCTAGATACAACGGTTGGTGGGCTTAAGTCGGAAGGGAGGTTTGGGGCTGGGAACTGATCTCCGTGGACACTCTGACATGAAGGCTCGGCAAGGCATCTGCAGTGAGAAGTTAGCCATCTCACATTCTCCCACTACCCAGCTGTCAAAGCAACTGTACAATGCCAGCATCTCTGATTTCTCACTTCAGCACGGCTCCCGACGATATTCCTTTCTAAAAGAATTGATGGCTTGAATGGTTTTTCTTGGATCAATCTTGAGTGTAGGCTATTGCATTGTGATAAGCAGGTCGAGAATGGCGTTTTTTTCTGTAACTGAGAATCTGACTTCTCACAGCACATCCAGTGAATTTCAATAAGCTTGAGCTGTAGCCGCGGTGGGAGAAGGCAGGGAGTGCATTTTGAAGGGCAGGGAACATGCTGAACTTGTCATAGTGCAACCACAGCTGTAACTATCTGGGAAAGCAGCAGGGTCACGTCTCTAAGAGCCCAGAACCCGGAGCACTAATCACCAAACTACACTCAGCTTTGTTTTATAGCATTTATTTACTTGTTGCAATTAGTATACAGATATATCTAGTATTTAGCTTACTAAACTGTAAATACTATTTGACCAGAGGAGGATGGGTCTCCACTTGTGAGTCTTTGTTCCTCCCAAGGTTTCTTCCTCCAGTCTGAGGGAGTTTTTTCTTGCCACCATCACCTCTGGCTTGCTATATGTTGTAACTGTCTGTTTCACTTCTGTAAAGCTGCCTTGTGACAACATCATTATAATAAATTGAATTGAATCTAGTATTTCTTAACAGGTGCCTAACGTTTTACACATTAACCCTCTCTTGCTTGAGGTAGCATCAGCAATACATTCAGAAACTTCAGTGATGTCCTCCTTAACTTGTTAAGGACGTCCACTATACATGTAGTAAAGATTTCCTTGTAAACAAATGTATGTGCACTGAGATATTATTAAATAATTAAATTCGCCATTACTTTCTAATAATTTTGTTGTAATCTTAAAACCAAATCACACACGTCAGAAAATCCGTAAATGTGGAAATCTTTTAACACAGTATAAAAGATTTGCCAGTTTCTTGGTTGAATGTTCTTGTTTTACCTTAACTGGTGCAGCAGTTACATTCTGGCACCTCTGTAACTGGTTAGGCTGAACTAAAGGCTTTAAGTAGCAGATAAAACACTAAAGTAAGAAGAAACTGACAGAGAAAAAGACTACAATTTGATAGAGCAGTGTGATGAGCAAAAACAAAGATCTTTAGGAAATCTAGAAACAGTGGTGGTTCCATCCCAGGGCTCTTTACTGAGAGTCGTTATAAAACATAGGTTACAAGCTTTGAATAAAACAGAATTTCACAAACTTTAAATGTTCATCTTTAATCTAGAACAACAAAACATGTTAGTTTAGCACTAACATACTACTCATAGGGGTGCTAGCAGTATATCTGAGATGCTCCCACTTTTGGTTTAATCGTTTTGATCCAAACCAAAGGCCTCAACCTGCTAGTCACTGGTAAACTCTTATCAGCATGTAAACGTTCTACGTGTTAATACTCTGTTAAAAGACCACATTCTTTCTTTTGCTGGCGGATGCAAAGTTTCTGAAGGATTGTGAACTAATGAGATGAGCTGGGTCGGCACATGCAGCTTACCGCACTAGCCAGATTTCAAGCTGCCACAGCTGAGGCACGGAGTACTGCTGCGCAAAAGGAGGTAGACATATTCAGTCTCTCTGTTCTGGCATGTTAGTGTACTGGGACAGTGGACATTCTGAAATCCTTGCTGCAGCGAGGCTGTGGGAGGGCAGGCCAGCGTGACATCATGCTAGGGACTCTTCTTCTGGAGACAAGAGCAATATAGCATCCTACTGCCCGCTCTGATTAATTATCAGACACAACAATGTTTTAACTTGTTTAGTTGGGAGACATACAAATCTACCAATCTCCAGTTAGATAAAGTTATTATTTGTGTACGCTACATTATTCATGAAGAACAGTAGATGAAAAGACCAAGTTCTTGTCTGGGGATTTGAGAGTTAAAATATATATGAACAGATCATTCAGCATTGAGTAGCCTGATACAGTTTTTATATCTTTGGATCTTACCCCCCCCCAAGGCTGAGCTGTCTCAGCATCTCAATATCCCATAATGTTGCTTTCAGGTAATTTTATAAAAACCTCTCTCGCAAATATTACATCCAATATTGACACTCATACATCATGCTGCTTTGACAAGATACAAGCAGAGGCCTTGAAAGTCATCACTCACATGTAGGTAAACCTGCTGTGTATGAAATATTCAACACTGGAGGATTGTACGGAAGTAGAGATGTGGTGCATTTCCAGCATAACAGATGCACTGTGGAAGGATAGTCCAATACTAGCAAGCCAAATAATCCATGGGTCAGTCTTCTCCGACCAGAGTCCCCTAGTCCCTCTGGACGTGACCCCCTCTTCTCCTGGTCAGCCCTGTGATTGTGTGAGATGTGGAAGGACCAAACAGAGAGCTGTCCATTATCCTACCCAGATAAACTTGTCCTGACCAAATACAGAGCTTTTTATTATTATTTTTTTTGCACGCCTTCTTTTTTCACCTTCTATTTTCATCAGTTTTGATGATGTGTACATCACAAAGAAAGTAATGAATCATGAAAGAGAGACAGTAGAAGAACTAAAGGTAGAGTCTGTCTCCATCCTATAAGCAAGAACTTTATTTAAAGTGAATCTTTGCTATTTCTGTTGCCCATGAAGGCACTGCTTTACTTTTCGCTTGTTTGGATATTGATAATGAAGAATCCATATGCAGAACCATAACCCTCATCTTATTAATAAACCACTACACTCTGATATCTAAGTCATAAAAAAGTTAGCTGAGTTAAAAGTAGGGATGAGTCCGAATATTGGAATTTTTATGTAGTCACTAAGAACTCAAAGCAACAAGGCCACCATAAGTCCTGGGGTGCTGACTCAAGTATGCAGGACAAGTGAGGTTTATTTAATCTAGGTTTATCTAGGTTTATTTAAATGCAAATATGAGGTATAACTATGACCAATTACTAGGTTACAAGTAATTGCAAATATGAGGTATAAATGCAAATATGAGGTATAACTATTTCCAATTACTAGGTTACAAGTATTCAAGTAAAGAAGAATTTGTATGTATCTGAACAAATAGCACCAACATTTACATCAAGTGCCTAAATACAGTTTCTATGCTGATGTACTTTCACTAAAGGTCTGTAAGTTACTGTTACTTCAGTATGAATATAGACTTTTCTACAGACCTCTGCTTAAATGTGAATGCCAGCCCAGCTCCTCATTTAAGGCTTTGTTTTCAGACAAACGACAGCCCCCTGAGACGCATTACATTACATTACATCTTGTAAACTGGGGTAACATGGAACCTGCCCAAGTTTACCATTTGTATTTACAACTTTGTCAGCTGTTTCTCCTCCTAAATCAGACTTTAAGAAGATGGTCTGAATGCACCAGTTCTTTTGGACAGAGGCTGGTATATCGCTGACATGGTCCAAAAAGCAAGATGAAATTAATGGTATCCGTGCAGTGCTACACAGATTGTGCTAGAGGTAGTTATGTCAAGAAACAATATGAACCTGCTACAGCATTGCCGCTTTTGCACCATGTGTTGACAGTATGCGTTGTCTGTTCACTGCATGTACTTCAATGCTAGCAACCAATCTCAGCACAGAAGGGGACAATGCTAACCAGTCCCAGTGTAGGAAGAGGCATTACTCAACAATCCTAATGCAGGAGGAAACATTACTAATCAAAACCGATGTTGTAGGGGACATTACTAACCAATCCCAATGCTAGAAGACAACTTTACTAACCAACCCCAGTGTGGGAGGAGACATTACTAACCAATCCCAATGCTAGAAGACAACTTTACTAACCAACCCCAGTGTGGGAGGGGATATTACTTACCAATCCCAATGCAAGAAGACAACTTTACTAACCAACCCCAGTGTGGGAGGGGACATTACTAACCAATCCCAATGCAAGAAGACAACTTTACTAACCAGCCCCAGTGTGGGAGGAGACATTACTAACCAATCCCAATGAAAGAAGACAACTTTACTAACCAGCCCCAGTGTGGGAGGGGACATTACTAACCAATCCCAATGCAAGAAGACAACTTTACTAACCAACCCCAGTGTGGGAGGGGACATTACTAACCAATCCCAATGCAAGAAGACCACTTTACTAATCAACCCCAGTGTGGGTGGGGACATTACTAACCAATCCCAATGCAAGAAGACAACTTTACTAACCAATCCCAGTGTGGGAGGGGACATTACTAACCAATCCCAATGCAAGAAGACAACTTTACTAACCAGCCCCAGTGTGGGAGGGGACATTACTAACCAATCTCAATGCAAGAAGACAACTTTACTAACCAACCCCAGTGTGGGAGGGGACATTACTAACCAATCCCAATGCAAGAAGACAACTTTACTAACCAGCCCCAGTGTGGGAGGGGACATTACTAACCAATCTCAATGCAAGAAGACAACTTTACTAACCAGCCCCAGTGTGGGAGGGGACATTACTAACCAATCCCAATGTAAGAAGGGGGCATCATTACCCAGTCCCAGTGCAGAAGGGGGCATCACTTATTAATCACAGTGCATTAGGCATTACTAACCAATCATATTAGGGGGCATTACTAACCAATCTAGGTGCAGGAGGATGCATTAATAACCAATCCAAGTGCAGAAAGTGGCATTAATAACCAATCCAAGTGCAGAAAGTGGCATTAATAACCAATCCGGGTGCAGGAGGATGCATTACTAACCAATCCAGGTGCAGGAGGATGCATTACTAACCAATCCAGGTGCAGGAGAGGGTATTACCAACCAATCCCAGTACAGGAGGCATTACTAACCAGTCCCGATGGAAGAGGAGCCATTACTAACCAATCCCAGTTCAAGAGTGGGGCAATACTGGCCAATCCCAGCTGAGGAGGCGGAACACTGCCAGCCATTCCCAGCGCAGGAGGCGTTTCACTTGTAGCCAATCTCAACACAGTAGTCGCGGTTTACCCGAATACGGGTGGGGAAGAAAATCCCACTCGAGCTCTTCCTAAGCGACTGTGGTCGAGGCGCCGCTCTTTCAGCAGCGTGGAGGGTTTCTCCACCTGACTCCGCTCTGGTCTGCGTTCTCTGTCTTTCCCTGTTTCTCTGAACGCAGTCACAGGTGAGAGCGAAGCCCACTGAGCGGGGAAAGTTTGCGCACGTCCGGGTGAAAACATGGAAGTGTAGGGAAGTCTGTTCTGGGGTCAGTTCAGCGGCAGATACGAGTAGGAAAAGTGGGTAAGTGTTGTACTTTTTCGCTCAGACTGTGTCTATGCAGTGTATGCAGCATGTCCACCAAAGCACTTCAGTGGCAGAGAGGCTGAATTCGCGCGGGGACATTGTGCGTCTTCTGAGCACTAACGCTGAAGAACTTTGCGCTGCGTAACTGAGGGTGAGCTAAACTAGGCAAGATCCTCAGTTCTCGCAATGCCAGATCAGCAGCGCTCTCGTTTCAGCGCTGTGCAGATAAGTTGAAGTGCAGGACGCTGCATCAGCTCTGGAGCATCTCACTGCAGGCGCGGTGCTGAGAAGACGCGCTGAATATGATTTGTATCACTGAAAGTAGTACTGTTCTGTCCGGAGACCGTTCTCCACTGTAGTTTTTACTTGTAGCTGTGATTTAAGAAGATCTTTCTGTTTGGCGTTGGGAAACTGGAATGCTTGGCGTTACTCGTTGCTTTGACAGTTTCTTATTTCACTGTTCTGAAGGCTTGACTTCTACATATTGAGTTATTGTTATTATTAAAGTCTGATTCCAGTGTGTACTGAGTGGTTTTGGCGACAGTGAGCAGTTTAATCAGCCTGTTCTGATACATGGATGTGCGGTGTGGTACTCTGGTGGTCCTGATGTAAAGCCCCGCTCAGAAACACGCTCAAGTTCCCCTGGTCGCCTCGTACACGGGAGCTGTCCGCCGTGCGGTGGTGCTGAAAGTTTCAACGCGTGTCAATGGCGCATTGGAGTGGAGGTGTGCGCTGCGTATGTGGATGGTGTTTCCACTGGGCAGGTAATGTCCTTCATAAATGTATGAAATGGAGAATAGCTCCATGAATTAATCATCGACCTCACAACGTGCCCGGTTTGTTTAATGCAGTCATTATAATGTGGCCTTTTTTGCGATGAGCTGGGCTTTGTTACCCAAGAGAAAGCACACAGCACTACAGGGTCTTCCAGGAGAATTAAAGTGGTTTCAAAATGTTGACAATTGAATGGAGAATAGAGGAATTTACAGTGCATGTAGTTCACTGGCATCTTATATCTGCTGCTAGAACATCTGTAAGAGGCCGTACAATTTCAGAACAGTTTTCAAAAATCAATAAAAAAAATGTTACACAAAGAGCGATGGATAACTGCTGGGGCTTTGTGCTTCATGAGGGAGCGAGACTGTTTTTGCCTTTCTTTGCTTCTGAAAATGCTTCAGTGAAAAGAGCATCACTCAGCTACATAGGCATTTTCTGGCAATTTGATTTCATTCACAATTATTATAAACCCGGCGGCTGCAAGACTGCTGAGCAATTTGAGTGCACTCTTCCTTTCTGCTGTTTACTACTGAAATCTAGTGCTTTTCAGAACTTCGTTCTTGCACCAGCCTGCCAGGGAGCCTTTTGGGAAGCAGTAAAGTGTGACTGGTTTTAAATCCGGTGACTTGTATCCCTTGTGGATTTCGATTAAAATGTGAATTTGGGGGATTTCAGTGAGCAGGTGGAGCAGCGGTGTGTAAAATACTCTATTTCTCGCTGGCACTCGGCATCTTTATGCCATTGGTCCCATGTGTGACCTCCACCGTGGCATGTGACTCACCTCACTGAATTTGCTCACTGCCATGCCAATTTCTAGAGTGCATGCCCCAGTAGATGGCTTTGGACCACAGCCAACCTCGCAAGATTTCAATCTCTTTTCTATCTTCTCTTCATTTGCTATGTGTAACCCCGCTCGACTTCTCTAGACATGAATGCACAGCCTCATATCATGGACATATATGGATATACAGTATCCTGTATCCTTCATTTATTTAATTTCCAGTCAAAAAGGCCTCAGCGTCAGTTACTTTCAGTATTTCACAGAAATCTGCAGGAATGTTTGTTCACAGCTTCAAAGTTCAGTTTTAGAAGTTGGTTGTATTTTCTGCTTCTCAGCATCCCAGTAAACCCATGATGTTTGGGATGATCTTGAAGTCTAAGTTCTAGGTCTGTTGTTCTGAGAACACCAGCAGTGTATTTGATTAATTTGAATTTTTTTTTTCAGACAGAAGCTACTTAACTGTTACACATCCTTTCAGACCCATAGCATTAAGTTGTCTTCTCACAGTAGACAGATGCACTGGAACACTTGTGGATTTTTTCAGATCTGAAGTAAGAGTGGAGTCATCTCTCAAAGATGAAAGGTTTAAGGATTTTTTTTATCTGATAGGGGGACGTTTTGGTGGTCTGCCAGCTCTTGCATGGTTGTTAAGAGTCTCAAGTCCTTTGAACTCTTGTTGTTTCACTTATTTTCTTTCTTTATATAAGTGGATCTAATCTAATCAGAATGATTCCTGGAACATGGATAACTTGTATTTAATGACTGCACTGAGGGGAAATTAAATAAACAAATGGTGGTCTCTGAATTTTGCAGAGAAATAAGAGCAGTCTTATCTTTTTTGTGCTTCTTCTCATTCTTCTTATTACAGGGATTCCATGGCAGCTGTTAATAAACTAGTGCGGCTGTCTGTTGCATTATGTATGATACACTCCTGAACATAGAGGTGCTTACAAGGGTTCTATGACGAATGTCTTATTTGGCCGGTTGATATATATACTGTTTGTATCTAAACATGCTTTATATTGGTACTCAGCTGTGTAACCTCATGGTATCTGTGTAGCCTGTATGAATTCATAACATCTCTTTACTTAAGCCAGGCTGGCCTGCTTGGAAATCTCAGTGCTGGCTTGTCTCGTGACTGTGATAAATATTTGTGCACTTTGATTACCTGTCCTAAAGATATCTCTCAGTAGCAGGATGAATCTCACCAGCCAGTGGCCCTTGCTTTGTATACTATTCAGCCTCAGTTCCTCTGAGTACTGCAGACATGGATGGTAAACACAGGGTTGGGTGCACTTTAGAAGGAGACATTTGTTATTATGCTCTGCACTTCAGTACCTGTACAGCTTGCACTGCATCAGCCTATATGGTTCAGTCTCTATTGACCACTAACTCTCTACCCACTTAAAGTTTTTCTGGTTGTTTTATTAAGGGTTCCCTAGTAAAGGACATTGTTAATAAAAGGTTACTCTATGTTTACAAGCTTGATATCATATATATATAAATATATATATATATATAACGTATACTAATATATATATATATATATATATATATATATATATATATATATATATATATATATAGAACCATCTACTGCACATTTTCCTATCTGAGAAATGCTTTCATGATGCAAGACCCTTTAATCATTCAAAGCATTCATTGTTCTGTATAGAACCATTTTCTTTACTAAGGAACCCGTAAAGAAGCATTTTCTAAGTGCGTTTGGAACAGTGTTGCCTCTAGATAGCAAACATTCAATTTGGCCTTTGACACTCTCAAGATTCTTAATTATGATGCTCCTTAAAAGAGAAGCAGGGCCCTAAGGAAACCAATAACAGGGTGTTAATTTAATGTTAATAATGTTTTGCAGCCTTCATCACATGCGTCAGCTCCATCATTTCTCTCCAAAAAAATTCATCTGGACTTCGTCTTTTTCTTTCATTTTACAATGTGAAGAAAATTGGATTCACAATAATAGACGAGTAATTTTTTAGTAATTGATGTTTGAGTAAAATAAGTAATGGTTTATATATTTCATTAACAGTCATCATATTTTTTTCTTTAATCTCTACAAATTAAACTAGAGAAAATTAATGTTAGTTGCAATGAATTTCAGGCTATTACACTCTATCGTCTACCAACAGTGCATTTCCATAGCAACACAAAAGATCAACACTGAACGGTGGCTTACTGTCTAGTTTTTAGTGTGGTTTGATAAATTGTTGATGTGAAGTTTACTGAAATATGCTTACACTCTTCATTCCTTTAGGCTGTTACATTATGCTACAGTGTTGTCTAAGAGTGACATTCAGATAAGAGAGTTTGTGAAAACAGTTTATTTTTAGTCTTTTTCCATTTGAAATTGTATGAACCAGACTTAAATTATGTTTTTTTTTTTTATTCCTTCCGGTATAGTGTTGAATTACTTTAATGTAACATACTCCAAAGTAAATATTTCTAAAAATGTGATTGTTTGGCTTTTTTAATAACTTTTTGTAACAAAAAGACATCATAATGCTTAACTCAGTAGGTTAACTGGATGACTGTTTCAATGTTTAAGGTCAAAACAGGGTCACAAATGACCCATAAAACTCTGCAGTGGGCCTACCCAAGCTTCACCCCAAGATATCCATACTTCATATCAGTGGTGTTGAGGTTGGACAAGCTTTACTGAGTGGTGTAAGGTAATGGCCAGTTCTGCATCTCAGCCTATTTTATGTCAGTATGTGTGAATTTAGAGTGCATTATTAACTTCATGTGATATTTATTTATGTGCGTGTGACAGTCCACACTGTTAGGATAGGTGTAATTGTTTAATACATTGTTTGTTTCCAGCCTGTCTAGTTCTGTTTAGCAACAACATGGTCGAGTTTGGTAATAAAGCATTTGTCAGAGAAACTCAAAACTATGCAGTGAATATAGTAACACTTTATTTGAAGACACTGTAAAAAGAGCTTTGTTGGTTCACCCTAAAAAATGTGGTAACAAGCAAATGAACCAATTTAATTCAAATATAAAAACATTTAAACTAGTTAATTTACCTTTTACTACATAAAGTATTTTTAGGTTGAACTGTAAGTGTACAGGGGACACATGCAAAAGCACTGAATAACATTTTGATAATACGGCACCTAAACATTCGACATAACATTTTTAGGACAGTGTAAAAAATGCTTTGTTGGTACAACCCCCAAAAAATCTAACTTGCATGGTGCGTGACCTTGCATTTCAAATTAACTAGGTCACCTATTTTTTCAGTTAATTATGAGGCTTGCTTTGTTGAACCCTGCACCTTTTTTACAATGTAAGTAGGTTTACATTACAATACATTGTACCAATACTTCTTTTCTGCTTAGTCATTTAGCAATTTTTGTGCAAATTGAATTGGTATTCAAAACAACAACCAGTTTTTTGAGATGCCTGAAGCCATCAACCTTTTTGTTTTTGGTGGGTGGGTAGGGGGGGTGTTTATTAGTGGCTCGGGGTGCAACAAGGGGTGTTCCTCTGGGGTGGTTTGATTGAGTCGTCTCTAGTCTTGAATGTCTGCTCATGCCTAAGGGGGGTATGTGTGCCTGCGTGTTGGGAATGGCTCTGACCAGGTTACCTTGACCCCTCTGCTGTGAGTAATCTAGACATGCTGGCTGGTGATATAGGGCCACATTCATTTATATATAGAAAAGCAGGTCACCTTAAAACTTCCTTCACCAGAAAGAGTTTGTGGAAGAGCCTTCCTTTAATATAATGGTATTATTATTAGTAGTGGTATAGTAATTAATTCCTGATTGTTACTGAATTTTACTGTATCACTGTTTATAATTGTTTCTTTTGAATAGGCAAAACGATGTTGTTTTTTTAGTTCAGGTGTTTCAACCTATTGCTTACAGAGGGATAAAATCAAGCACATAGCCATGCAGTCTCCACAAAAGAACGTGGTATACTGGAGAGCTCAGTGACTTTGAACATGGCATTGTCATGTTTTTTCTTAAGTTGGTAAGAGATTTGCCAGATACTGGATCTACCCCAGTGTACTGTTAATGCTGTTGTTGGAAAATGAAAGTGCCTGACCTCACAAAAAATGCCTTTGACTGTCATACATTTCCCGGGATACATTTCAAAATTTCATAGAAAGATTGGAGTCTTTTATACCTGTAAAAGGGGAGGAGGGGGCATCATATTCCTCCGTGTTTTAAAGTGGGATTCCCAATAAGCTCAAGAAGGTGAATGGTGAAGTGTCCACATACTTTTGGCCATATAGTACATGTTCAATGTTTATAGTGCAATTTTAGTACATCATTTGTTGCAAGCATGTGTGTTATGTTCAGTATACACTAATTTTGCTGAGAAATAGAATTAAACAATTTCCTTTCTGTTACCTGGCTGCTCTGTAATGCTGAGCACTGAGATTAGCTCTCTAGCTGTAGCGTCTTAATCATTATTCCAGCATGTTGTAGCAAGCTAGCCTTTAGCGAGCCCTGAAGCACCACAGCTTAAGATGTGTCTATGGTGTTTTAGCACTACAGTCAGGCAGACTTTGACAACGCCATCTGTGGAGAACCCACTGCCTGCAAACATTTAACCCCATGGAAAAAAGCATGTCTTCTCCCTTTTTTGTGTTGCTACCGCAGCGAAGCGCTGCATTATTTAAAAGGTTTTAATGTCATAAAACAGCTTGGGTCTCAGCGGGAGGTCCGAGAAATAATTGGGATGTTTTTCATCCTTGGTCCTTTATAAATGTGCTTTGTAAGTCAGGACTTTCCTGGGCTTGTGTGAACTGTGGCCAAGGCGGCGTGTGTGTGTGTCCCTGGAGAGGAAGGGCCTCTCTGCCAGTCTTCCACT
The DNA here is from genome assembly GCA_021613375.1 of Megaleporinus macrocephalus. Lineage (NCBI taxonomy): Eukaryota > Metazoa > Chordata > Actinopteri > Characiformes > Anostomidae > Megaleporinus > Megaleporinus macrocephalus. The sequence continues at coordinate 31,387,514 of CM038716.1, forward strand.
TCTGTAAATCCACTTCCTTTTCTGGAGAACCAAGGCCTAGGTTTAAAAACCTACCCCTGTGCTTGTCATCATGAAAGACTTTCAGTATAATTATTATAGAAGATAATATATTTCCAGTCTAACCAATATAAGCTATGGAGTCTTTGTAACAGGTTTTCTGGTATTATTTATTCAAGGAAATTGTTTGGTTCAAATGAAGTAAAGCTATATATATATATATATATATATATATATATATATATATATATATATATATATATATATATATATATATATATATATATATATATATATATATATATATATATCAAATAGGATTATACTCTTATAACAAGCAGGTTGACTTTAAGCAAAAAATCTGTTTAGTATTCAGCGTGTACATGGATTGCCTTTATCACAGCTTTTTGGGAGACTTGCTTTCATCTTTCCTAAAAAAACAGCAGGGATGTTGTTCCACACTAAAGTGTTAGATGTTGGTTATATTTAGTGCTTCTCCCTATCCAAGTAATCCCAAACACATTCAGTGCTGAGCTCTGGACTCTGGGGTGGTCAATCCATTATTCGAAGAATACCAGCATATTCTTTGTCTTGATCTTCTGAGCCCTGTGCTTGGCGTTGTTGTCTTGCCATAGAATAAATTTATTTCCAAACAAACATTTTCTAGGTATTGTACGATATTAACATTTGTTTATAGTGTTTAGCCTTGGTGATGCCTGTAATCAGGAAAAAATAACCAACTCCAGATGATGATGATGATGTTGTCGTCAACACTAATCCTCCACCATGTTTGTTTGGTTGTAGATTGTTGTGGTTATTAAGATATGTACAGTGTGTGGGTGCTCCTGGTCAAATTACATTAAATAAATTTAGTGTGTTTTGTAGTTGTTGTGCATGTGAACTGTTCCAAGGTGATGTCATCTCGTAACACAATCCTTATTTCCGTAAGCTTGGTGCACGCTCACACAGTGCTACCACTTTTAGCCACACTGATGCCTGACCAGTCAGAAAGAAGTGGACAAGCTGATCAATCAGAGCACACTGGGCTCTATAAATAAATCCTGATTTGGTAGCTTTAATAAGCAATTTATTAATATAGGTGAAACTACAACTGATAAAGTTGAATTCTTCAACAAACGACTGACTTTCCTTTACTGCTCGCACAGACTGAACAGTAGTAGCAGTGAATTACGGTTGTATCTGAGACAATAGAGTTGGATATGACAGGCGGTCTGTGTAAACTGATAAGCCATCCATCAAAGGTAAACAACGCTACACACAGTCATTTCAAGGTCAGTGGAACCCCGTTAACTAACATCCACCATGAGAGACCCATATTATCATGTTCCACGTCATAGATAGGAAATGCTTGATTTGATCAGTACCACTAGCATATTTTAAGCATTTGGACTGTATTCAGGAGGCCCAGTTGATTTGTGTTATTCCAATCCAGCACTGGTTTAGCAGAAAAGGCCTCTCTGAATTGATGACCCAGTTTGTCCTGGCAGGAGTGGGTGAGCAACATTAAGGGGAAAGGTGTCCTGGGAACATTACAAGTTTTAGCTCAAGGTTAAAGCTAATAGTGTGGTTAGTTTTAGATTACAGATGTCTTGTTTGAAAGGATTAGCCATACATTCTTAAAAAATTTTACACATTTTAGTAGAAGAGCTCATTTGAAATCACTTCAAAGTTTCTTTACGGCAGTAGTTCTCAAAGCACCCAAACACATTTTTGCTCATTTGCTCATTTCTGCAATAGAGACAAATGAAATTTTGCTTGGTGGATGATTTTCAGTCTAGCAGTGATGCTAAGGTGTTTAAACACTCCAGCAGCACTGTTGTCTGATCCACTTTCACCAGCAGAACACACACTAACACACCACCACCATGTCATTTTACTGCAGTACTGTGAATGATCCACCTGCCTAATATACCTGCTCTGTGGTGGTCCTGTGGACCATTTAAAAAAAAAAAATTAAAGGTGGTATAACAAAGTATCCAGAAAAACAGATGGACTATAGTCTCTAAATGTAGAACTACAAGTGCTCATATATGGTAAGCAGCGCTAATACAATGAGTGTAGACACAAGTAGGAGGTTTTAATGTTATGGCTGATCGGTGTATGTAGCTCTGTCATCTGAGAAAGGGATATGTACCTATTTATCTGGGCCTAAATATTGTTTTTGTAAAAAATAATACATACTAGAGCTAAAATACAGTGAAATGAAAGCAATTACATGTTCAACAATAAACGGTGCATTGTAATTTTTCTGCTGGAGTGTGTTAGATGTGTTATCCTCAAGGAACTCCAGTATTTTTAGTTATTAATGGAAAAAGGTCATGTGGTCTGATGACTCAGACATACTATTGCAATGCATCCGTCAGGGTCAGAAAGGAAGTTTACGAAATTATACACTCGTTCTGCGCAGTGCCCACTGCACAAACCCATTTAGGCAGGATGCGGGAGCTTCAGTTGATCGAGTCTCAGCTCAGCCATCATCTGACTACCTGAATATACTGAATGAGCAGTTTATCCCATCAATGCATTTTTTTCTCTTCTTTTTGATGGTATATTTCAGGTCGACAGTGCTGAGATTCATCAGGCTCAGACTGTGAAAGAGCAGTTCAGGGAGCATGAGGAATCATTTTCACACATGAATTGACCACCACAGAGTCCTGACCTTAACCTCATTGAAAGTCTTTGGAATTTGCTCGAAGGCTTTATGGAGTGGTTCGACTTTCCCGTCATCAATAGAAAATCTTGGGCAAAAATGAATGCAACTATGGATGGAAGTAAATGTAGCCGCATTGCGTAGGGTTGTCAAAGTCAAAGGTGGTCCAACAAAATCTTAGAATGTCTAACTTGTTTGGTCAGGCAGTGTATAAAACAGTAAGCCACTCGAAGCCATGCGTTACAGTGGTTTCGATATGGTTAATGGGGGTTTTGGCACTGCGCCCTGTGTCTAACAACGTTTCATAACTATGGTAAAATGTGTGTACCATCTGAATTAGAATAGCTAGACCTCACTAAACTAAGTTCTCTTCACTCTGAGCATTTTTTTTCATTCATTTATTTTGATCACAAACATTCCCAGAATGTAGATGTGTGGCAGAGGTGTACCATTCTCAGGTTTTTGGGGCTGTTACTTCACACTGTTCCGTCCCCTGAAAAGGCTTTGTTTATTTTGCGACGCTATGGCCAGTCGTCTCTGGTGCCCCTCTGTTATAATCCCACCCTTCCACCACAGCCTCTCCTTCAGCTTGAGGTCAAAGGTCAGTACTTTCCACAAGGTCATCTCATCCCTAACCTCGAGACCTCCCTGCCAAAACACCCCCCTCCATCCATTACATATGTTCCAAAGCCTCTCGGGCCTACGTGATATTTTCAATATTTCCTGACACGCTCTATTAGGCCCTTTAATACAGTATCATAACAAACAAGGCTGAGATTGGCTAAGCTGGACCCCATCTGTCTGGATGTGTGTCAGCAGGTCTGACTCCACTGTAACTAAGATGGATGACGTGGGCTGCCTTCGCTTCCCTGACTGCCGGCCAAAGCTTTAGGCCCTCGCCGCTTATTGAAATGACCTAATGTGGATTCAGAATCAGCAGGGAAGGATATCTATCTATATCAGAGTGTAGGAGACAGGAGTGGCCTGGGTGTGAGAAAGGCCAGAGCAGCTTGTTGGAGAACAAGTCCATTTGTTGCAGTGCCTGTTATCTTTCAGTGCCTGTTTTTCTGAAGAGAAAAGTGAAATCTGTTTGATAGAAAATGATTAATTGATGCTGTGGCACATTTTATGGATGTTTGAATACAATAAAAACAGATAGATAACTCTGCAAGCCAGGATTTTTTATTCATAGCATATATATCCAACAAAATGTCTAAATTTTCATGTGAATAATTGTATAGATAATGACTTTTTAGCAGGAGTTGAGTATAAAACATTTATAATTATGTCCTGGAGAAACCTTCTCAGCTGCCTGTTGAAATTCCAGTTCACTGAATAATGAATTAATACTAATTGATTTGGGCTTGCATGTTTTTCTTAGTATACTAGAATTATTTCAGTATACAAAGATTTTACGTATGAACAAACTTTGTGGAATATTGGCAAAAAAACAACAAATCGATCATATCAGTGTGGCTAGCGTAGCCACATACATACACAATAAAGATCACTCGTTATTAACAGTGACATACAAATTCTTTTTTCTGGAGAAAAACAGATTTGTTAATCACTTTGAATGAATTTTTTGGCTGTAATGCTTGCCTACACCTCGCAGTTGCTGTGAAATAACGCATTTGTTAGTGGAGTATTGGATTAGGTCCCATGGTATCACACTGGGCCTCAGCAGATTGATCACAGGTCGAATGGAGAACAAAAAAATAGTTAAGCTGGACTTTTTAAGACAATGAAATTTGAACACAGTAAAGCCTACAGGTGCTGTACTGTGGGCAAACAAATCATTGCACTCTCCAGATTTCTGAAAGAGACTTTGTATTGACATTATAGTCCCTTTGGAATACACCTCCCTTAGCAACAAGTCTGTGTTTATTAGGTAAAATGGCGAACCCCTTCCACCATCTGAGGTGCCACAATGTAACTGTTGCACCATTTAAGGTGGAACATAATCATTTAAACATAGAAAGCTAAAATTAGACACATGCGATCAGTATGGTTTTTTTTTCTTTAGCTTTCGACAGTCTATATTAAAGATTTGAATTTTTGCTAAATGTGTTTGTGCAGTCAGTTGCCCAACAGCTTTATCACATTTTAGATGTTTTTGTGTTTTAGCTGTTAACACTTAAACTATGCTAACACAATCGCTTGAATTAAGTTTCAAATTAAATGTCTACTTTAAATCATAATTGGTAAGACCTAGATGGCCAAAAACCTTTTTTATGTCTGCCCTGGCAGTATGCTTTAGCCTAGAGTGATAAGGTTTAGGATTTTAACTTTTGCTTTGTTGTTTTTGCTTGTTTTTTTTGTACCGGTTATTTTGGACTGTTTTATCAGCTTTATTGGGTTAAATCCAGGTTTCTAATTGATTGCTGCTGTTTTGTGTCTACGTAGAGTGGAAGAACTATTGGGAGGAATAGGCAGTAGCCTGATGTGTCTACGGTGTTGGCCCACCTTGTTTTACAGACTTACCCAAAAATGTATTTCTGCCTATGCTTGATGTGCTTTTTTATGTATTTATTCATTTATTTATTAACAGTTACAATCCAAAATACAATTTGCGTTGATATACAATGATATATACTGTTGAGAGTGGGCTTTTCATGAGCAAAAACTATTAGTGCTATTCAAGGATTAATACCTCCATCATAAATATGTGCTTTTGGACAAAATGCATTTAAATGTTTAGTGTCCTTCTTCTCAAACATTGTAATAGTGCTACAAATATTTAAAAAGTATATGTACAGTATAGTACAAGCTAAGAACAAGCTACAACCTATTGCGCTGCTCGTTCAGACTTACTGAGGGTTCTAAGCACTACATTTGCTGTAGTCAGCATAGCAAACTATTTTAAGAGTCTGTAGGTATAATTTACATACAGTAAATTGTCCCAAAAGTGCACTCCATGCTCCTGTGTGGGGCTTAAGTCTAGACCCTCCAAGGACCACTGAAGTATGATCTATCTTCATATACTTAATCTATTGCCTTTCATGGACAAGCACCACACAGGATAGCCACTAATACTGACCTTGTGCTTTTAGTAAACACAGTGACCAATAGCCCCCTTCTGACCTTTTAGGTCACAGGGCACAAAGGTTAACGTTTGATGTGCATCTGTTTAACTAAGGGAAGCTGAGAAACGGGTGTAGCGCCTCATTGTTTGAAGTTCGCTCTCGTCTGCTGCCATTTTCCTGCCACTTTTCATTCTCCTCTCACTCCCCTGTCCTTTTCATAAAAAACAGTCACATACACCGTCTGGCACAACTGATTAATCTACAAAATCTCGAAAGCAAATTAAAAAGTGATTCATTTCCAACCAAAATACAGAGAATTAGTCACTATAGTGGCTCAATAACCTGCAAGTAATAAGCCAATTTATGATAATATGCCATCGGAGAATGCTAACAGAAAGCTAATTCTGGCCCTGTGGTGCACTGCTGAGTGTTCAGCATGTATTAAAAGCCTGCTTAACCCTAGATGAATGCAAATATGGAAATCAGAAATCGCAGTCCTGAAATTGCTTTGGCTCATTGTATTGAAACCATGAGAGAAACTTGAAGAAAACATGAGAGAAACTTGAAGAAACCAGTAAACCGTTGGCGTTCTCTGGGGTGTTTTTGATACAGGAACAGTTGTTCTATCAGAAATCGTTGCAGCATTTGCAAACAAACCATTAGCTTTGATAAATGTGTCCTTTTGAAGTACTTGAGTAAAACAGGTAAAAATCCATACAGAGCGCTGCCAGTATGCGACTGTAATAATGAATTGTATTCACGCAAACGCTACGCCAGTCCTCTAATTAACTAAAGCTTATGAGAGAAGTAATCTGAGGATTTAGTGTTATTAAAACGCATTAACTTTAATCAAGCTTGTGTGGGATACTGCCTCATTAGAGAAAATGCCATTTATTTGCAACCGGAGCAATTTGAATACATTTTTAAACAAGTGCAAATCAGTCTGTCCTGGGTAATTAAGGTTTATGCACGATAGTCTTAATTGGGGAAGCTGAGCTGTTCTATCTGACATATCCCCCGAGGAACAAGCAAATGTGCTGTAGTCAACGAGTGATGCTGTGCTCTAGCGACGGAGCGAGGGTGACCGCCAGCTAGGCTGCCTGTGTGCTGGCATGTGTGTGTTTTCATACAAGCTATTGCTTATAAGCATGTTTTTTAAAGAAGTGCTTGGAATTTTGATGGGAATGCTGAAAAGACTAATAGGAAGTAGCTGAACTGCCTTATATAAACATTTAACAGGCAAAGCTTTTCACAGTTAGATCACCAGTCACTAATACCAATTGTTACTGTGTTTTTAAAAGTCCTACTGGTGACTTAATGCCAAATAATTGAGGTTATTGCACTTTCTTGTAATGAAAGGCAGTAACACAGTGCTTCACCCTCGACAGATTGTTAGTTCTGAGTGCCATCAGTAATAACTATGATTGATTGTAAAAAGCAAGACTATCATTCCTTTAGCTTTGTATGCCTTTTACATTGACATAACAAATATTTGAATTAGTCAGGATGCATTACAATATCAGTATTGTGATAGCTGACAAACGATAGCATGACACCTTCTATCCATTTTATGGAAAACTTTCTTATGCTTACCTGGGCACATTACGAGTTACATGTATAAATGTACATATGCATAGATCCTCTGCACAGTGCGGAGTTGACACCCATCCAATAATCTGTAATATCTGAAATAATGGTATGTCAAATATATACAAATATTATTCAAATATATGTATCGTGTTGAAGTTAGCATGATAATCAGCTAGCCCTGGGTTGTCCTCTCTTGTATCTCAAGAGGTCATAGTGAGAAGCATTGAGTCTGCCATCAGTCCAACATGTGAGGATAAAGAAGTTGCTACTGCCCTGATGGTGTATTTTAACCTTGACAGTGTCCCAGTTCAGAGACTGCATCCTTTATAGGCTGCATTTAAAGACCGATTTCGTCACAACAGCGCCACCAAGATGCCCATTTTTAAGGCTCCTTCATATGCAGCCAAGAATATGAATATTTGTTCCCCATGGCAACAAAGGATGGATGAATTCTTCTCCAGCCAGCATATTCCAACGTTCATTGTTTGTTAGTGAGGACCAATGAAAATGCCACTGTCAGTACAGTGTCCAAGGTTGCTTGATGAGCAGGAGTGGCGTTTTATGAGGCAGCGGTAATGATAGGAGCAGCGATGCTGTGACGAAAACCAACCGTCTGATTTTGGTTTGGCCTTCACGGTGTACACGTCAGGGATAAAGCCCCTGAATTGGGACACAGCTGTCTTTTTTTTAATCATGCTGCAGGTCCTGATCCCAGTTAGACTAACAACATTCAGTAGCAAACAAAATAATTGATATAAATAGAAGCAAAGCAAGAGTTAACGCTGGCACTACTGTTGATGAGTAGAAAAATGAAATTAAATGCCTAATTTGTGGCGTTTCTTTTAGACTGATAAGGAGTGAAGAGGATATTTCCTTGTTTTGTACGATAGGATGTGTTTTCTTTGGATATTCCTTGAAGAGGATATTTCCTTGTTTTGTATGATGGGGCTCGGCTCCATCGCTTTCTGATATTTAATTTAATTTTAACTTTATGGTCATTATACAAGTACAAGTCTGTACAGTATAACAAAACAATGTCAGGCTACTTCTCTAGTGCAGTACTTTAAGAATCTTAACTTAAAATAAAAGTTAAAAAGAGATAAAGAAGCAGTAGTGCAAATACAAAAAGACAAACACAAGACAGTGTGTGCAAAAGCAGCAACTGCCACTGTCTGTGTCAGAATGTGGCTGGGACTGGTGTAAACAGCAGTTAGCATAAATATGTGGTAAATATGTTTCCCCCTGTTGTTTGAGTATGAATTTAACAGGCCGTGTCATCTTATTGCACCCAATGTGTAATTGTAAGCATGAGCATTTAAACAGAATTCAGTCAGCTTGGTGAAGGACATGTTCTCTGAAGATGTGAGTGAATTACACTTACTATTATTATCACACCTGTCTTGATATGTATGTTGCTTTTAAATTGGAGAGCTGAAACTTTTGTTAGTCTTTATGTTTGACTCTAAAGACGATGACGATGTCTGAAAATTCTCAACACATTGTAATGCAGCAGTGATTCCTCACCTGGTAGTGGGAGCAAATGTAAGAACATGCATTACCTACACATCTCTTTATGTGTGTGTGTGTGTGTATGTGTGTATACATATATATTAGTTTAAAGCTGTCATCCCACTGTGAGTGCCAGTGCTCTTGGGGGAGATCCACCAACACAGCAGCACAATGACAAGTACTAGAGCAGAACAATGACAAGTGGCATTTAGGGATGTGTCTCCGCGCAATTAACATTGCATAACCTCCATGCTTACAAAGCAGCTCTCTTAATTAGAGTTATGATTGCGGCAGGGCAAAGCCAGCGATCCTTGCTCAAGATAATGACTGCTTTAGCTGCCGTGGCAGTTGCTCCATTGTTTGTGCTGTGGACTTCTGACACAGAGGACACAAAGGGACACAAAAGAAAGCCTAGGCCTCTTTGTTCCTGCTCCTGCTGATCCAATCACGGTGGCCAAATAGCACTCGGGCTGCTTCCAAACGAGGCCTGCCCTGGCAGAGAGCTTTGGACACTTTGGAATTGAGCAGTAATGTGAAATCCCTTGCTGTGACGTGTGTTGCATGTACGTCCTGTGGCAAGCCGCTGGCACTCAGCACTGCAGTAAGCGATGTGTTTGAAGGTCATAGGAAGCACCACACAAACGGATAGTAATACCACTAAATTATGGTGGAGTTTGAAATTCTATGTGAAGGTGCAAATTGTACTACAAGTGTGCTTGTAAGGGGAAGAGAATGTGTTTTATTGTGATTTGAGTTTTAGAGTAGTACTGTACAGTCCTTTTTGGCAGAAATTCTGTGATATCAGGATAAAAAAGTTAAACATAGAGGTTCAAACCTGTCGATACTGTTTAGTAAATCAAATGTAAATGAGATTCATTACATACAGTGGTGCTTAAAAGTTTATGAACCCTGTATACGGTTTGGTATTTCAGCAAAAATATGTTTTACAGTTTCTTATGCCGAAATGCAGTGTTTTTCCCTCTATAGACATAATGCTTGTCATTTAAACCACCAATAACAATATTAATCAATATGTTATTCTCAACTATCTTAACAAAATAAAAACACTGGAAAACACTTCTGGCTTGTTCATGTGATTTGTTTAGCAAACTGCTGACAGACAGCAAAGTTCCTCACAGAGAGCACTAGCTTTCTCTGCACAACCCTTCCATGCAGACCATTGTTCAGCGTTCTTCTGATGTTAGACTCATAAACATTAACACTAGCTACTGTGGAAGACCTGTGGCTCGCATGGGTTTGTAATTCTTTCTAGTTTAATGTGCATTAATAACTTGTTTTTTAAGGTTCTTAGAAAACTTCTAAGGTTATGTCATTTATGACACTTCCTTATATGTGGGTTATGAAGATTTAGATACAACAGGGCAACACCACACACCTGATTATCATCCTATTGTTTGAAAACACCTGACAGCTAATCTTAAAGGTTTACAGACTTTTGCCACTCACAAATATATAATATCAGATTTTTTTGCTCTACAAGTTAATATAAATATAGATAGTATGACAGTATATAAATATAGATATAATGATTGTTCTTTAATTTGTTCTAGGTTTTCTTTATTTACACTTAGGACTTGTGTGACAATGTAATTATGTTTTAGGTCATATTTATGAAAAAAAAAAAAAAACAGTGATGCAGGCCGGTATCACTGTAATTCATTTTAGTTAATTAGCCAATGCATGGCATTTTAAATCAGCTAGATTTTAGTGATTCAAATTTTAAGCTAAATTCTACCATAAAAACCATCATAAGTAGATAATTTGTTATGGTTGGTATTTGCGAGCACTAAAAATATGTACGCAAACTCATACTAGGTCTAAAAAAATAAAACAATCACATCTTTTCATATTATTATTTTTTATTTATTTATTTATTTTTGGATCATCGGTCTTAAAATGTAACTTCTCATCTACATCCATACTTTCTCTACTCTTAGACACATGTGGTTGTCTTGTTGGTTGAGCTCTTAGTCAATTATTTTTCCAATAGCGTCTCTCTTGGTGGGGGTGGAGGCACTTAACTATGTGAAGTTGTGTGTGTGTTTTTTGCGCACGCTGTTCTTCCTGGCAGTCAGTTGGGACTAATTCATCAAAAGTAGCATGGTGGGGCCCTGGTGGGGGTGATGGGGGCACAGGCCTCCACTTCTCCCTCCAAGATATAATCAGCTTTTAATTTTTCCTTGCTTGCACACGCGAGATGACGGATAACTGAGCTTGGTCTGTCTGGGGAGAAGACCTTTCAGCCTCTTCGTCTGGCAAAGCATGCTCCTCTGCTTTTACACAAAATTAATCTTCATTTTCAATCATCCTGCTGCTTCCCTCATATTGCTAATAAGGGTCTGCAATGCTCCAGTGCTGTCGGATAAATTTCCCAAACACCTCCTGCAGGAGCAATAGCGCATCTTGTTAACCGTACCTGCATACTCCATGATTTTGGGCTGTTAACTTTTATCAGTGTAACGCTTGCACTTGTAAAGCACTTTTATCAGAGTGGCAATAAATCCCTGTGCAATGCAAATGTAAGAAAATATAAAAAATATTGCAATATTATGTTTAGTAAAACTGTGTTGATTCTTAAGAACACACAAAACATTTTTATAATAATCTACATGCAGTAGATGTAGTTTGGTTTCATGTTTAGACCCCCTACTTCTAGATAGCAATGTTGTAACCTTCAGCCATTAGACTCTTCCACTCCAACCCAAACAAGTAGCCTAAGGTTGTATAGCAAACCTATAAAAATGGTTTTGTATTTTTTACAACAAAAAAAAATTACAGTATCACAATATATCGCAGTATTTTAAATGTATAGTATGTGAAGGTTCTTCGCAGTACGCAGCCTTACTGTGCAAACCTGGAATTCTTGTTCATTTCTATTGTTGTAATCATAACTGGGCAATGAGGTGTTTAGCTTCTGCCTGGTATTTGCATACGTCCCGAAGCAGTCTCTCTTTACAAGTTAAAGAATTACTAATCCAGCTTCTCGTTTCATTTGTTGCCAGACAAAGAAAGCAGTAGCTCTTTGTTTATGTACATGTGCAGACTGTTACAAGTGTTAAGATTGCATGCTAATATAACTTACAACAGGTAGATGTTATGCAGCTGCTTTTGTCTGCTCTGATGATGCAGTTAATTAGAGAGTCCTTTGTTGCAGATGGAGGTGCATCAGAATGTTTTGCATGTTTCTGAGCTTTAGGGTGGAACACATTTTTTGTTAAGTAAACAACCCCTAATCTCAACATTTCAGAAATGAAACAAACAAAAAAAGCAGCCATCTTACCATCCCCTTCCCTCATCCCCTCTATCAGTACATTACATTGCTGGAATGAGGTTTTAATGAAAAATAAGACAAGGGTGTCACATTTAATGCAAACAGGTTTATTAAGTGCTACTTATAATCTAATCTTCAAGGTTTAAAGTGAAAAGCTCACTTTATAAGAACCCCCTGAAGCTGCTTTGTATCTCCAGTTAGACTGTAGCCCACCTGTTGACATGCCACAACTTTATATTAGCACTCCTCTAGCCCTTTATTAATCACAAGAATTGCTGAATATTCTGGGTGGCATAACACAGTCAACCTAGCAGAAAGCTCATCAACTTGGACCTTAGCATCACTGAATATGGGGGATTACTTGGTTCATGGGAAACAGAAACTTTCTAAGACTGAACTGTGGAGGTTATTAAGGGTTCTTTGGAGTATCCTGTTGACCAATGCTGGTCTCTAACATAATAGGGTTGATATGCATGATTACCATGAAAAACAAAACCCCTGTCAACTCATAGCAGCACTCTTCTACATGCCACTACCACGTCAGTGTCACTGCTTTGTTCTGAGATCATTAACTGATGTTCTAATGACAACAGTGGTGGACCATCAGGATAAGGATTTCTATAAAGCAGTCAGTGTAGTAAGTCTCACCTCAAATATTGTAGATAATTAAGATGTAGAAGGTGGCTGACTAATTGAGCATGTTAATAAATGGGCTCAAGTAGGTAAATGTAAACGTGTATAGTAGGGCAGGTGTTCTAATGAAGTGGACACTGAGACCAGACTGCTGACAGTACTTTGCCATAAGTGCATAAAAGAGCAAAAGTTAATTTGCCAAGACTGTGCAAGTCTGCAAAACACGTGTGGAAGTGAAAAGTCCACTGCCTGAGAGAGAGAAGTGTTAATAAATGAAGTTCTTTCTTACCAAAAACGTAATTCTGCTCTGGTTAAGAAAATTGATTTGAAGGAAATTTGACGTGACAAGCAGACTGTGCACGCACATCGCAACTGCATCACAGCGTATTTTGTGCTCGCACCTGTACATCTAAAACAAACAGCTGAAAGAATGTTTTTGCTTTGATAAATATTTAAACAGAGGTTTTAAAAGTTTGCAGTGGTTATTAAAGTATTAATGGCTTACTGGCTGCTAGTTGCTTCTATATTCCAAGCTGCACTATAATCCAAATATATTGCATTATTATACTTCAGGACATTTGCCTGCATCAGAATGTTTTGATTTTTTGTAAGAGATAAAAAAGTGGCACATCAAAAACTGTGAATACAACTTTTTAATATTTTCTTATTTAATGTAATGTTTGTGATGATGGAACATTGTAAATTTTGTAGATTTTTGGATGAGTGGAGAAAAATTAACATTTCCATTTCTTTGCCACTTCACTACTAAAATACTATGGCATGACTGCCAGCAACACCAGTTTTATCATGGTACTCGAAACTAGTAGCCAAATATGTGCAAAAATGATATCATTGCTAAGAAGTATAGCGGTGACTTATTAGTTCTTCTTCTTCCAAAAGACTGCAAACGAACCGAAGCATGGTTCAGTTTAATCCTGAATATATCTAAATATGATCTGGTCCACACCAGGAGACCAATTTTGTCCACACCAAACTGAAAAGCACAAACATCCAGACCAAGCAAGGTAGGTGTGAAGGTATCATGCTGACCATATCCGATATGCTCAGAAATGTGTTCTGATGATGGTTTGAACTAAACTGAAATGTCAGACGGTCCAGACCAAATAGGGTACGTGTAAAAACACCCTACTGACAATATCCAGTATCTTCAGAAATGTGTTCTAATAATGGTTTGGACCAAACCAAAAGTCAGAAGTCCACACCAAACAAGGTAGGTATGAATGCACCCTACAGACAGTACCTGCACATGTGCAAAGTATTTTGATGAAGACTTAAACCAAACTGAAAGAGACCAGGGTCTGAGCCAAGCAAAGTATGTATCTTAGCCTCCTACTGACAAAATGCTTAGAAAGGAGTTCTCGTGCGATATCACAACCAAAGTGAATAACACAGTCCTGACAAGCCAAATCACAAACTTCAGTAAATCTAGCTGCATATGCAGTCGGCTGCATGTATAATATCGCCACTCACTTCCTCCCCTAGACGCTTATTTATGGGGGGAGTGAAGCGCATTCAGTGTGTTTTGATGCATATTAAGGTTTTGCGCATATCATAACATAACAGAACGCAGTGGAACTGCGTCTGAAACTTTCGTGAGAAGCTTAGTGCATCGAGCCCTGAGTGCATTTATCTATATAACAGCACTAGTATCTGAACATCTATAGGCTGCAAAGTATGTGAGAGCCCAGCTGCTCTCTAAAGCTTACATTTTATGCTCAGATGATGCCTCCTTGTTGCTGTTCCCTTCAGTAAGACTCAGTCTGACAGAGCTCACTTTCAGCGCATGTCCTTTAATGCATCCACAGTGTGCGTGTCCTGCTGTGAGAGCCTGTCTACTGCGGTAAAAGCTCCATGATGACTTTGCATTTATATTCCTCATACGTTGCCCCAAGTGGCCCAACGGATTAAAGCCCCCGAGGCGCATGTGCGTGTGTATCATGATTAGTGTCGACACTCCAGCAGGCAGACAGGAGGTAATATACGCTAAGAGGAAGGGACCGTGTAGCGGGCCCCTCCTCCACCAATCACTTTATGGCAGTATGCAGGTTAATCCTTTTATTGTAATGAAGTGGGGCGAAGAATAATGCACTGTAAACACGAGCAGTTTAGATCCTGTCCGTCATTTTTACGAGGTGCGGTGGCAGCGCCGAGGCGGGCTGTCGGGGAGCCAACAAAAGCGGCCCATCCATTACACACATGACATTGACACAGCAAAACAGCTGAGAGCTCACTTAAGGAAATTGTCCTCTCGTCTGCAGCTTTGGTCTGGGAAGTTTATGCCTTTTTTTCCCCCTCTTCTCCTGCTTTAGTGACGTACCACCCCCACCACGGTGCCCTGTTTGATTGGGTAATGAAGCTCGCCACTGCAAAAAAAAAAAAAAGGTTTATTTACCATCACGGCAGTATCTGAGGAGCACATTTGCAGCAGGCCTGAGCTGGAACTGATGATTCAGCAAATCAAGTGTGCAATCACAAGGCGCTAGCCTCATCGCTATGCTAAGCTACATGTCAAGACATGAGCTTGACTGGCCTACTGATGCATTTGACCAGCCTAGTGATGCTGATAAAGAACTACAGTAAAAGTGTACTAGAAGAGCAAGGGCATGAAATTGGTTTTGCTCTTTGGCAGCAGGGCTTTGCAGTGTTATATAGTGGTGGACAGACGACCAACAGTCAAACATAACGTCATTTTCTTGAAAGCTCAATTTCGCTTTCAGCATAATCCCTTTAGATTGTAGGCTTTTATAGGATTTATTGTGTACTGTTTTATATATTTGAAAGTGTTTTGGACCAACAAGTAGCTGTTACATTTGGTAGATGTACAGTTTTTTTTTATAAATGTCAGGGAACACCTCTTTGTTCATTTGCGTTTCAGTAAAAATGATATTTCATTACAAGTTCTTTATTTTTCAATGTCATATAATAGCAGGAAACATGTAACTGTTGGGGGGAAAAAAACTTCATGTTCATTTTTGATATGATTTGATAATACCAGATGCCTTTTTTGCCTTTGTCAAACATTTATGATGAGCAGACTCTCATTAAATCAATTCTTGTTACATTAACTTATGTAAAAGGTTAAGAAAGTTTCTTTTCTTCCCCTGAAAAGTTTATACATGTGAAGATGTAAGGTTTTGTTCCACCAGAAACTGGATATTTAAGAGAAAATTAGGCAAAAGCCCACATTAAATAAAATATTAAATCCATCAGTGTTTAAAGTGTCCAGTCTGTATTTTGTGCGCTCAACTACTTCAGCTCTTCCATCCTTCCAGTCTCAAAACCAAAAACTCTTCACAAACTGCTCACTAAAATCATTGACAATAACATTCACATGAGCCACTATTCAATCCTGCCCTAGCTGCCTTTCTCACATGCTTCTAAAATAGCTGAAGTACATATTTCTGAGGAGAATAGATATAAGAACCACTTGAGAAGGAGACATAAGTTATTCCAAAGTAGAACTATATTGCAAGATGTAAAGAAAAAGGACCTGGTAGACCACCAAACCTGTCCTAATCAGATAAACACTCAGTTTAGGTCTTAGATTTCATATCCATCCTTCTGCTTTGAGAGGACTATGCAACGCTATGGGTCACATACGCCATGATTGAGAAAAAAATATATACTCTTTTTTCCCACTTTAAACACTAAAAATGAATCCCAGCAACATATTTTGGGTTATTTAGATCATATGAAGCAGAAAAACTTTTACGGCTGAACTTAGAACTTCTCCTTGCAGATCTCTTAGAAAAAATGCAGTCACATTTTGCAGAAGCATTGAAAGCTGCAATAAAAGCAAAGGGTGGATACAGTTAATACTGAATAATGTGATATTGTACTGTTTACAGAATAAAAAAGAAACTTTCAGTGAAGGCTTTTATTTGAACACAGTGGCAGGGCAGAAGGAGTGCCAGTGCTGGCCAACACAGCTGTGGGAAGCAGACAGGTTACAACCATACAACTCTCCTCGACAGTAAACAGCAAACCAACACAAACTACCTCACAGCCCATCACACAACAGCACACTCAACATGTGCACATTCTAAACTGACCATAACTTATTAACATGTTTTAAAATGAGTCCAGCGCTCCTGTCCAGCTCTGCACATGGCCAATCCACATGGCCCAACCAAGCTTTGGATTTTGGCAGTAGGGTGTTTGTACCTTGTTCGAGCTGAAGCTTTGTACTTTTCAGTTTAGTGTGGACCAAATAAGCAGTCTCATTAGCTTCCATGGTCTGGACTAAAGGACCAAACTTTGGTCTGTATCCGGATTAAACTTTTTTTTTTTTTTTTTTTTTTTGCAGTGTGATCTTTTGGAAGAAGAAGAACTGAAAGCGAGCCAGTACAGGGACACTGCAGTATTACATTTATATGTTGAGGCTTCTGTGTGATATACCCAAAGATGTTTTCTGCTTTTTTCTTTGATTGTTTTGGACAGTTTTGATTGGGTGGTCTCTCACTTCTGCATGCTACTGTATATCAGTGCTTTTTGGAGTACGTTGGTATACAGTAGGAGGATCTGTTGTTCAGGCTTTACATTTCAAGCACACAGCTGCACATACTCATCATTTCAAATGAGCACAATGGGTAAGAGGAACACGACTCGGGAGTGGACTGTAAATGCTGAAAAGGTTGAAAGAAAGAGAGAGGGAGAGAAAGGTTTGCTATTGAACTGGAGAAGGAACTCACAGCAAGTGCGTATTCCTCGTCTGTGGATTGTATTCTTCAGCTTGAAGGGCGGTCCGGGTCAGGCTAATTGTACCTCCAGCCATCCTCAGACTCAGCTCGTGTCCCAAGAGGGAGGGGGGGGCAAGTGAATGCTAATGACAAAGGGCCTTGCTTTTGTGGTGCTCCGCTGTACTCCTCAATCCAAACGATTCAATTGGAAACATTTGTATCATAAAGGAAACCAAGGATGATTTGTCAGAAGCACTAACAATTGCAGGTCATTTCGTAATTTGTCTCTGGCACAACATCAACCACGTGCTCCCCTTTTCTTCCCCGTCCTTTGTTCCCTCTTTCTCTTTCCCTCCTGCTCTCTCGCTTGCTCCCTCGGCTGAAAGTTCTGGGTAGCTCCAGAGGCAGAAATTGGAAGATGAAAGGAGGGAGATTAAGCTGAAAGGAACAGTGGGTGTTGTCAGAGGTAATTTGAAGTGCATTTGATTTCTCAAAGCCCTCTGAACGCTTTCCCCCAATGATTTACCTGCTAAGCCCCCCAACTTTAACACACTAACCTCCCCTTGTCAGATGTGAGGAGCCCTATTCATGTGCAAATAGTGTCGTGTCATTTTCTAAATGAAAGCGCCGGCGAAAGGAAGTGGCAGTTTAGCAAGGTTCAGAGTGTATGTACTGTGTCTGGAAACAGTCATGAAGAGCATGCAAGGGTTTAGAGAGGGTGGTGAGATTGTGAGCTGTCACTGGCCTGAAAGAGAAAGAAAGAGAGACAAAAAAAGAGCACAGATTGCTCTTCTATGATCTTCATTATGGTTTAGCTAAGAGTGCTTTTTTTCCCTAGCAGTGTAGAATCCTTTATCTTCAGAGCTTCTCTGAGAACACTGAAGTATGTCTACATGCAATTAGATCCATCTTCCTTTTGAATCGTGTTTCAAATCGCACTTCGCGCTTTAGTAATCTCATCATTTTCATACTACAAAGAAAGCAAAGAAGATTATATTTTTCTCTGGCGTTGTAAGAAGATGCATCCATCCTGTACAAGAAACTGACGTGAGCAGCTGTTGCTACTAACACAAAAGGCTTGTGAACAGTTTAGCACTGCTAAAGTAAAATCGAACTAAAACGATGGTCAGCTCTTCATTTAGATAGTAACAGTAGAAAAAAAGAACCTATTAAAACCAATGATGCAAAGAATGGTATTATTTTTCACTAATTTTTTCAACATTAAATATTTTTGTTGGCAAAAGTATGTAAACCTCTGCTTTCAGGATCGCTTAAACAGCAATGACTTCAACCAAATGGTTCCTGTAACTGTTGATCAGCCTTACACTTTGACTTAAAGAAGTTCTGCAACAGAAAATGCACTAAAACTCCTCTATAATGTTGGTGGGCTTCTGAGACATCTGACCTCCTGCCACAACATTTCTATTTGAGTAAGGTCTGGGTTCTGCTTTAATGATTTTTTGTAATTTACCTGGTGTTTCAGGGTTGTTGTCTTGCTACATCACCCACCTTCTGTTGAGCTTCTGTTCACAGGCGAGTGGCTTAACTTTCTCCTGTAGAATTTCTTGATACAGTCTGTAATTCACAGCTTTGTGAAATGTTTTTTTTTGCTGAAATGTAGTGCTTGGTTAAAGATCTATTTTGCTATACATGTTCCTATAACATTATTTCAGTAGTCTTCTAGTAGGAATGTTCTTCCTGGAGAGTAATGGCATTATTCATATGTAGTTTTCTAGTTCAGTGTTTATCTGATGGTGGACTTATGAACATTAACCAATGTAAGAGAGGCCTGCAGATCCTTAGATGTTCTTTTTGACCTACCAGATTATATAACTCTTACTCTTGAAGTCTTTTTTGTTGGATGACCATTCTAAGGAAGGGTAACAGTTGTATATATCTCCAGTTATATATGTCTTTCAGACAGTGTATCAGGGTAGAGACACACTTTTTGGAAATTGTTTTGGAAAAAAATAAGGCCTTTAGCCTATTGAGCTTTGGAAAATTAGTTGAATATTTTTTGATGGTCCTCAGAAATCTCATTTGATTCAGAAATGGCGTGCACTGACGAATGTGTGGTAAAGACTTTTATGGTGAAGATGGTGTAAATCATGGTTGATGATTATTAAATAGGATGAGCTCAGATCCAGTTGATCCACTCCTGACACAATTAACTCATTATATACTCATATAATGTTGAATCATCTTATTCAATATATTAGAAGAGAACAGTATAAGTTTTTGTGATGTTTGTTTAGTTAGATTTTCTTTCTGTTGTTATGAATGCTCTCATTTTAGATTAAACAAGATTGGACAAACGCTAAAGGGTTCATAAACCTGCAGTGTACCTTCTGTTTTGCTATATAATTTTGAGAGGCTGATTACCATGAAGGCACATAACCAATATTATTGATGACGTTTTTGAAAGCAACTGGGGGAAAAAAAGAAAAGAAAAAAAGCTCCCAAACCACAGAGCTGAGAAAAGTGGTTTCTGTGGGAAAAAGTTTCTCCCTCTGGCATGTAGATTGAAAACAGTTAGTTTGAAATATCGCTATAATCCCATTATTTTACAATCTTTTCTAGGCGTACCAACAAACCTGTCCAGGCTGTTTTAGAGTATGTTGGTAGAATAAGAAATACTATATCTCTTTTCACCCTTTCTTTGCTTTATCCTCAAACACATAGAGGTGTACATGTGACTATTTCTTTAAATTTTTATCAGTTTTCAGGAGAAAGGAACCTTTGTTTTAATTAGGGTACTAACAAGTTTGTCCAAGGCTCATTACAGCAGGAAAACAGGGTAAATAAAAATGTGATATCCATGGTATTTTAGGCCTTGTGTTGTTAGGGCACATAAATTCCTTCTTGAATTTTGTTTATTTTCCTTGTGAGAGCCATTTATACAATTCATGTAATTTTATGTACCCAAAACAGTCGTAGTTCTTTTTTTAATTTTTAACATCCAACCTCCAATGGTTTTCTCTCAGAATTAAACAGTCTGTTTTTGTTACTGTGTCTTTAAAGCTAATACAGCTCTGTTCTGAATGACTGTCATGTACTGTACCTCATTTTAAAAGCATTTAGGTGATGAATGAACAACCAGAAATGGTCCCAAATCACTTAATAAACCTCTTTATTTTAACTTACAATAAAAGTCAAGGCCTAAGGCAGCCTTCGCGTGTAAATTTGTTTTGAAGATGCTTGTTCTTGTCATATACTTTAACGTGGGATCAGCTCTATCTAACTGTAAAATGAATGAAGAAATTTTATCAAGTTTTTGTTGTCAAATCATTCTTTAATATAATGTGTATGCATTGGACTGAAACACTATTCTCCAGGCCCCATGGTGCCACTCACAACAGTAGCATGTACAGGACTAGATAGAGTACAGATACACAACATTGCGACAGTGTGCAGAATACACAATACATTCACCAGACAATAAATATAACAAACATGAATACACAAGATAATAAATACTACACAGGACAAGAAAACAGTGTGTACGAATAAAAAATCTGGCATATAAGAAAGCTTGAGGTCTTGGTGGGATTGGAAATAGGCAGTGAATTTGTTTTATTATCCAGTTGGAACACAGATCTCCCTATTTTGCTTTGTTTGCCACTGATTAGCCCCATAAACGTGTGTAATTTAGCGGAAGGACGTGTTACATATAAATCTTCCCTTATCTTAAATCGAACCATTCATTATTCAGACGAAATGGAATAATTATTCTTAGCTGTCTGAAGCTGTACCTGCTAGGTATAAGGTTAGGAGGCCATCTTTTGTCCTGCGTTAGTCCTCCTCCACAAGGCCTTTGCTTCCTTCCTGTCACCGGCATCTCCTGCTTGGTAATTGGGTATTTATCTGATTGTTTGTGAAAGGTGCTTTGGCTGCCTATCTGACACAATTATCAGAGAGAATTCAGTCTCTCTTTCTCCCCCCACCGTCAACGGGACACTGCTAGGATAGGCAGCTGTGCACGTCATGAATGAGAAAATGAAAAAAGGGGTAGGAGGATAAAATGATACTTGCCCTCCAATCGTCCAGTTAGTGGCAAATGTGCCTGTCATCACCGCATGCAAATTGCACAATTGTGAGAGACACAATACATAATTCTATCAGGCTACCGCAACACTGAGGGGAAATAAGGAGCGATAAGAGGGGAGAGTGACAATGAGTCGGCCCATAGCTCAAATCTGATAGCGCCACACTCAGCCACAACTCTAATTCTCTGCCCAGGAAACACTCGCAAAGAGAAAGTAAGAGAGTGTTTACTCTGGACTCTATGATAAGAGCGCAGGAAAAGCTATTCCAGCCCACAATCCTGCTGCTTCTTCCACGGCAGTGCCATTATGGTCAGGAGTTAAAGCAGAAGAGAGGAGAGAAACTAAAAATTCAGTCAGAGTTTATGTGTGTCTAGGAAAGCTGATGATGATGTCATGGTTTGTGGTCAATCTAGGACTCAGTATTAAGTCTACACTATTCTGAGTTTGCTAAAAATGTGGTGATACTACAGAGCTCTAATCAAAATGCAAAATGCAGGGAGTCCTCGGGGGTCTGTGACCCACTAATTAACCTCTTGGTTAAGTCTGGAGGGGCCCCTAAAAATACATTTATTTTGATGTTATGCCGTTCGTTATGCTGACCTTAAATAGACACTGAAATACATATTCAGGGAATGGTTATTGTTAAGCCTGCTTCACCCACAACACACCTATCACAGACTCACAACAACCGAATTCTGCATTATTATAGTGTTGTACAGCTGAGACGAGCCCCCGAGTGTGGTGATTAATGAAGTGAGAACCTGTTTTTGTTTAAAATGAGGGGCTAACCTTCTTCAACAAGACTAAACGATAGACTAAACTGACATTTGTGGCCGTGTATTTAAATAACCTCTGTTTTGATTGGCTGTCCTGTCCAGGCTGAAACACTCCTTATAGCTTCAGCATGAGTGGGTGGGGCTAAACTTATGTAACAAACATTGCGAAAGAAGAAACGTTGCGAGTTTATCAATCTTCAACCCTTTCTTTTCCAAGCGGGGGGTAAGCAATGCCAATGTCCAGTCTTGTTTTACTTCTGCTTATAGCACTGCTTTTTTCCTTTTTGCTGCTGAATGTGGTTTCTTGCCAAGAGCAGGCAGTGGTTTTCAAGAGCTTTAGCCACTGTGTACTCTTCTGTCCATTGGCTATCTGTCCTTAAATGACCTAAGAGCAGCACCTTCGACAAAAACCAGATAGCAAACAATATTGGGTCCATTCTGTCTTTCGTGTTTAACTGCTGGTTGACTACCAGGCAGATTTTAGACATGCAGGCCTGAACGGTTGCCAGACAATATAGTATGGGTTTGCCTTGTGGCTTTATGTGTGGGCCAATTCTGCAGTGGTTATTGACTGAGCAAAAACTACTTACAAGGACTCAGTTTCTGCATGGAACATTGCTGTGGTATATTTTATTATTTGGCGCACTAGACAGTGGTGGGTTGTAGTGCTTTGCAGTGATTTTGTTTTCTGTGAGTAAAGGGATTTCTTAGGCACAACACAAAGAGCAGGAAAAAAAAACAACTGCCTCACACAGCCTCTTGTGGCTTATTGCTTTATTTCTGAATGCCTGCCGCAGCAGCCCTCTAACAAATTATTCCCAGTAATGCAATCCCTAGAACCTACATGCAATTTTAAGATATAAGTCCAGTCATTTTAATGGGCCCCCTCCCTGATAGGACACACGCAGATGCCTAATTTTGGTGATCAACAGTGGTTTTCAGGAAAAACAGCAAATGTGAAATCTTTAGATGATACAATTTAGACACAATCTTTAGACATTTTTTTCAAATTCGATATGATGTGGTCTGTGATCATATCAATCATCTTATTTTTGACAAAACATATGATGGCTGAGGACTGGCAGCGGCATAGGTGTCTCAGTGCAGAGTGAATCAGTGAGATTGTGGATGCCTGATAAGCTTCTTCAATCAATTTATTACCATTTGAAAAATGCCATGATTATTAATGCAGTATTGATCTTGGAAAATGCAACAATATGTAAATGAGCACCATGACAAATCACAGTGGTGTATTATGTATTTGAGAGCATCCTGATGAATCCCACAGCTCCTCTGTGAGTGCTGTGTGGGTGTTGTGGTGAAGTTATACATTTTCTAATAATTTTTTTAGTAACACACAAAATTATTTGAGGTCAAATGAATCCATTAATTAGTCTAGTCTTTTACCACACCACAGTGAGTGCTCACTAGTGTGCATGTAATATATCATTAGTTGATATTTGTTCAGAATGTTTGTTCACTGACTGCACTGCTTTTTCTTAAGTCATTAAAGTTATCAGTTACAAATCAGGAGTTGGAAGAGTTTAAGTGTTGTATATTGTCACTCATGTTTGGCTTCCTTTGAATTCTAATGAATATAAATGTTTAGTCTTTTCTTTTTCTGCCTGTGTTTGTAGATGAACCAGGAAGGAGAGCGGACTCCAGGGATGCCAGTTCAGTAAGCATCATGCGGATTGCATGGTCAGGAGCCACAGCCTTTATAATCATCACATTGCTACGTCTCGGGCAGTCAGAAGTCGTGGAAAGCTCTTTGGTCCCTGGTAAGAGTGATTGATTTGTTTTTTTTCCCTCAGTGTTCCCCGAAGGGACTCATCCAGAGCTACGTGCAGTATGCCTGCAACTCACTTTCAAAACGTTTTATCATTTTCCTGTAATCAGTCTGTATTTTGACCAGTGGTCATCATTTCTATTAGTCCATTTGTTTTAAATGGAGGCATTTTTCCCAGGTAGCTCTGGATTTGAGTGCTTTATCATTATCTTAAATGAACTGTCTGTTTGTGTAATCGACACCATTTAACTTTTTACACTATTATATTGCAGTGGTACACAGATTGTGATGTAAAGTAAGTCAAATAGTAAAAGCCATCTGAAGACTATTGCACTATTGCAATAGAGTTTGGGTATTATTAGCTTTAGAAGCTCTGTCCACAAAGGTATGTGGACAGCCTGATGTGTATTGTGTGCTTAGACCACAGCTTTTCTTTCTGCGCTGTAATGTGCACACACACATTGGCTCAATGAGAGTCAAGCCTTTATTTAACAAGCTAAATGCTAGATAGTCACCAAACTCTGATCCAAGAGTTTAAAATTCGAGAGTTCTGTTTAAAGCGGTGTGTAGTCAATAAGAGATCTCAGTATGTGTTTGCTGATGGGCGTAGTACTTTATGTAATGCAGGTCTGTTCAGTAGTAGCACCTACAGAAGGAATGCTTGCCCATAACTGTCACCATGGTTTGTGGAATTTCATGTTGGTCAAATTCAGTATAAGGCACACTCCTCATAGGCGTACAGCATTTCAAAACAAGACAATGATTATGTAGTCTCTCAGTCAAGGTTTAGTTACTCTGAACATATGCCAAATGGCAAGCAATAGATTGGCATTGACTGCTGTTTAAATTTTGAATTCATAATGTTGATTTTCTGGACGTACTGGGCAGTATGGATGTACATTTCTTAGTATATATTGAGAATCAATTGGCTGGTGACCAGAATCAGACAGGAAATTGCAATTGATGCATCTCTAGCACATAATAAGCAGTGTTAAGGCACCACTCCACCACCATGTGATTCTTATAATAATATTTTTCATGAAAAAATTAATTAAAAGGAAGTTACAAAAATATAAACATCATTTTTAACCCTTATTGCCCGCATCCACTGCTTTTAAAGGTATTGTCTTAAATATGTTATAAAAACTTGGAATGAATACAGATACTTAATTTTTGTATTCTGAATATGTTTTCCCAATACTTGTTTCATCACATCCCAACCCTACTGATAGGCATACCTGACATAATCCATTTGGTACAGAGCGTCGTACCATGGCAAGTGTGCCTCATTTGCAAAACAGAGGTCTTAAATACACGGAGCGAATGGATTTGACATAACTTGAAAAGAACAGACTCATCCATTAACACCCATTGGTGTCATGAAATGTCTTCAATTAATCCATCCAGTGCCATATCTCAGCTTGGAATCTATAGATCAGGCCTGATTTAAGTAATTGTCTATTAAACAAGGTCTTTACAAACTCTTAACATGTCTAATTTAGTGTTTGTTCAGTGCTGTACTCTTTAGTGTTTTAAACACAACATCAAGTTTTCTTGTTTTGATTAATTCCCAGAACTTTGTAGATGTCCCCTGCGAACACTCACACTTATCACACTTTGCGACATAAATTGCATTACAGCATGACACATTTCAGTAATGTCCACATATTGTGAAACGTGTTAGTTCAGTCTGTTGGTATATAGTCCAGTGTTTGGGAAAGCACTTTCACTCTGTCACTCACAGCTCACTATCAGTTCACCGCTGCTATCTTGATTTCCCATCTTCTTCTCCTTAATTTGTAGCTGACAGGGTGATGGCTCTCAGAATCACTCCCTCATTCAGGCGGTCTCTCCTTTTATTGCCTCCCGCTCCTCTGTCTTCCTGCTGCCTCTCCTCTCTTGTTTACATCCGTTCTTTCCAGCTCCCTCCACGTCGTCTCTCTTTTCCTTTTCCTGCGCTCACGAAACAATTTACTTGTCGACTCGGGTTGGCGTGAGTCTCGCTCTCTGGATTTGATGTTCTTTGCCGGTGTGTAGGTGTAGTAATTTCAGCCAAAGGCAGCCGTGCCGAGTTGTGTTCTAGCTTCTGCGCAGCAGCATTGATAGCTAGAGCCCCATATAGCAATGCTAATGAATGAGGCTGCACCAGGCCCCCACTTCAATTCTCTTGCTCTGATGGGATGCTGGGCCACAGCGACTGCATTACAAAGCAATGTTCCACCATCACTAAGACCAGTGATGCTGTAGCGTGACGGAGTAATACTGCATTTCATTCTGCATAACCTTAAACAAGGATGTTAATTTAATGACTTCAAAGAATGCTAAATACTTATAGAAGATTATCTCTGACATTTTAGGGTATTTTATATCATCTTCGTGTAATATTTGCCGCAGATTTAAGGTCAGTCTGAAATGAAATCTGGTCAAAGTTCTTGTCCTTCTTAGGTCATATGACTGACGATATTAAGCATGATTTATCATATCAAGACAAAGTTTCGTCTTTCAAATGAAATGATTCTGATTTTATGTTTGCTGCTGAAAATGTTCTAATCAAATGACTTCCAATATACATATACAATAATAGGAAACGCATTGAGGGAGAGTAAATTTAGAAATTTAGTAGGATCTGTTGGGCCATATGCCTGTACGATGGGGGTCACTAAACCATAAACAATCTCGCCATCTCTGTGGAATTCAGTGTGCCATAGTATGTATGAAAATTCCCCACAGTACTGAAACTTTTTTTATTAGTTAATTTTTTTTTTTTTCTCTAAGAAGACATTTTGGTAGCAAACAGAAAAATCTGACCCAGAGTCAGTTAAGGAAAAGATCTTATGAATTTTAAACTCCAATAAACCTAGTAACATGTCTAACAGTAATATAGTAGTAGTTATACACTTATAAATGTTGCTAGCTGGATATGTATTGCCTTTTGTCATTTGCTGATAGCAAATTTGTAATATCTAAATGTCTGTGTTTTAATATCTAGCCAGCATATATTTTGTAAGTATAAAAAAATAAATAATTTAGCTTATACTAGAACAGTAGATCATTGTGTGTGTGTGTGTGTGTGTGTGTGTGTGTGTATATATATATATATATATATATGTTAATTAAAACTCATTATCCGTATGTACCCAGGGTCATGGTGTGTTTTGGGCCTTAAATCATCAGACACCCTGGCTCGGGCGACACAGACAGGGTTGATTAGTGCCTGACTTGTGTCCAAACAGTGTGCTCCCCAGTAAATTGCCTCTCTTGATCCACAGCCACCTTCATGCACTTTCAGCCACCAATGTGATGTGATATATTTTTAAGCTTTTTATTTTCTGTAACCCTGTTATTGTGCTTTGTGGAGAGACTGTCCTGAAAAGCCCCTTCAACCCACCTCAGTGGGCTTACAGCAGGCCCTCTGCCCCTGTCCTCTACATTCAGTTATCAGGTCGAGGTATTTTTCCTTTTCTGCATTCATAGACCTCCTTTATTTGTTCTTTCTGGGGGATTGGGAATTCTATTTAGACAACTCAGATGTTAAGACCAAGTTGTAGACGATTGATTGTTTTCTCTTCCCAATAAAAAGATCATTACAGTAATCAACTCTGCTGTAGCACGTGGACAGGTTTCTCTGCATCGTTCTGAGATAGAAAAGGCTGCAATATTCCTCAAATGATGAAAAGCTTTAAAACGTTTCTGACTGTGTTTACATGCAGGCTAAAACAGAGCTCAGAGTTTAAGATTGCACCAAGGTTTCATACTTCAGGTTTAATGTTCATTGCTAAAGCACAGAGTCTGTCAAAAAGCATTTTTCTCTCTTCTTTAGTCCCAAGACTTAGTATGAGATGAGTGTTTTTCTTAATTTAGTTGTTTTTCTTAAATCTATGAGAAATATCTGACACTTGCTTGCAAGTTTGTCTAGCGGGTCTTAATTAAGGATTGGAAATGTCAACATAGTTATGAAAATTTGCGTCATGTTTCCAAATTACATCACCTAGGTAACAAAGAGAAAAGCAAAGGCCCTAAGACAGACCCTTGTGGTACTCCACAAAAATGTATTTATTTTTTTTAATGAATGTGAAACCATGAACTGTCTATTTATAAAATGTTATTTAAAACGATTCCAGAATTGTGCCGGAGAGGCTGACCTAGTATTCACTATGGTTGAGTAGAATTAGAAAAGAGTTAAATCAATGTTACTCTTTTTTTAGAGGAGTCTAAAAAGGTCTTAAAACCGTCTAGAAAAAACACCTGTTGACAGATTTACAAAAGTTAAGACATCATTTTGCTCATTAAGAATATCATAATGTACCTGCAGTTTAGTTTTCCTCTGTGATTTCTGTATTTTCTCATTTATCCGTGATTTTCTTTATTTACGAGTTTTTCTTCCATTTCACTGGTGCAAGAACGTCAAGAGCTTAGATCAGATCAAAAATGATTAGATCAATACATGATGTTGCCAAAGCTGTGTTTGGTTTGATCATTGTATTACTAAGTTTCTCATCTGTTTCTGAGGCAATGTATCATGTAGGAATTTCCAGACACTTTTCCTGCTTACTGCTATATTTACCTGACAGAATATGCATAAATGGTCTGACATTAATATGTCAGAGAGGAGGGGTTCATTTGTGTTTAAACCTTTAGTGATGACCACATCCAGGATGTGACCTAGCTTGTTGGTGTAGTGGCACACATGCTGCTTCAAATGGAATGTCTCTAAGAATCTAATGAATTCTGCTGCGTTGCTGTCTAATGGGTTATCAATATGTAAGTTAAAGTCCCCAGTAAGGAGAGTTTAATCACAGTTTGTGGATACAGTTGATATCAGTTCCACAGTTTCTTTGGGAGGTCTGTGTGTTACAATTGAAATAACACAGAAGTGTCACAAAAAAGGTTGATTGCAACATACTTGAAGGGCATAAATTCACCAGCACTTATAGGGTGTGTCTCAAAACCTAGTGAGCTGTCTAAGTAGGCACTGTCTAGGTAGCAGCGTTCTGTCTGACATCTCTCCTCATAAAACAGATTACTGAGACGCTCTAGTTCGAGAGCAGCTGCCCGTCCACTGCACGCGACCAGTGTGTTTGCTTAGCTAATGGCTGGCTATCGAAAACAATAGCCAAGGCTTAAAAATCCACTAGCATAAGTGCTAATGGCTTGAGTATAAAACTGGAAAATGGTCAACCACTCGTTACAAAGTTGCAAATAAAATACTGTTTTGTGTGATTATATGATAAGAAACACATGAAAACACCAGAGAAAATTGGAATAACTTGCATATGAAGACGCCTTCTCCACTTGAAGGTCCGCTCTTGTGCGCCATGTTGGAAAAAAAAGTTCTGCCTGCGTTGCATCATGGGATTGCCTTAGCGGCTGAGGAAGAGTTCAATGCTTCCATAAAATCAGGACGTCTCAGTAGACAGCATGTTTAAGATATCTAAGAATTGGTACAGCCTACATGTCGGGAGAGCATACTATGACTTAAAATGCTGTCTATGTAGACCCTCACTAGGTTTTGAGACCGATAGTTTTGTAGTTAAAGTCACTGTTACATGTGCATGCCACGCCTCGTCCTCTACTGCCCTGTCTATGATGGTAATACTGTAGCTTAGAAAATATTAGTTTACTCCCAAATAATTCCACTGAAATTGAGTTAACGCAACAGTGTTATTGAAGTATTTCAACACTGCTTGATCAAATTCTTTTACTCTGTTTATACAGTTTCTCCTGAAAGTGTAGAGCGGTTGATTTGTTCACCCTATCTCTGGTTGAATGAGGGATGGGGTTACAGCAAGGTTAATCTCTCAAGATGCTTCCACGTTCGTCATATCACAGATTTTTTTTCTTCACTCTGATCGTGAATAAGTTGGCAGTAAATAGGATGTGAGCATTTTGAGTTCAAGCTCTTGACCGGTGGAGAGTAGTTTGACAGAACAGCTTTGAATTTGTTAGAATGAGTGTGCAGTGTTGTCCATTTTCCTGCCAGCATTGTAGGTGTGAGTGGATTCTCAGAACTCACATTAATCGCTTTCTGACTCCTGCTGTACACTCGGAATTAGCCAGAGGTTCATCATTTATACGCTGCTGAAGGCAGCACTTTGGGCTGCATATGTTCCCTTGCCCTGCCACAGCGAGGTGTTCCGTCAGTGTCCTACCTTTGGTGATTAAATATGTGGTTAATACAGCTCTGTAAGAATATTGAATTACACCACAGCCACTATGACCTTTATCGAAATTACAGAGCCAATTGTGCACGACGGCGGAGCGACTTTATAACAGGTGGTGCCAGGACACCGCCTGAAGGAGAATGGATTCCCCTCACCTGCATACTGCTGACGACACTCCTTATAAGTGTTCCTCTCTCTCAGCACTGCTTAGGACGCATCTTTCAACTGCCTTTAAAGCAGTTTCAGATAGAGGGTTTCTCAGAACGCACCCCTGCCCACACGCGTAAAGAAAGAAAGTCAATTCTTCTGTGATTGCTGTGTGGAATCTGCAGTTGTATGCATCGGTTGAGTGAATTAATCCATTCATCCAATTTTATATAAGATAAGGATAAATGCTCTGCCCTGGTTATGAAGTGTCAAGACCCTCGAAGAGCCTGCTAGATCAGGCTGGCAAGGACGGAGCCCACTCCCTGAACAACTAGGCAGGGACAGAGGAAGGGGAATGTTAAATGCACATGAAAGCAGCAGAAGGAGTAGGCGATTTTAGAGACAGCTGTAGGCCAGCAATTGTTAGGTAGTAATTCAATTCAAGTTTATTTGTAAAGCAGTTTTTACAATGATGTTGTCACAAAGCAGCTTTACAGAAGTTTGAAAACAGACAGTTACAATATATATCCCTCTTTGAGCAAGCCAGAGATGACAGTGGCAAGGAAAAACTCACTCAGACTGGAGGGAGAAACCTTGGGAGGAAGCAAAACTCTCAAGGGGATACCCATCCTCCTCTAGTCAAACAGTATTTACTATTTATTAAGCTAAATACCAAAGAAAAGCTAAGAGAATATCTGTTTGAGGTCTGGATGGCAAAGTTTTAGAAACTGCACAGGTAGAAACTGCATAGTCTCTTTATGAAAAGTGGGAGAGAATTGAAACAGTCCCATGCTATATCAATGCTGGGACATCTGGATGGCACAGTGATTTAATTGAGGGGGTTGCAGTTGGCACAAATGGACAGGAGAGCTGGTTGGTGGTAGGTGAGGAAGAGGCCCTGATGGTCATTCTTCCAACAGTGTTCAGCAGGACTGGAGGACAGTCATTATCTCAGAAAGGGTAAAGAGAGAAAATTGTTCGGCTCAGGCATGTGATTATTGAAAATGTCGAAAGATATAAACGGATAAAAACAATTTCAGAGTGTGGCTGGCAACTCTGGCTGATCTAACTATAACAGCAAAAACTAAAAGGAGAGAACCAGAAGGTAACATAGACATGAGAGCACCCTGAGACACTAGTGTCCCCCCACTCCTTCATCGACAAACCTATGTGATCGCATGAGTAATGAACAAACATAGCATTAGAATCTTCCTGGCAGAACTTTCTTTAAAGTTCTTTTCCTTTGGTGTGGTTATTTACAATACACCATATGTGTACACCCCTCTACAGTAAATGGCTTTTAGAAAATGTGTATTTTTGGCCAAAAGTCAGCTTGTAATTTAAGCATTTAATTTAAACCACTGAAAAATATCATGTGTTGGATTTGTTGATTTAAATGCATATATTATTTCCACATAAATACAATATACAGGGCTGTGAAAGCACATTGTTCAAGTCCAGTTAATATCCAACAGTATAGTATTATTAATCACCAGATTTCTGCTTTTCTGACACTGAAAAATAGATAACATTCCTCAACAACTAAATACCTTCAAGGTTTAGTCTTTGGAGACAGCTGCCTTACATAGTACTGTATTATAGCAGTACAGCATCATATTTCAGTGTAATTACTTTTGGCAATAACTATATCGAACATTCATTTCAGTGCTGATTAATTTACACGTTTGGCATTGTGCTTTCATTTTTGGCTTGTTTTTTGTCGTAAGTGGCCAAAGAGCTCATCACTCTCTTTAATAAAAAGATAAGAAGGCTGCAACTGGTACATTCAGGGGTTGAAATGTGTTGGCTTCTGTCAGAATTGAGCCAGATAACAAAATGTCTGATGACCTGTACTATTTCTGTTTTAACCAAACGTATCAGGCAGGAAATAGAGTCAGTCTGGTCTAACTTGGGCCAAATGCATCTCCTCCATTTATCTTATGCTGCACTGTCCGCCAAAACGATGGGCAATCTAAGTGGTAATGTCCTCTATTGGCACACGGAGGAGGAAAGCTTTTTTCCGAATGAGATGAGAACAAATTGCTTGACGTAAGCAATGCCTCCTTTAGCCCTGGACTCGGGGAGAGCGGGAGCTCTCGCATATTACTGAGCGCAACACTCCGCAAATTGCCTTGTAATTGTGTTTGTTTGAAAAACATTCATTTCAGCACTGCATTTTCATTTTTCTCCCGAGGAGAGACAGAGCTGTGTTTGAAAGGATGTGAATATGCCCTGGTTATCGAAGAGAAGGGAGAGAATAACATGCTCGATTATAAATTAGCTCTGAAATGTCAAAGTGGTGCCATCGGTATTGACGACAAAATAATCCATACGTGATGCGACTGTTCATAGGACCCTCATTAGGATCGCTTATTGGACTTAAAGGGTTCGAGAATTTTCAGGAGCATTTGGTATTTATTTTGTGGTCTATATGTTTTCCTGCTTCGAACCACAGCGCATTGTCATTCCGTAGACGCCCTCGCTGGCGCTGCTCTTTCCCTATCTCTGCCTTTTATTTTGTCTCTAGATAACCTTACTGTGTCAAGCGGGCTGCAATATTTCTCCGTCCCGCAGCGTTGAGAGCAGTCACCTCTCTGCTCAGAGGACATTTAATTAGCAGGCTGTGCAAGGCGGGCTTCTTCTTCACCAGAGCTTTAATAGTGCAAGTATAGTACAGTATCATTATTTACATGGCAACTTCCAAAAGCCTGGGAATGTTTTGATCTCATTAAGAGTTTTAACATGCATGTAAATGAGGCCCTGGAGTTGTACTGCGCTCTCTCTGTCTTACAGTAAACTCTTGATGCTGAAAAAACTAATAACAGAAGTGCAACGCTGTGCCAGCGCTGGCTGGAAGTGAAGTATATGTGAAGACAGTCAAGCATCTAGCTTCTAAGTTCCGTGTGTCCTTGCATAATATTGACGAGAGGAAAGGATTGAGGCAGCTGAACATCCATTAAATTTAAAACTGCTGACAGCACAAACAGACTTTTGCCGCCCACACGTTCAAGTTATCCAGGGGACGCCTAATAACTTCCCTTCTCCTAGAGTTTATGAAAATATGCTTGATCTGCGTTCTTTACGTCTAATGACTTGCTATCAAATGAGAAAAGTTTCCCAACTGTTGTAATACGCATTCTCTGTCGCCTTGTTTTGTCTTCCTCTGTTTCTGACAGGAGTCGGTCACTGTTGACACAGTATCTTGAAATAATTGCTAATTTTCTCAAAATAAACAAAAAAACTTAGTATATCAAAATAATGAATTAATATATTGTAATAATAATTTGTTGTCCTTATTGAAATTTAAGAACCAATTATTTCAACATAGTATTCCAATGTTTTTGAAAAAAAGTCATAATACATCATAATACATTGGCACTGCATCAGTATGTTAACAAAAGCCTTATTTGTGCTGGATTAGTTTTACCACAGGAGGTCTGGTAATGTAATTTGTAGCTGATCTGATTGGCTGATTCATATGGGAGAAAGAATTTCTGTAGTTTCCCCAAAAAAACCCAAATAGCATGCATTAAAACATCATTGCACATTTATCTGAACATTATGCGACAGGTGCCACGTTTCCAGATAGTAACCACATGCTGTGCTGCTAACTAGCATATAGACAAGCATTATCCTAGTAAAGTGGGTTCATTCATTTTACCTAATGCTGCCCAGCAAGATTTCAGCCTTCTCTAAAAAAAAACTGTGAATTTCTTGTCATGAACTTTATCTTCATCAAAAAAAGAAAATAAAGAGAGTTACCGTTTTTTACGAGGCTGAAGTCAGGCTGAAGTCTCATACTGCAACTTCTGGTTCAAAATTTCCCGTTCCACCTTAAATGTTGCAGCAGTTATTATAACTCCTCAGACTCAGAAAGTCACTGCTGCACCATTTAAGCTACAATGGAAAAATTGAAATAAGAAATCTTCAGCCTCATATCGGTTTTCTTTCTGAGATATTGATTTAAGTGCTAATACTATTACTGAGGAGGCTCAGAGTTGGTATGTGTTAGGAGGTATTTCACTATGAAGTGAATGAATATCAGACTTGTAAAAACGGCTGTAATTTGAGTAATTACTGAGATCCATGTGTAAATCTGCCATGTCCACAGTCCAGATATGGATAGATGTGAAGATATTGCTACCCAAATGATGCTCCTGTGTAGCACTACGACCGCTGTTGGTGCTGTTGGTGCTGTTGTGTTTCAGTTTGTTGCATGTTTAAAGAATCTCCTGTTTGAATGTAAGATCACACCTATCAGCCACAGCTGCAGACCTCCACGCCGTGGCACTCTGAGGCTAGAGATTTAGCCACCGCACAAATTCATTTCCCTTCTCCTCTCAGTCTCTATTACCAACCCTATCCCCCCACCCACCACCTTCCCACTGTCCCACTGTGACAGCCAGCCTCACTCGCCTTGCCACAGCCTGTCCACCTGCAGATGATGACTTATTTTCTCCTCTCGTAGTGCGTGCTGTGACATGACAGGGTTCCGGGTCGGGGGGCAACAAAATACATGCATTTGTATTTCAGTTTAAAATATAGTCATGTAGCTGAAATGTGCTTCAGCTGCAGATTAAAGCCAGATTGTGGATGTTTTTGGAAAAATGTAGTGATCAAGGACTTTTTAATATTTTTCTACCGAATCTCTATTTGCAGTATCTGCACTGTGCCATTGATTATCACCATCATTTTCAATGCATTTCTCTGTACTTAGAATTCTGAGGAATTCCACTTATTGCTCAAACATTTCTCTGTAATTCAGTGGTTAAGATGTAGGCAGTCATTTAAATGGTTTGATGCACTTTAAACTGGATGAATGGATTAAGGATCAAGCGTTGTGATGTCCACAGTGGAAATGTAGGCATTTTATTTGCTCCCAAAACAGTTTGGTGATCAGAATTGGGCGTTTTTCAGCACCATCTGCCATGAACAGTGACCAGCTATTCACATATGTTCAGTTCTGTGCCTGTCTGATTTACTCAGGTGCTGCACGATGGTTCATATTGTGCAATACTAGTAGTGACAATATGTTGCCAGCGTGAAAGCTCTTCAACATGAGTGAAAAAAGACAACAAGTGCAAATAAAGCTGTGGTGTCCAGTCTGATCTGCGAAGGGTCTGGTTGCCAGCAGGTTTTAATTCGAGCAAAGCAGGTCACATGATCCACTGTGTGACAGAAATCAACTGATGATGAAGTTATAAAATGTTTGTGTATGCTGCCAAATATAGTTCCTCTAAAGGCAGAAGATTGACTGAAATTGGCAGGTCATAATAATAATAAAAAAATATATATTTTATCATATCACCAACACTGTGAACAATTCAGAGTTTTTACATTTCTTAAGAATGGATCAATTTACAGCAAACCAAAGTTCCCCATTAACCTAAAACTGTAAAGCCATTAATTTAAATTTCATGTATACTAGAATTGGTCAGTTGTTGAATACTTGCTTACTAAAGAGGTAATTTTTACTTTGTATCCAGCGTTTAAGCACTGAAACTGTTTAAAAGCAGTTACGTTTACTTCCCCACACTGTTTGTGCTGCCCAGGCATGATCAGGTGCAGTATATGAAAACTCCATCATCACAATTGTAACCTGTAAAAAATGTTGCAATGTTCGTCTACGCTCCTGTAGATCCAGATATCCCGATCTTACTATTGGCACAAGGTAACTTTCTCATTTTCCCCCCTCAGCGATAGTTCTTATCCGTCTGAAATGTTTAAGAGCGCTTCTCTGGTATGGGCCTTGGGATCTCACCTTTTCTCAGGCTTATTTTCATGCTCCACGTTCTCTGGTGGTTGATTTGGATCAGGCGCTACATTGTGCAGACGGTGAGCAGACAGGTGTGGTAGTCAGACTGAACAGGTCCATGATGGGAAATCCATGCTGCTACGTGCCGAGGAGGAAAATGAGCAGCTCTGTCTCCTTTGCTTTCTTTTAGCGCACTTCCTTTTTGCCAAATACCAGGTTTGCAACCATTTATCTTGGCTGCAATCTTCTTTTTTTCTTTTTTCGTGAGAGTGGCAGGAAGCTTTGACATCACAGCTCATGGATTGGGTGTGTGAAATGGTGGTAATGTGTGATTTTCTGCGGAGAGCCACTCGGTCAGTGTCACTTCATTTTTTTCCTAACATAATATTCATATAGATTTCTTTCTTAAAGGCTATTTGCAACAAAGTGAGCTGCTTTTCGAGACAAATCATGGGTTTCTCACAAGTGTTTTTTTTCTTCCCATGTGCCGTAGAAGAAAACTCTAAAGAGCTTTTCAGTGGATGGTTCTTTAAAGTGACATGCGTAAAGATCTTTTTTTAGCCAAAAGCATTCTGCATTGTACTAAACTGGTGATCTTGTAAAGATAGCTATACGCTTTTAGGTGATATATAGATCCATTAGTGTTCAGAATTATGAACATTTTCAGTGTTCATGACTTTATTGTTGATATCCTGCCCCAATCAACTGTAGCTATTCTTACAATGATGTCTGTTCAGCTGTATCTGTTTGAGCCATAGTCCAATCCTGAAGGTCAGGTTAAACAAGTAGACCTGATCCACCTTAACAAGCTAGACTGGAGCGTGATGTTTCAGAGTGATAAGATTTATCTTTTCAGCTCTCCAAGCTTTGTGTGAGGACGTGCCAAGTTTTGTGTTACAAGATGATGTCACCTAGTAACAGAGAAAAGGGCTGAAGAGGAAAAAAAACCCCAACACACTAATTGGGGGTAAAATGAAAAAGGAGAATGTGGCCCCCTTTAAAAGAGTTCTTTAAACAATGTTAAACCATATACTGAACTGTTTATGCATATTGATGTTTCTTTGAGTCTTTATAGTTTTATATGGGACTATTACTTTTATTAAACAAACCTGGAAAAAAACATTGTGTTTAAAAAATGAAGCTTCCTACATGATTCTTGACTTGGGCATTTGGTTGGAGGAAAAAGTAGTATACATATAAAGTGTAACAAGGGACGTAACCCTAAATGGAATTCATTTTTGAGTCAACATTAGTGGCTAAAAATGTACCTTAGGTTAATAATGCTAGCCACAGGCTAATATGTTAGCATTAAGCTAATACAACAATACTGTGCACTGTGATGCAATACGGTACCATGTATAGTTACATCTGTAATTAGTATAAAACACTTACATTACTTTGAAGTTCTTAACCATTTAAAAAGAGGTTTTCTTTTAAAAATAGTTTCTATAGGGAACTATAGTCTGATATATTCATGTAAAAGCTTTTGCATCATTTTGTCTATTACTGATTGCAAGATTAAGATTTAGATTCCATTCATGATTTGAGCACGAAGCCTTCAACTGTGGGATGGCATGAATAAGCAGAATCACTCCATCACTGGCTGATAAAGGCTTTTGAAAAGTGGCATTTAGCAATGAGTTTCATAGTATTGAACTGCCCTTCCTATTTTCTCACGCGAGATCCTCCACCTCTACCCTGTAAAAGTCTTTTCAGTCTTTTCTTTTGTCAGTAACCATTCTTGTGGGTCAGAGCCTGGAAATAGTTGTCGGCATCCCTTGGCTGTCGCTTTTTTTGCATGAGAAAGTAGAAGAAGAAAGCAGGACTGGGACTGAAACGAGCGACGCTCAGGCTTTTTGTCTCCATTTCCTTTTTGGCTTTGATGCCAAGAGGCCGAGCTGTGTCTGGAGAAGCAATCAGTGAGGAAGAGGAGAAGTTCAGGACCTCTTTGTCCACTCCGTCTTCATTCACTGGAGGGTCAAAATGCTGAAGGTCCTGCCAAGCAGGCTAGGTACCTGAAGGAACACAGTCAGAATTCAGAATAGAGCTGACTGAATGGAGCCCTGTGTGTCTACTCTCCTCACATTCTCTGTATATACATCAGTATTGCACATAAGAGCAAATTAAGCCTCTAACCTAATGTCAATACATTTTTAATAATATATTGCTTCATATGCTTTCATATAGTACTAGCCTAAATAATTGAAATCCTAGGGTATTGGTTTGTTATGTTGGTGTTCGGTTCTCTGTTTAATATTTAAAAGCATTGTACTATATGAAAACAGTACAGCTAAGGTTACTAAACAGATCAGTTATTAGTAATATCTAAAAAGGTTAAGAATAAATAATGATAGCAGTTATATCTGATTTAATGCCAGGCATCATGTCGTGTCACCTTGCCTCAGAGTTAACTGCTTCTCAAGTGAAAAGAGCGAAGATGCCTGAGACCTCACACTATAAATCCCCCTTCTTTTCTTATCAAACACTTGAGAGCACAGCCAGCAGTCTCGCTGGGCCAGATGTGAGCCTGTAACAAGAACAAACTGATTGTAAAATTTAGAAACCAATCCAACTCTATCTAAAGGTGGAATTCAAAGTAGCTGGTGATAGTGTGTGTGTTAACATTGCCTAAAAGACAGCAAGCCTGTCAGTAGCTATGGCCATACACAGGGTTTTAGAAATACAGAGGTCCAAAAATTTAAACTGTTTTTAAGTTCCTTTTTCAATTGTTTGAAAAAACATAGTTGAACATAATCTTGTTCCTCTCTTTAGGATGCTGACATAGACTTATGTATTGTATTCAGCCGCTTTTTTATTTTCCAGTCCACCTTAAGTGATGCAATAGTTACCTTAATGGAGCACCAGCGCTATAATGTAACTGCAGGCCCATTTAAGTTGAAACACAAAGAAGTAAGCAAGAAAGGATCAAATATCAACTTTTTAACTCTTGGAGTTGACCCTGTCTCCCAAATGTGCTGGTGTAAACAAATTGACTTTATTGGAATCCACATCACTAACTAAAGTACAGTGTACAGAGTACAGAGTTCCAAAACACAGCAGCTTTTATTTGTGGTTTCAAATTAAACTTGGCATTGAACAGTGTATTTGCAGCCACAGAATAAAGTTTTATTTTCGGCAGTTATTTTACAAATATTATTCTGTTCACATTAGTGGGAAAAAAACCTTAATGGTTGGTACGGCCATGTCGTTAGTCCGTTATTGTAATGTAAGTTAGCATGTGTTAGCCTGTGGATTTTGTGTTTTGTTACATGCAGTAAAATAAATATATTACCTCAGTTCTGTTAGCTAATGATAGTGATTGCTTTCTAGCTTGTATTGTGGTGGTGTTTGTAGTGCCCATGCTAGAGGATTTGGTTTAAGTTAGTTATCCCTAGACGTGTACTCTTATCTATACACAAACAGCAGATCTGTGTAATGTCATTTCATCTATACTGCTGTATCAGACAAGGCAAACCGCTCGAAATGAGTGGTGTGAAAGCAGCTTACCAAAGACATGAGCAATGAGCGCATCGCATGCCGTGTTCAGTGTAAAAACAGGTTTATTACAGAACAGGAGCTGCACCGCATCTACCACACCAAGAAGATTAGCACCTTTCAGTCATGTTTTATTTGGATATAAGTTTATATATAGCTTATGTTTATACCCATATACATATAACCATGTAGCACAGCCAGTGATAAAATAGACGCTCATTAAAGTGTTATCATTACGAACGACTACAACAATCTGTTCACAAACCATTAAACCATGGTTTAAAAACATTGCATCTCCATGTTAACGTCCCTGTGAACTTCATGATGAATGCATCAGCTTGTGTGTATGTGTGTATATGTATATATATATATATATATATATATATATATATATATATATATATATATATATATATATATATATATATATATATATATATTAGTGATGGACTATGTGGGAGTAAACCGCTTGATACAGCCCTGGAAGGAACGGCATAGCGTGGATTCAGGTGGAATATTAAGCATCAGAATGCCACGTCTTCTACAGCCGAGAAGGGCTGCTTTTCCAGCGCTATAAACTCAATCACTCTGGCTGTAGCTCTCTTGGCTGTTGCTGCTGCTGTACTGTTTGTACCAGTCAGATCTGGTCTGCACTGTGTTCTGGGTTATTTGTTTGTTGCTAGCTGCACGCGCTAGCTCTGCTGTTTGATGATACTCACTGTATTTAGCGGCGTGGTGTATCAGATTAGTGGTGTTTAATGTTTTGTCTTGGTTCCCCAACAAGACACGTTGATTTCACTAATTTTACAGATGTTACAAACTGCCCTCGATGAGAGTCACATGCACAGACAGACAACTTTTTCTGTCCGCACATGCGGGTGAACATCATAAACTGTTCTCGCAAGGCTGCTGCTTTAGTCAGTCTGTGAAAAATGAAAGGGTGTGTATTTCCACCTATTGGTTCAGATAGGAATTGCAGGGAGGGGTTTCTACTCTTCCTTGATGAAACGCTAGCTGGAAATACAGAAATTAGGCTCATTTGTTTAATATATATATATGCGTGTGTGTGTGTGCTGCTTAAGCAGAACTGTCACAGTACTGCTTAACACAGCCCTATGTGTGACTGATGCTGCTTTCAGAATATACTAATGTCCCTGATTAATCAGTCATAAAGGAAACCCTTTACCATCCTTACAGTAAACTGACCAGCAGACCAGCTCTCTCTCTCTCTCTCTCTTTCTCTCGAAACTCCATCTTCATGTCGTTTAATCAATTTAACAAATGCGTCTCATTCCCGCAGTGCAATCTAAAAAGAAGAATTAAAGTTTTAAGATGCCACAGATTAGAGATGCAACTTCCCCTGCTATTAATGCAAGAGTTGCACAAGCGGGTTGTTGAGCATTTGCAGTGTGCACAGTGTATACAGAAAGATAGTGGTCTTTGGAAATGGCTTTTAGGAAATGAAAAACAGGCACTGTATTAACTGCCTTTATCAGCCCTGCACTGCTGCCTGGCCTGTATGCTTATCTTCACCGGCACTGTTGTCTGGAGTCTGTACATGTCATAAGATGAGCTTTTGGGGACTTTAGGGAGAGAGGATTACTTTCAATAACATTTTTCATCTGACTAAAGTAGGAATGCAGGAGAGCTAAAAATATGCTGCCTAGCTTTTAATAAAGAATACTGTTTGACTAAATCTGACACTGATCCCATGTAAGACATCAACTAATGCACTTTGCCTTTTGGAGTGAGGAGTTCTCAGAGTGAATCTACAAAAAAAAGTTTTGAAAAGTTTTCTTTTAAATTTGATCATATTTTTCAGTGTTTAGTGTTTTGTTCAGTCATAGCCAACAGTTGTCTGGTTAGTTCGTCTGACAGGCATGGCGGGATCTGAGATTTCCTTGGCTTTCATTGAAAACAGACGTGTCATTTAAGCTTGTTCCCACAATATTGACAGCTGGTTAAGTCACACACATGTATTTGGAACCCATTGAAATGCTAAATTCAATCAATATTATGTGCTGTATTGACTCAGTACAGATACAGATATTGTTGGTGATGAGGGCTGAAAGTTCACAGCAGTTCAATAGCTGGGAAAACTTAATTTTCTATACCAAAGCAAGTATTGATATTAGAGGCAACCTGCTCTGACAAGTCATGTGACTAGAGGACATAGAATAAAATCTATAGAGTTGAATCGAAAATACAGCAGTTATTATTTGCACCCTCTACATTTACATACAAAAAATGGGGCAACAACAATAAAAACTGCAGACTAAGAGGAGAAATCTGCCATTCCAGTCTGTGATGTCAGCACTTTTCATACCCTTCCCCAAGGAACCCACCAGTCAGTGGGCATGGTTGATGTTCATCTTTAAACAAGGCTGAAGTTGGCTTCCTATTCATCAGCTTCTTAATATAACTGCCTGTTCCACCTTACATTCTGGTTCTTGCAGCGTTTAAGTGCAGCACCATCTGGCAAATAATAAAGCCAACCAGAAGGCTTTAATTTAGAGCTGTTAGTTTGCTCTGAACGTTTCACTCCAGACAGTTTCTCAAACCTTGAACAATCTAAAGCAGCTTCGCTCAGTGTTCAGCACTGAAGAGAGAAACACTTCCTCATTTATTAGCATCACAACCCCAACAGTAACCTGTAAGCTGGTTAAAACAGGTCATTTTGAAGGTTTCATACTGAGTAACAACTGTTGAGATCGAAAGCAAGTAGCTAGTATAGGTTGCATTTACATAGGTATACATTAGTTACTAGCAAACTCCAAGTTACTAACGTTAACATCGCTGTGGTAGGTTATTTACAAAGAGCAATTCCACAAATTTTTGTTTGCACAAAGGTTTATTGTATTTTCCCAAGTATGTCAATTTCGACATGTTTCTTCTGGATGAGGTCATCACCGTGTTTCACTGT
Source organism: Megaleporinus macrocephalus (assembly GCA_021613375.1). NCBI lineage: Eukaryota > Metazoa > Chordata > Actinopteri > Characiformes > Anostomidae > Megaleporinus > Megaleporinus macrocephalus. The sequence goes on from CM038716.1 coordinate 31,430,024, forward strand.
AAACCACTAATTTAAGAGAGTACATCAATTTATTCATCAGTCTCACCAAAAAAAAGGAAAACAACTCATTTTATTCTTCTGATTAAATGCATTCTGTGGCACTCTTAATCGACTCTTCTCCTTTTCAAGGACTTTTCAGTGTCAAAAATATTTGGAATTGTTAATGGCACCTATTTATTTGGTAATAATTAAATGTTAATAACTGATTGTATGTGTGCAAACACATACAACACTGTGTAGAATTCAGTGCAACCCTTTATTTATTTGACCCATAGAGCAACAGGTCATTCCTTAGTGTTAACTTTATATTTAAGCTCACAGTGAATCGATTTCTGGCCGCAGTGGGAAATCTGTAGCATCTAAGCTAGATCATTTAAAACAGAATGTTTGAGTGTCTTAAAGCTCTGAAAGTGTTCTCCATGTGTTGTGCAGTGCATCCAGCAGTATAGTCTCGATGGAAAAACGTTCATATAAAACACTTCTATTACAGTAGGCAGCATGGAGCTTCTTTTATACAGCAATAGAAACACAGAGAAAGCTCCAGGTTTACATGCTAATCTATTTTACTGTGAGCAACATGGGCATACATGTGGTCTGTCCACACTGGGAGCACATGTTAATGAGTTAAAGGGAAAGTCTCTGACAGGTTATCACCAATAATGCTTTAGGTAAGATAGGGTTAGTGATTGAAATTCAAACATGAGCTTCATCTGGCCTTCTTAGTGCCTAAACACTGGGGACAGTGGCATGGGTCTAGGGACGTCACGTTGATGTCTTTGTCTGGCTAATAAGCTTGATTTACAGCTCCACCTTCACCACTAGAGCGGCCAGAAGAAGCAGTAATTAGGCGAGGTGGTGTTAGCAATGCTCAAGGCGCAGGTTTGCTCGATCAATTATTGCAATTTATGAACATTTAAACACTATCACACGTCCTCTCTCCAAGTCTGTATCTCATTTGTTCTGTCGCTCGCTCACTTCCACGCACAAACACACACAAGCACTGCAGCAAATATCGACCGACCAAGCAAATATTGTCCTCCCGTGCAGGTTATTTTCTCAGTAAATACGGATGAAAACTAGCGATAAGCTGAATGAATCGCGTTCCAAATGGCACGTAATAATAGGGGAATATGTCAAAGTGTGGGTTGAATTTCTTGTAGACAGACACTATAGGCCCCATTACCGTATGTCACATCAGAATGTCTGGATGACATTTGTTTTATTGTGTCAGAGCCATGCTAGCAGTGGAGGCGCAGTGCTGATGGACGCAAAACGGGGCAGATAGCTCGCTGGCTCACTGCCCGAAGCCGAGCAGATGAAGGATATGGAGAGGACATGCGGAGTGGAGGTCGGCTGACATTGCAGCCCATATGCATGTTTAATGGGAATTTACATACTGTACATAAGCATGCTGACATGAGTAAGTCAAGTTAAAGGAGCAGTTACACAGTTTCATGTTGAGTTTGCTTCTTTAGTTTTGCACAGGAGCTACAAGGCTAAATTAACTGATGCTTTTAATCTTTGTTATAACGGTTAAACTGCATAAAACCTTATTGAGTTTCAAACAGATTTTCAATGTTTCTGCATGATTCAGTCATTGTAATGCAAATAAATTCATTCAGAACGATTCAGAGTTTTTGCACAGAAGAATATTGACACAATTATTTGCAGTAGTGATAAAAAAACCAATGTCTTCAACATGAATACAGCTACTTTATTTACTATCCAAAATAACCAGTGAACTGGACCATGTGTTTTGAGTTTTTTTATTGTCGACGTTCGGAATCTTCAAAATGTTAGCTTTACAGCGCAAACTCGCTTTACTTTTAATGTAAGTAAAATTAATTGTATGTTATTTTAGAGCATTCTTGGAGCATGATGCAGAGACAAACATGTCTTTAAAAAATACATAAATTGCATGGCGGTACGCAGGGATTTAGAAATACTGAGGACCAAAAACTGAGCGTTGGTGGACAGAAGCATAAATTATCTGTCAATCAGAATTTTATGAGAATTGTGTTAAATGTTTTGATGAATGATCCACATTACACTAAACTGGTCATGAAACAACTAGGAATGAAGACTGAATTGTGATTTTAGCTTGCCTTATCACATGTCTGACATTTCAAAATTTAGTAGCACCAGTTTCATCATTACATTACATTTTGCTCGCAAACCATGATGCTGAAATGGAGGCTACCCAAAGTCCCATTATAAATAGCCCAGTTGTATCTGTAGGCACTGTGGTCAAAGCTTTTCTTTAAAATACAATTGGGGGGCATTACAATTGCACAGTGCTGAAAATACAATGCTCCAATCTGGTTCTTCTCACCAGCACTGTTTCCTATTCTTTCACATTGAACAACTCTGAATTATTTGTTAACTCCTGAATCTATATATATATATATATATATATATATATATATATATATATATATATATATATATATATATATATATATATATATATAAACATATATAAACATAAACTGGTGGAACTTCCTCTTTGAGTAATCTCAGATAGACTTGCTTACGTACTGTCATCTATAAAACTAAACAAAATTGTGTCTGACAACTAATAACAGTACTAGCAATAATAAAAGCTTGAATTCTCAGTACCATTAATCATGTAGCTTCAGTACTAAACTAAACAAGCACACTTGGACTACATTTGGAGTAAAGGAGGATAACAATTTGATTAACTATTGATAAACAATTCCTTTACATACACACATGAGGTGCAGCACAAGCAAATATTCTCCATTGACATGGTTACATAGATGATTATTGTATTTCCTTGGCAGAAGTCCGATGACACCTGTCAGATGTATATGTGTGCGTGTGTCTGGGTCTAGCTGTGAGTCTGCGTCTGGCTGACATATGTGAAGTGTCAGTCTTTTCCACATTTCACGTACGTGTAAGTCAGGGAGACCTCCTCAGGCCATCTGCCCCTCATATTACTGTCACTCTCTCGTCTCATTGACAGCCCCTCTGTGTGGATATGTGTGTGCGCAAGAAAGAGACTCAACAGTAGAGTGACAGGAGCAAGAGTGTTTGCAGTGACTTCATCATTTACTCATACTATGCTTCAGCAGTTCTTTTTCGATAACACAGCATTTGAGTCACTAAATTGATTACAAAGCCTAAAATGCTAAACTTGTATAATTAAAAATACACTGAGATGCCAGTTTATTAACTACACATATCTTGAACCCACACTTTCTGGCTATTTTATCTAGTACATCTCCCATATAGGTGTAATTAGTAGGTTAATGCAAATTAACTGTAGTCAGTCTGTTGCTAAATAAATAAATAACTGAATCCTTTTGTGCAGCGGTGACTACAGTAGTACATTCTCAGCGCAGCAATGGTACCAGCATTCTAGCTGTATGTTCCCGTGTGTTGAACTGGTATAAATCAGGCACAGTAGTGCTGCTGAAGCTTTTAAACACTGTGTACACTTAGTGTCCACACTATAGAAACCCCTACTTTTGTACACCTGTATGCGTTTGTCATAATCTAGCCCTCCATTAGTGGTTGGTTTCTAAACGCCACTGAATAGGTGGATATTTTTGCTTTGTGGATGTTTTTCAACCCAGAAGTAACAGTGAGGTGTGTAAACACTCCAGTAACACTGCTGTGCTACATACTAGCAACGCTGAAGGGGATGGCAAAAACTGTGCAGCAACAGATGGGCTTCAGCCAGGAGCTGTAAACCAACAAAATACACATATGAGTAGGTGTTTGTGTTAAATTGGCCAGTGAATGTAGGTAAAAGGTGTAGCTAATACTGAGTGTAGAGCAACATAATTAAATATGAGCTTTAATTTAAAAATGTACAGACCATGCTGCTAAATTAGATCATACCAGGGCCTTACAGTAAAACTATAACAATGGAGTATTTAGATTGTTAGATATTTACAAGAATTACATTATGATCTTTTGAAACCCAGGACAATACTTTAGATTAGGGCTGGGCGATATGGGAAAAAATCATATCACAATAATTTTTTTTCACATCAGTCGATATCGATATATATCACGATATAAATCAAATCACTATTTCCTTTTTACTTTAAGTGAAAAGTGAAGATATCAAAATGTAAAAAAAATATTAAATTATTTTTTATCCTCTGATTTATTTTTTATCAGTACAAATGTACTGTAGAACATGACACAACTGTATTTAAAATCAATTAAACACACACATAAACATACATACGCAGTATTAGTATGAACCGTATTTACCCACTGTGTTAATCAGGCTGTTGCTGGCCCTTTAAGTTCGGGCTGAGGAAAGGACTCGTAGCGGTGAGTCGACTCTCTCTCGGCTCTAATGGGGAGTTGGTATAGTGATTCTGTTTTCAGTAGAAAATAAAGTTTCCTCTTCGGGATTTTTGGTTATAAAGTCAACTTTGCCTCAGCGTTCTCACTTGAACTCATACAGTATACATATTTATCTTTATCGATTACGAAATTACGTCGATTAGCATAACGTGTGTTGATGCGTTGCTAAGGTGAACGCGTCTACTGAAAGCATGGATTTATCTGGAGTGCAAGCTGCAGCTACAAACAATCACTCGTGTGTATCTAAAGTTGTGGGAGTGTTTTACACAGAAACGCTCTGTCAGCTTTGCACAGTGGAGATGATCACAACAGTAGAACTGACCCGAGCACTTTGAAGCGCTAACATTCCGTAGCGCTTTGTCAACACAGCAGCAAGACAGCACCTGTTTACTAGTTGTTCTTGTATTAGCAGATTATTTTAAGAGTATTGACACATGTAACACGTTTCTTTTAGTAGAAATTAACGTTTTCTGTCGTCATTTTCTCTTATTTTATTCTCTCTGCTCGACTGTGACGCCTGCAGTAACCAGATTACTAGGTTGTGGGTTAAACTGCCGCTACGTCTACACTCTGTGCTGTGTGCTTTAACCAAACATGAAATGGCTGGAACTCTGGTTCAGCCACCTGATTGGTTTGGGGTGGCGCTATTCTCATTCTCATTGGCTATGCGTGTTGTCTCTCAAAACACTGACGGAACTTAATTCTATCGACTACGTCTTAAAGTTCTATCGAGGAAATGTTATTTCGCGATAATTATCGTTATCGTTTTATCGCCCAGCCCTACTTTAGATAGTAATAAGCTGGATACATACACAAAATCATTTATAGGGTACTTTCTGTTGGTAGGCACAATCTCAAACCTAACCCTTAAACCTCAGTTTACATTTCAGTGTTTTTATATCTTATACATTTCTGTAAAAATGAAGTTGAAAGGCTTTGATTTATCATGAATTTCATTCTTTGAATACTGTCTCATGCGTTTATGCCACTACATAGAATGCAAATCTGTAACCCACCCCTGGACTTGGAGTATAAGGTGAGACTGTATTCCTGTCCATCATGTCTATGTGGTGAGCAGTTAAATTGTTTTGTGTCCCAAAGTTTGCAAAATAGTGTGTAATATAAAGAACGGTCACTGATAAAAACATGCTGAACATTAAACTGTTTTGTGGTTTAATTAAAAACATTATGAATAAATGTTTCTACAATTCTTTAAATCTGTTTCCTAGTCATATTCTCAAATTTTAGACTTTGGCTCAAAATTAGCCTTCATTTTTCACCTCCATAAAAACCACTACTGAATGTTATGAATGAAGTGGTGTATTGGTAGATGTCAGATTGTAATGTTTCATCATTTATTTCAGTACATAAAAATAAGGTAGGTTCAGTGTACACTCAAAGAATAGTATAGTAAAAAAGAATAGTAAATTTTAGTCAAAAGTCAAATGGGTTAATTTGGTTTTGATTCGTACTTGTATCTGTAATGTATCTGTTATAATGATCCATACACGATGATTCAGTTCTTGTTGGAGTGGGTGAAAGATTTTTTCCCACTAATATCTCAAGCTCCTTACATACTAAGGCTTGTTACTCAGTAATTACAACAAAACAATGCAAGATGATTGAGCTGTTTCGAGAAATAAGGAACAGAGGTCTAGATCAGGTGTTGGGTCTTGGGCAGTTTCAGCCATAGTGTATCCATTCTATACACGCGGCAAGCACGAAGAAACCATAGTCTCTCTGTTTTCTCAGTCTCAGTGTGATGCGCCGTGAGATGCCGTTGAGTCTGGAGTTATTGTTTTCAGCACTTGTGAAATTGGATTGTTGTTCTGTGTATCTGCTGATGTTTTCTCTGCTAGCTGAGGTGTCGTCCTTGTTCCTGATTCCACTCTACTGTAACGCAAAACCTCCCAGTTCCACTCTAACTGGATATTGTTAACGGTGAAGCAAGTGCCAAAATGTCAATTTAAACTCAATATCACAGAGTTCTCCTCTGAAAAGTGTCTTCAACCCACACACAGAACCTTTTACTACACAGTTTACTACGCTATGTACAGGCAGGACATGGGATCTTATATATATATATATATATATATATATATATATATATATATATATATATATATATATATATATATATATATATATATATGGCTTTATATGGCTGTCAGGTTTCATCAGAGGAAGATGCATGAAACACACAGGCCAACAGTTCAACGGTCTTGTTTATATTCGAGAATATGTCGAGATTAGTGAAAAGGCAAAAATGTTATATGATCATTCCTGAAGTTTTCACAATACGCAGTTGCAATATTAATAATTAATTAAATGCTCTTTATTTAATCACTATGCTCAAAAAAGCGCTTTGGAAGTGTGTCTGTTATATTTTGCTACTGTGAAACTTGTTGTTGTGGACGTTAGTCCAGCTGATGGTCACGAGACAATAGAAAGATATTTCTCAAATAACATGCTGACACAAAATCCACTGAGGAGAAAATAAGACAAGGAGTTCTCATCAGCATTCTACGTGACACTGGTTAGCACTGGTAGCTTAATAGCTTATTTGAAGAGGCAGCCTTTGCTACTCATCCAACTAATGCCCCTGTTTTGGAATAATAAGTGTATCCCACTGCGTGCTGCTACATTTTTGGTACAACACCAGTGCTGTCACCTCAAAAGGTAAGCCTACAGCTCTTCAGCTATATTGTTTTTTACCCCTTCGATTAACCGGATGTCTTACAGATACGTGAATACCAACATTAGCCAGAATGCACATCACTGATATGTGATCACCTTCATGTAATAAGATAGCTGTAAGCCTAATCTTAAATATTGCCTGTTTCCTGTTTTGTTTCAAACAATGAAACACAATGAAAAGCCACTTTGTGAAGCCAGGATCATGTTGTTGTAACTGATGTAAGTGATGTTTGTCTTACAAATTCAGGACATTTTTTGTCGTGGAAAAAGTAGTGAACCCACTCACAGCTTCACCAAACCTGCAGTGCACACGGCGAATTATCATAGACGAGAGCCCTCCATATTCTTTGACAGGCCTTTTTACCGCCTGTTTTTGTTACAACATCAGATGAGTCAGGAGACAGAGCGAGTGGGCGACCAAGAGAAGCCGCACATCGATTAGCCACTCGAGTCTTGGGCCTCAGAGGAGGTTCGATCGCTATGGATTGCGGGCCAGTGGGGGAAGGGCTGCTGCCTGCTTTATCGGACACAGATCTGCTGCCTTTTGTCCGTCTGATCATTAATCATTTTGTCACCTGGCTGTCATTTATCCCAAGCCACCATTTCATCGCATTTCATCAGCGTCTCAACCAAAACTTTGTGGGAGAAGAAGAAGAAGACGAAAAAACATGCTTTACTGTTTAATCTTGTTCATTTAAGGTTTGTGTAATGTTTTTTGTTGGAAGTAATTTTGGGCTGTTTTTGTTCATTCTTCCTAAAATGTTCACAAAAAACGATCACTCTCAGACACTCTCAGTCATTTCCTCCCTCTCTCTATCTGTCTTACTCTCTAACTCTGTCTCTGTCTCTTTCTGGCAGGACCAACTTCCCTGCAGTCACTGAATCAGTCCATCAGTCCATCAGTGCTGGCCACAGATAAGGCCGCTGAGTGGACGCGGGCCAGTCTTTTCTGAAGCTCTGGCTGACAGCTAGGAATGCGGGGAGGCCTGTGCTTGCCATAAAAAAGAAACATGCACAGAATTAGATTTCACTGGCTTATAATGCAATATCACAGTAAAGCTTCTATTCCTCACTCCTTTGGAGAAACACTGAGCTGCTTTAGCTGTTTGCAGCTGTTTATAGCCACATTTGTCATACGCATTAAGTAGTTTAGTCTCTCATGGCAAACCAGACTTGCAAGGCTTCTTTATACAGTTTTAAACCCTGTAGCTCTGTAATCGTAATAGATGGTGTAATTTAATATTAGTTAAATATGTAATTCAATTTTAGATTAATAATTATTTCTGTAGCAGTTTTGTGTTTTAGAAAAATGTTTTTTTTTTGTCATTTCTCAACAGGGAATCTTTAAACCTAAAATGTAATTCATTAAAGATGCAATTAGTAAGAATTTTAATATAAAATATTCTAAAATTAACTAAACAAACAGATTGTAAAGAATTAAGAGTTTTGATGGTACATCAAAGCCATGTATGCATCAACATCCACTGAAGTAACCAGCTAGTCCTGGCCTGTCATGCCTCCTATTAACACTTTGTACCTTAAAGATGATAGTGAGTCACTGTAGCGTTAAGTTAGTCACCAGTCCAATGAGAGTATAAAGAAGTAATACTGCCCCGACGGAGTATACTAACTAACTCATCATGTTGAAAGTCCTGATCCTGGTCAGATCATTCAAGGACAAGAAGTCTTTAAAAAGAAAAGTATTACAATAAAGACTGAAGCTCTGGGCTAGCAACTGCCACCCACGTTCAGCAGTAAATAAAAGAAGTGATGTAAATAAGAATAACAAGAATAGACTGCTGTGACTCCTTGTGATGTCTTGGCCTCTATTTGTTTGGATAATGAATTTGGTTGTAGGTAGCATCATCTCACAGATTGCTCCTTTAATTAAGTTTGTAATTCATCATGTGGGTATTTAATTATATTTAAATAGTAATGTCATGTAAATCAAGTGCACAGCAATGTTTCAGTAGCATGTATAGCAGTTTAAGGGTAAATGGGGGAAGTTAGAGAGGAGCATTTTTAGATGAGCTCCCAATCTGACTGCCAGTCAAACCACGCAAGCTTGTAAATGCACAAGTTATTTCTTGCACGGCTTTTTCTCTCGGCCACTGTTGGCTTCAGACGCTGCGTGTCTCTTATTGTGTGTCTTACTTGGCTACAATTACTGTTATTCCTGAGTGCCGGGCGAATACTGGGCACTCTATGGGCACTCATCACCTCCTCCTCATCTCTCTGCGCCTCTGAGCTCCTTCTCCGGGTGATCTCAGCAGGGGGGATGAGTGGTTTGGCTGGTGCCCACTCAGCATTGACTCTGGGCTGTAACTGTCATATGAACACATTCTTCTCTGCTTTAACTGGCAGATTGTGAGATGAGAAATGTGAATGTGTGAATTTATGAGTAACGGTGTCAAGCCATTCTAACTCAACGTGGGTATTTTAGTGCAATATGTTCTATTTTTTAAATAAAAGAGAAACACAGCTTGGGCATTCTGTTATTATAGGCTGTGCTGCTGGATGTTTTAGTTTCAGTATAAAAGTAATTATTTTCTTCATTGCCAACAGAAATAGTTCAACAAAAAGAAATTAGCACACTTTCTACTTTACCGCAGATGTAGCGGATCCGTTAAGACCAAAGGTGTCAAAAGTAATCATGTTCATTACTCAGGTAGAAGTATAGATACTAGGGTTTAAAAATACTTCTGTAGAAGTTGAAGTATCAACTCAAGCTTTTTACTCCAGTAAAAGTGTAAAAGTACTGCTTTCAAGACTACTTGAAGTTTAAAAGTAAAAGTAATGTAAGGAGAAAAATGCCATTGAGGACAAAAGCTTAGGCCACACCACAGGGGTCTATAGTGCACTAGCCCACCTCCCCAAAAACCCATTCTTCTAAAAACCATAATGACTATAATATTATATTAAAATGTTAATGTTGATAAATTTGGGATGCGCTAGGCTTCCTGTTTCAGCCGCATATACGCCCATTGAACATGAATGTAGTTTAATACAATGTAAATATATCTGTGTATATCTGTGTACTACTGAGCATTAACGTGTTTCATGGAGCAGAAGATATGAAGACTAGTTGTCTATAAGTATTGTAATGGTGCAAAAAGTCAAACTTCAAAGGCATGTTATCAATAACCTTTTTTGGAATGTAAATGAACGTGAATGAAAACAAGCTGAAATGAAATAGGAGTAACGAGACAGATAACGTATCTGTAGAAAGTACAGATAACGGCATGTAAATGTAAGGAGTAGAAGTAAGTCAACTAAAAAATAATTACTCCAGTAAAGTATCAATAACCAAAGTCTCTACTTAGTTAAGGTAACAAAGTATTTGTACTTACTTGACACACCTCTGGTTAGGAACTAAAGTAGCTAAAAGTACTTTTTAGACTTTAATAAGTTTAAATCATACAGCTGATATGCAATTTACAGCAGAAAAGCAGCAAAGATCTATTAAGTTGTTTTAATATCAGAGCAGTAAGTTCCTGATTAATTTTTTTTTTGTTTTAAAAAATGGTTTCCACACGTAATTGTATTGGATCAGGTCTGAATTGCTCTAGAAACATTTATATAGAGAGAGCTTTAAATAAAAAAATATATATAGGATAAAAGTGATAGGATTTCAGGAATGGAGAGAGTGTCACGATTTGCTTGGCCATAAAGCAATTACATATTTAATATCTTGTGTCAGTTCTTTTAGGCCTATCAGTGTGGTTCATCTGTCTCCTAGAATGCATTATGTCTGCTCATGCCCCCTTAAGGTAGGGTCTGTTGTGGCCTGAATTTTGTTAGTATTTTTTCAGTGTTATATAGTGTAGTGTCCTGTTACTGGTGCAGGAGACGTGGCCTTGCAGAGCCGCCATATATGAAGGCTCACAGAAGGTGCTGTGGCAGGAAAGATTGTGGTCATTGTAAATACGTTGTTGCTGGATTGGGATGATGGGTGTTTTTGTGCTGGGCTGTGTGGATGGTTGGCTGAGTTAGTGTCTACTTTGAAGTAAAACTAGGTGTCTGCTGTTTCAATGGCAGTTGATCTGCTGCTGTGTTAAATAAAAGAGCATTTGCTTTAATCACCATGTTTCTTGCATCATCTTTACCAGCATCGCAACAGTTTTGTGTGCAAGGTTTTGTACAAGGCTTTTGCAGTAGTGTGAGTTTAAACCTGACTAGCTAGCTAGAAAAAACAGCATAGACCAGCATCATTAGCAAAACCAGAAAATGTTGTGTTTTGATTGCTGGGTGACCAGTTAAACCAGCACCAGACTAGCAAGATCCTGCATGAACGCAATAATTAAAATAAATTAAATAAATTGATCTAAACTGTGTTTTTTCAGCAAAATCTGCAAATTTCTCATTAGTTGGTCTTTTGTCCAGTTTTCTAGGTAGCAGTTTATCATGTCAAGGAGTCAAGTCTATTTGAGGCAACTCCACATAGTTTAAAGCAAGAGTGTTTTGATTTAGCTGTACAATTTCATCCGATTTGCTAAGCTAATAGCTATAAGCTTCCATTGTTAGTGACGTTATCTGCTGCATTGACAAACCAAAGAAACAAACTTATATTCAACACAAAACAAATCTTGGCTACACTTGTAATAGGTGGTTAATTGTGTAAATCCAGTCACTGGGTCTCCTTAAGTATTAAAAGGGCAACTACTTTCCTTAGACACTTTGTGCCTTAGTGACTATGTGTATGTGTATGTGTATGTGTATGTGTATGTGTATGTGTCCAGCTGCTCTGAGGTAAATGTGGACCACCGATTCAGCTGAGAAAGTGCTGACTGTGCACGTGTCAGCCAGTCAAGGTTACTAGTCTGTCCTCTGAAGTGGCATCACAGTCGAAGGTTCTCAAGTAGAACATTACTTATTTATCCACCCTATTTATTTATCTAATTGCTTTTTACTCTTTAAACAGTAAGTGGTGATATGGTGTCCCTCAGAGACACAGGAAATCAATATGTGGTGAGTGTAGTGGGAAGGCTGCGCCCGATAACGTCCGGACTCAGAGACAGCTGTGTTTTTGTGAATGCCCACGTTTCCAATCATGTCTTACTCAAAATGCCCACAACACAATCTTTCATATACAGAGTGAGATGTTATGAGCCTTTCAGGTGGTGTTCACTTCCACGTTTCGCTCAGTCTCTGATGAGTTTGACACAAGTCTGTTACAGCTTCAGTCATCGCCAGCTGCGTCTCCTCTTCCTCGCTTTTTCTCCCAGAATTTGGCTGCTCCGTATTGATCGGCCGTCAGTCACTGTTCCACCTTCAGCCTCAGCTCAAAAGACTAATCCGCACATGGAGCCCCAGAATAAGCGATTGATGGGTGTGCGGAATTGATTGGCGCCGGCCTTTTGTCTGTACTTGTTCACACATCTAACGACATCACTAACCCATAATGAATCTGTGTTCCCAAAATTCCAATACTGATCAAGATGTTTTTGCACTTTGCAATTTTGTGATGCAAATGCAGCGGCTCCCTGAGGTCCATCCACATAAACCAGCCTGTGTAATGTAATTCAGCACCAAACATGAGTAAGGTCTGTAATTGGGGGCATAATCACTTTCATGATAACCTTACAGGACATAAACATAAACATTCTTTACATTATAGGTAAGTTCTTGTAAAGAGTCTTAATTCCAATTCAGTTTGGAACATTTATAGTGGTCACATTGGTTTGTATTAGTGAAAGTTACTTTGCTTCATTGTCCTTCTCAAGGTTGTTGTTTTTTTGGAGGCAGGAGGGGGGTGCTTAGAAATAGAATGTTGAGGGGGAGGGGTTTTGGTAAGAAACAGAATGTCAGGGGGTTTACTATTTACATAATTATGAATATTCATAGATATTCACATTTTTAATGAGTGGTAAGACTTTTATGCCATTTTAATAGTTTATTGGGCATAACAATACAACGTAAAACTTTTTAACAAATTAATATTCAACTTAGATTATTTTTTTGTTGTAAATTAGCTCCAGAGTCTCTAGAACACTGCAATTTTAATGCATTTTCCAGAGATACAAAAGCATGACACCGGAAATATACAAGCAGTACTTAACTCTGCAAACTACATGGTTGGTGAAATAACAATTTAAATATTCTTCATCTTCTAGGTGAAGTATTTTTGTATCTTTAAGTAAAGCGATTCATTGTTTTAAATGAATGGCATTACGTTAACATCACATCTTCTTCTGTGAGTTTAAAAGTATTGACATTTTTAAAATCTAGAATTTTTGGGGATTGGTGATGTTAAGTATATTTGGCATGAGCAGAAATCATGAGTATAATGAGTCACTATTTTTTTGTGTTGTAAATTAGGGTACTTAAAATCTGTACATGCACACCAAATGCAATGGTTCATTGTGTAATTGGTCTGTATGAACGTCTTTGGGTCCTATTAAAATAAACACTGTTGTAATTGCTTTGGTAGAGAAGCTTGAACAAGCTTTGAGCAAGTGTGAATGCTGCAATGAAGTGAAGTGGACCACGACCCCCAAAGTGGATGGTTTTGGTTGGCCTGGTAAGGACGTGTCTTTTGAGGATTAAAGAAAATTGTATACTTCTACTATTATATCTTCATCTGTATGTTAATTCATGTTGATGTATTTAAGATCTAACCATGAAGCCTGGCCTTTAAAAAAAAAAAAAAAAAAAAAAAAAAAAAAATCTCTGCTTGTGACATGAACACACATATCTGAGAAACATAGGAACCTTTGTTTTTAACAGCTTCCACAACTGAACACAAGCACAATATGCAAATATTACAAAAACAAGCTAAGCTTTTGATGTTTTGGAAAAAGCTGTTCCCCGAGCAGCTCATTAAAGATGTAGAACATGAAAAATCACAATGTTCTCTCTCTCGCACAGACAAATATGCACACAGACACAATTCAAAATGTGAAAGCAGCCATGAGCGTTGGGGGTTAATGGCCTGGCTGCTGCTCCTCCTCACTAGGTTGAGGGGTCAGTCCACGTGAGGCTGAGTTTTCTGCTGGCTTCTCAGCTCTCTAATGGGGCATCTGGGGAGGGAGTTGAGCTGCACATGTCTCCAGGAGCGAACACCTATCTCCTGTGGCAGCCTTAATTGGATACTCTTGATACCGGGCCAAACCTATGTTTAACTGAAAGGTCTAGATTGGGAGATCAGTTTAAAACAGCATAATGGACTTCATTTTACAGCGACAAAGCCTCTTAAGGCTATCTGCTCCACCTGAAGCCATCACTGCGCTCGATATTCTGACAGCTCTTCCTGTGCTAATTCACACTTATGGCATCTGAATGGATGAGGATATGACAGGAGTAGAACAGCAATGAACAGCTGCAATAAACTCAACCATTACTCACGCGCCAAATCAGCGGGTCAATTGCTGTAAACAACAACAGCATAGAAAAACTACAGCAATTTCCCTGCCATGCTCAATTTGTGGTCTGTCTTGCAGCCATATAGCATATATGCACAGACATGAACTTTCACACCGCCTCACACACAAATATGAATCAGGCTAATGCGTGGTGGGGGGTCCTAATGTGTATCAATACGCTAAAAGCTATTTGCCTGTTTGAGTGGATGGATTAGCAACAGTAAATTACTGGGTGTTATAGAACGCATGTGAAAGATGTGGACTAAGCAAAAGACTAAGCAAGGAAAGCAGCACGAAGAAGTAATTTCCCACATTTGCTTAAATTTCTAGCTTGCATCACTTGTGTTCTAGTTTGTATCTCTAAACAAGTGCAATTTCAATGCATTTCCAGAGTTATAGAGGTTCAACTAGATTGCCAACTACAGCTGCAGGCTTGGTTCTATTAAAACAAACACTGCTGTAATTACTTTGGTAGAGAAGCTTGTTGGAACAAATGTAAATTCTGCAATGAAGTGAAGTGGACTGAAACCCTGAGGTGGATGGTTTTGGTTAGCTTCCAAATAAAGTTTGGTGCAGTTTATTTAAAACATGAACCCAAAGACATTCATACAGACCAGGTACACAATTAACCATTGCCTTTGGTCATCAGGTACATTTTTTATAGTACAAAAAAAAAATATTGACTCATATTATACTCATGTTTCCTGATCACGCCAAATATAGGCAGCTTTTTTCTATAGTTACACTTACTATGTGATTACTAAATCACATCACATTCAGGTTGCAGTGTTTTTATATAGAGCAACACATTAGCAGAAAGCTGAGTATGATATGAGTCACTCAACAGGATCAGTGCCAAATGGACATGATAAACCAAACAGAAATCACAGTTTGTTTGTTTTTTTTTTTTCATTTACATATTGCACTTTCAGTTACACATTGCTCCAAAAACAGGTTTTAACAACCTCAGTAACCTCTTTTTTCAGAGCAAATAACAGTGAAAAGTACAGCCCTGTCACACTGAATATGGCAGAATGGAATATTTCATGCAAAACAGGCTGCCACATTCCCTGTTATCAAAATTACACCTTCCAATGTCAGTTTTCAGCAGCCAAATACAAGGTTTTTCTGTGAATGTGGCAGAAACAACAAATCATAAATGCTAAATAAAAGCTAAATTTGCCAGGTTTTGAATGACACTTTTATTTAACAATTAAATGACATCATTTAATCTTCACTGAATACATTACGTGCATTTAATAATCTGATCGTAATCTAATTTCTGCAGTTATTTTATTATTCAAATAGTCATGTAAATAGCATACTCAGGTTTCTTAGATCGGATTGTGACTGACAACCAATAAAGAGAGCTGGATTTTAGCAAATATATAAGCAAGCAGTGTTTGACACAGCCACATTTTTTGTTTTTTTTAAGTTTTTAAGTTTACATCACGTTTTCTTCTGTGAGTTTGACTGGTGGCAAAGCAGAATTCCGATTACTGCCTGTCTTCAGGTAGACCTGCAGATTCCCCATTATTTCATTATTATTTAAGTGCATGTAAATCAGATTTTCTGCAGTTATCAGATTATTAAGTGCATGTAAACACATTCAGTGTGCCATTTAATATGATATTTAGTTTTATTGCTAAATAAGTTGGTGTGAGAGGAAGCAGCAATAGTGAGGGGAACAGATAATAGGTATGCATTTGGAAACAGATATTAATACTAATTAAAAGTTTTATTCAGTAAAATTTGGGCTAGAACATGGAACACAAATGCCTGCATTCCTGAAACATATAACATGAGCTTATCAGCCCTCGCCTCTCAGCAGATCTTCAGTACAACATTGAAAGCTGCTGCAGACTCTAATAGAACTCTTCTCATGGAATGACTCATGTGTAGCCTGAACGGAGCAGTCTTCCACCCTGGAGTCCATCTATGCTCGTAAAACCATACAGTATGACAAATCCACTCTTCTGCTGCCTCGCTTACATGCTTACTCAGTGCTTTTTCATCACCCATAACTCACCTCTCCCTTTCTCACACACACACACCCACACATACTCTTCATTCCATCTGGGAATCCAGAGGCCTGAAGGTAAACAATAGCTGTGTCCATTCTCCCATCTGTTCGTCTGGCTGCTGTTTGTCCAGTATTCTCAGCAGTGACCACGTCTGCTGGGGGCATCGTGTCTGCACTGTTCCTGTTGCTCCAGATGAGCTGGGCTGCCTCAGGTTTGCCTTAGGGATTTTCTCCTGTATGCAGAGATGCTGGATCTAAGTACAGAGTGTCCGCTGACGGAGAATGTGTGTGTCTACACTAGCTTTGGTCTTTGGCAGCTCAATGTGTAAAATCACCTGAAAGCTCACATTCAGTATAAAGTTGCCTATTCTGAAGTGCATCCCGGCTTCATTTAAGTGTGGATAAACCTTAACGTGTAGAGTTATTGCAGTAGACTTGCTGGACATTATATATTATTTACATTATATAATTTTATATGTGGAATGCATAATTAAATTTCATAGTTACATAGTTTATTAAAGTAGCAGTTAATGACGTACAGTTACATGTATTGTTAGATTCAGATTTGCAATTCTGACTTGCAGTGTTAAACAGTTACAATAACATAATAAAATAATCAATCAATAAAGATCTCCTTCACCGGTGTGTGAGGGGTGTAACAATGTTCACTGCTGGATTGAGTTGTCAGTGCTTTGTTAATGACATATTTTAAACATAATTTGAATGAAAATTATATTTGTGTTTTTTGTATCCAATTTGTGTTTTATTGCTTACACTAGAGCTAGGAGGAGAAGAAGTACTAGAGTGTTTGGTTGATTGGTGCTGATCCTTTGCAGACTTTTATCTTTAAACAATCCAGCTATATTAATTGACATCTATTCTCAACAATGCATTCTCACAGTTGCGCATTGGGATATCACAGTGTCACAATACATGGCTGCACCCCTACTATTCATTGAAAGTTTAGAATCTTCACTTTAAGCATAATTCTATAAGCTACAAGACATTTTCAAGGCATGTGAGCCTTTGTGATGATGACCTTGCGGAATTATACACTTGTATGCAAAAGCTTCAGCACCCCAGTCAATAAAGTTTTTCAGATTTTCTTAGTGGAAAGAAGCTAACACATCCTCTACAGAGAACACAAATATGACTTAAATATGACCAGTTTCAGTCAATTTCAGGCCACGTTGACAAAATTTAGGTGCACTTGGCATCATGTTCAGTTTCTTTACATTCAGAAAATATTATAATAATTATGTATTACCACTTATATTCACATACAACCAAACCAAATATTTTGCACTGTATGTTGTGAGGTTATCAAATATTTACAAAAAAAGAGTTTGCCTTTTAAATTTATTAAAGCTGCAGAGTGACATCTGCAGAGTCAGTCGTATTGGTATCAGCAGATAACTGCTCCAAAAAATCTGCTCCAATAAAAACAAATGCATATTCATCTGGAATAGCATGTAATCCCAGTTTCTCTATTTAATACATGTTTACATATCAGCATATGTTCATGAAAAATATCAGAAATCTGCATTATGATTTCAATATTGGTGCATCCCTAAAATGTAATGGCGCTGTACATATACAGAAGACATGCAACTGTAGCCTGTAGATATCTCCTGACAGCACGTCTACAGTGTAGGCTCTGACCTTGCAATTTGAAATTTCAACTATTGCCATTTCACTCACAGGCACTTAATTATATTACAATCAGCAGCTCTAGACGTGTAATTGCAAGTCTGCTTCTTCCACGGATGGATGGGGTGAATGCTAAAGGCCAAGACAAACTGTGACCTGCTTCATCTAATTTTATATTCCATTCCGTTTGGAAAATATTGCATGCAGCAAAGTGTGAAATAAAACATAATGTCAGGAGCTGGCAATGCGTTTCCTAACCCAGCCATGGTGTTGGCCAACTGTGTCTCCATGACTCTATTAGTGGCTCCATGAGAAGATATTTCTGTGAAAGTCATGTTAAAAAATTGAACTCTCTCTGAGAAATTCCTGAAAAGCCCACCATGCGGCTGGCCCTCTAGACGACTTCTCAGCCCGTAACCAGGCAATTCATTAATGAGCAGGCGGAGAGGAATTGGATTCACGCATGAGCACACAGCAAGCAAAAACATAAAGCGGCTTCAGAGTGTGAAATGCTGGAGCATTTACATAATTTCAAGTTAAGGGCTGGAAACGGTAATAAAGAGTTATGATAAAACTGTCATTAGGTCTCGAGGAAGCAGGAGTGACGAATGCAGAAGCGTGAAGATTAATTCTCTCTTGCCCTCCCCGGTGCCGAAATGCCACGGGACCAGATTTAATGAGTTCAGCTTTGCCATGGATAATGTACCTGTTTGGCCATGCGTCGCTTCCCGCGAGACCGCAGCAGTGTTTGTCTCTGTTTAGGTCCCTCGGCCCCCCGGCGTCTACTCATGGTCACACACTGTAGATTAAGTGTTTAAGGAGCTGAAGATTGAATAGCAGTAGCTTTACATTCCTCTCGGTTACCCTTATGAGCAACTGAGACCTGTTGTTTATTGGCTTCTCTGTATTTACTTTGTCTCTGCGATTGCAATATATTTGCTCCATGTTGGAGCTTGTTTCCAAATGTTATTTGGAGGTCTGAGATATTTCAGGTATATCTTGATACAGCAGTCTGTCCTATTTGAAATGATCAATTTGGATCGTTGTGTGCCAATGTTGTCAAACAGCAGCTGGTAAAAATATCACCATGAAAACGATCAATTACCCATAATTACCTATCTTACTTCTTGGCTGGTGATGCGCATGGAGCACAAGCATCAAGCATCTCCTCTGTCCTGGCACCCAGTTCCTTACTGGCTTCAAATGTCGACTGTTAAATGCACTTAATCTAACATAAATCTAGCACTCATTAATATATACTGTGTGTTGATGTATCTCTTGTTTAGCTGTCTATTTGTACTAGCTAAGTTTACTGTTCTCTGGGCTATAATGTACTGATCTGAGTACTTCTACAGGGCCGGACATGATGTCATAAGAACATCAAAGTACAACAAAGAGAACTTTTGGGCAAAATGTGGTTAAATCAATCCACTGCCTTATTAAGAGACAGAGCTCAAAGTAGTGGGCAGTGGTGTGCTCATTAACTTACAATATACAATAAATATGGGTGAAATAAATAATGTTCACCTACTGATGCAGCATAAGTTACCGTGTCTGAAAAGCCCCCCAAAAACTCTAGTTAAACTGGATTATTTTGATAGCTGGCTTGTTTTGCTTGTGTTATTGATAGTACTCTGGACGTTAATGAGTTCAGAGTAGTTTGCTCTGGTTTTAGTAGGCAAGTGTGGATCGTTTTTGTTCTGTTCTTTGGGGCAGTCCACAGTTTTATTCACACTCCGGAACAAAAGAGATTTAAAAACAAACTTAAACGCAGTGCACATGTGGTAGCAGTCTCTTTTAACACAATTTAGCACCAAAGGTTTAACAAGTTGTCCCCAAGCGTGTTATTAGATCACTCCAGTGCATTTCCACTAATTTCGATATTAACGTATCGAAGCCAACATTAATGTATCACTGAAGGCGTGCCAGACAGCAGGAACACGTTTTATTATTAAAAATTCATTTAGAAGGTTTTCGGATGTGTAATGTAGGCTACCTGTGCAGAGTAGCTAATAAGCTAACAGAGCTAACTGACACACACTGAATGATGATGATGATGAAGACTTTTTTTTTTTTTTTTTTTTTTTTGAGTTGGACGATGTGGCAATGTGTTTTAGCACCTTGTTAACATTGTGCACAAAAACTTAGTTATCCTAGGTAGCAAAACAAATGCTCCATAAAGTGATTTCACTACCGGAATACTGGCACCTTCAACCAAATACTTGAGTACCTGTGTACATCTCCAGTGTGGCTCAGCCAGGCTGTTTTGTAGGCCACTCTAGATAACAGCCTCTGCTTAATGCTGTGGAATCAGAATAGGATCAGAATTTGAATGAAAATCTATTACTACATCTGCACTTTGTTAGCTATTCAAGTGCAACTTTCTTTTTGTGAAGAGAGAAATTCTGGACTGCGCTAAAGCAGCACAAATTTTTTTTCCTCTGCTTTTTGTGTACTATGCATGCATAGCTACAGGCTAAACACTAACAAATCACTGGGTGTCCTGTGAGGAAACCTCAAGAGAAGATCCTGGCATCCATCCTGCCCTGGAGTGGTTGAATTGCGCGACCATATGCTCAGATAGGCAGCAATGCTTCTGGAACCCTAATTGCTTGTCTGTAGATCCTGGTGGAGCTGCCCGCTGAGCTTATTCTTTGGAGCACCATTCTTTTGGACGCTCCTATTGTGCTTGAATTGACAGTTTTCTCTGAAGAACAGAGATTCAGTAAAAGTAATTCAGATTCAAGAGCATTATCCTCTCTCTCAGCTAAACACATGGAACAGTAAGGCCTGTTTTGTCTGCTTCTGGCCAATCACGGGGCACAATATTAGAATATGAATCCCACTGGAAGCTACCACATGAGCTAGTTCTGGGTTCTTTAAATTGCTTCTCGTCTTAAATACCTCACAGGCTAAAACACTAGCTTTTATCAATGGCAGCGGCCTTACAGAGTGCATCTTCTGTTCACTCAAGACCCGTTTATCCTCATGGCGACAGGAGAAAGGCCTCTGCACTGAATCCAGTTATTAAGATGACTGTGTGACCCGTCATGCCCGGCTTAATTTTTTCTAGTGTTGTCACGTTTAGCTCTGCGAGCGGAATCCTTTTTAAAAGCTTTGACCTTAAAAGAATATGCCAGCAAATGGAGAGTAAGCATCTCAATGACATTTGGTGGCTTAGATAACACAATGGCTGGAAATCCTATTTGTAATCACCCTCACGGTGGTGGATTAAGAAGCCTCGCTTGATGAATTTCAATTCCTACAGCAAAGTTTATCCTGCCAAAAGTTGTAGGCTTGTTTTATGGGGTGTTGTACTTTCCAGAGACCTTAAATATTAGTGTGATCTGGCAGCCTGTGATGGGTTAGCAGGAGATTTTATAGCCCTCCACTTTAAAACTATTGTATGGGACATGAGCAGAATTTTTAATGGCCTTGTGACAGAATGGCTGGAGGACAGCATGTATTTTTAGAAAGTCTTTTTTTCCTGGCTTCTGTGTTTGTGTATCTCACCATGTGGCGTTAGAGGTAAATGATTTTGCAGGTTTATGATAGTTGTATATAATTGTATATAGGTACTATAGGACTGACCCTGTCAGCATCGTTTGTCCAGTCATCATTTACCATAAGCAACAAGGTTGCATCCATGTCTCTTGTTCCTGGTGTCCAGCCATGTCTGTTTTTGATGTGTTTTCACCATTGAAAGCACTCTGACAGCTTTATTGAGACAGTGTCAATTTGAAAAGAATG
Source organism: Megaleporinus macrocephalus (assembly GCA_021613375.1). Classification (NCBI taxonomy): domain Eukaryota; kingdom Metazoa; phylum Chordata; class Actinopteri; order Characiformes; family Anostomidae; genus Megaleporinus; species Megaleporinus macrocephalus. The sequence continues at coordinate 31,451,852 of CM038716.1, forward strand.
TCGCGATGGCTGCAGCACAGGATCCATATCTAATGGGGAGAAGAGAGCAAACACAATTGAGGAAAATCAATGCAGCTTTCACATCTGATCATACATCAGCCAGATATAAACTACTCTCTTCTGTCTGTCTGATCCAATTGAGAGTGAAATCATTCAGCAGGATAGTAGCCACAGGTTTGGTAACGCTCAAAAGTCTAGAATCATTACTGTCCATTTAAGTGTAATTAATGAATTCACAAATAACATCATTAATTCCCCCATTGGCTACATACTGAAGTGTATTTACACAGATCCTTGTTTTTAATTCAGTTTGACTTTATGTCCAAAAATGATAAATAACATGGTAAAATAAAGGATGAAGGATGGTGCAAGTCCTAACATGCACATATAGGAAAAACATAAATACACAACAGTGTTAGCTTCAGCCATGGTGGCTGTTTTCAGATCTTGGCTCAACTCACCGAAAGCAAAACTATCAAATGTGCAGTTTTTCCTTCAGCATGATGGCTCATTAGGAAAAAGATTCTGCATGACCTCTCTCATAGTCTTGCTTCTCATAGTAATCATGCTGCCATGCGCTCTTTTCTATATTGCTAGGCATTTGAAGAGGGGACGTTGTTTAGCTACTGTGGTGCTGTTGCCCTCAGCTGCTGTTTTCAAGTTCCTTTACAGCCTGTGCATCATGTATGTTTTCTAAATAGCGAGCTTCATTTGGGTTCACTGCAGCATCTCCTTCCTGATTCTTTACCAGCATCTGCCATATGAGGAAAAATAGATTGGCTGGTGGGTTAGGTTAAGTTGCGATTGCAGTTAAAGCACAAAAGTCTCTAAGACCTTGGATACACTACACAACTTAAAAGTCTAGGTATCTCACACTTTGTGCATATTTTTATGACAACTGAAATACTAGGAACGCTCCAGACTTATGCGAACGCACACACATTGTTGTTATTTATTTGACATAGTATCTTCTTGTGCGTTCTCATTTCTCATCAGTTTTTGGAAGAATCTATTCACATTGTGCAGAATGCTCTACTAGATTGCACTCATAGTTGGGGCCCACACTTATTACTCGATTTTCTGTGTCGACTGTCCGTTCCTACTGCCCCAATATCTGCAGTTTAGAGAAAACCTGCACAGACTGCTGGACTTAAATCAGGGTGAAAGTGGTTTAGTGTAACTCAGGCTCCAGGCTAAAGTGTATTATGCTCATCTTTTTGACAGTTTTAATGTTTTTAGCTTTGTGACTTTTTTGTAGATAACTGCATGACCTGCTGTGTCAGAATGTTTTTTTGGCCACTGTGTGATGATCTAGGCGAGTACTTTGCATAATGCTAATTTGTCTCCCAAGCTTTCATTACTTGTTAGCTACATTATCCTTATAGCCAAACCAGAGAAACAAACTTTAGACACATGGCTCGGCTGATTGACTACATTTGAGTCTGCAAATTAGATTTTTGGCTCAACCATCACGTACAGGCTTGGTACGTTACCGTAGCTCTAACAGGGACTTCAAATAAGACTGAAGCTGATAAGATGCTTTTGTCTCCCATCCATCCGTAGCACGTTGCTGTGCTCCGCCCGAGTGTGAATGTGACTCCGCCTGACGCTGCGGCACTTATTACCGACAGCCCACAGGGGGACAGCCAGGAAGGGAGGGGGATAGGGGACCGGTCCGGGCCGATAACCCTCAGAAGTGGCGTTTGAGACAGGGGGGCGCAGCGGGTGGCCGACCTGTCTGCTTCTGTCACCTCCGTCTGCGGGAGGTGAGGAGGGACTCCGCCTGCACACACATCCCCGCGCTCAGCGGGCCGGTGGAGCCGTGCCGGGTGCCACAGGTGGGGCACTGAGCCGAAGGCCGCTGATGAAAGAGAAGGGTAATGGATATTCCCCAGCCCCCTCCCCCCTTTCAGCCCCACAACCCACCTGAACAGGCCTGACAGCCCCCAACTACCCCCTCCCCTTCCCCAAGCCTGGCTTCATCTGCTAATGTCGAAGAGGGAGTGGAATTCATTAAAGACCAGCAGAGTGTGTTTGTGTCTTTGTCTACACACGTTTTTTCTCTCTCTCTCTTTTGTCTTGTTTTTATTCATCAGAATTTGCTTATCAATTGTAATTGTAAAAAAAACAAAATGAAATGTTTACATCATTCCCAAATTTATAAATTGAGCTAAAGAAATTGAAGTAAACTGAGAAGAATGTGTATACGTTATTCTTGTGGAAATTGTAATAGTAAATTAAAAGCATTTTTAATCTATTAATTTTAGGTTCCTCAAATATTTAAAACAGTTTTGCACTGTGATTCTGCTCAGACACCTGATAGACCCTTAGTATTGTTGGGCCGCTTCCCTTTTGCTTTCAGACTGGAGCCCTCTTGATTGGGCTGTATAGTAATAGTGCTTTAACTTTTGTTCAAGATCATAGATCGGTTTAGGTCCACCAACTTCACCGCCTACCAGCTCTTGATTTTCCCCAGCAGAGCACTTCCAGCAACCTACAGTGATTCTGCCTCAGTTACTCTGACCAGTCACGGATGCACGCTTCACAACAGTATTGAAAGTCTTATTGATAAAACACAGATAATGTTTCTGATTTAAACGAATTCTGGAACGTGTTCAGTAGGGGACAGTGTATAAAACCAGAAAGTACAGAAAATAGAAAGTGTGAAGTCTCCTGTAACATCACAGCTCTTTTGGCAGTCAGTCCTTTCGATTTTTTGTCAGTTCTGGTTCGAGTGGAGTGTTGTTTGGATATTAGCTTTACAGATGTTATGTGCAGTGTTATGTACATGTCCAATATTGTTAAACTATGATGTATAAACCAACTAAAATCCCTCCACTAGCAGAATTCTGTTTTTGTTTGGGCTTTAAATATTTGATTTCTGCCTTGACCATTGAGTGAGGAGCAGCCATATTTAAAAATATATATAACTTACATTATATAATTAATACACCCCTCCATTTATTATCTTCCGCTTTATCCTGCTAGTCGGGGTAACGGGGCGCTGGAGACAATCCCAGCGTCATCAGCGAATGCGGGGTACACCATGCACAGGTCGTCAGTCCATCGCATGGCCAACATTCACTCATGTACACACTCACAACTACGTGCAATTTAGAGTGAGCAATCAACCTAACATGCACGTGTTTGGACTGTGGGAGGAAACCGGAGTACTCAGAGGAAACCCACTCTAGCACGGGGAGAACATGCACACTCCACACTGAACAGTCCGGACCAGGAATCCAACCCAGATCGTCCTGCTATGAGGGGACAGTGCTAACCACTACTATATAATTAATCAATTCTTATCATTTTGGCAAATGTGTAATTCTGTCTTTTCAGCATTTCGTTACTCCGGAGAAAAACTTGTTTGATTGTTTTATTTTCTGTAGAAAAGCTATAGGGGCGATAATAACAGCCTACTTTGTCCTTTTTTTATAGTTACCAAAATATTTCCATTGTGTTCTACATCTTATATTAATAGTATTGGCCAAGTACACTGTTTAAGTCAAGTACAATATAACAGCGAGGGTTCCCTTTAAAGAGACCACCTGCATTATGGGGGTTATAACTGGCTTTTCAGTCGAACAGAGTAATAGATAACTGCTTTGCTCCTATCAGCAAATAACTGTAATATTTTTATGCTGCTTATAATAATTTGTGAGGAATTCTCCTAACACTACATTTTCTCAGACTGCCATGCCTAGTAAATTATATGAAATTTTATTCTTATTCAGGTTGTCCTTTTTTCTTTTTTCCTTTTTTTCCTTTTTTTTTTTTTTTTTTTTTTTTTTTTTAAATCTTTTGAGCCCCTGCAGCCTACAGTGTCTGTGCACGAGCCTGGTAGCCTCATAATGAATAAGTGTTTTTTTTTTTTTTTTTTTTTTTTTGTTTTTTTTAGAATAGATAGAAATAGAACTCCACCACTACTATTTTATGATGCCATGGTGGACTTTTTCATCTCATAAGAGTATATCCTTTGCCAGTATTAGCTCCTGTTTCATCTAATACAGAAAGAATCCTGCAGAAAAAGAGCTGCTCCTGATATAGAAGTCTAAATAAAGTATCTTGGCATGATATTATGGCATTTAAAAAAAGAAAGAATGAGGAGGTGTCTATTTTCCACGTCCAGAAAGGGCCTTTTGCCAAGACAAAGCAGTCTGCAGTGTTTTGATGTGCTGCAATTTAAGCCACCATGTCCCCAGTTGCCCTCTATACCCAGTAGACACCCATCAAAGTGAGGTGTAAAATCACCCGCCCCTCCCCAACTCCAGCCCATGCACTTTTCAATGTGCCCCCCTCCTCGCTCCCCACAAAGCTACGTTTTGGCATAAACCCTTCTTTTTGTATGCAGTAAAATTCAATCAGATGCTTAATTACATCTTAACACGGGTTCCTACCAGCTGGCTTTTATTCCCCAGTCTCTGATTAAAGGGATTAGAAAAATGAAATTTAACAGCGGATTTGCATACTTCCATGGAGTGGAGGCAGCTAGGACATGTTTGGGCTGTCTTGGCCAGCCATCAGTGCGTGAGCTCTTGTTCTCTCTATACTTGTTCCTCCACCCCCCCAACTCTTCCCCCGTCTCTGTAGTCTTCTAAACGAGCTATAGGCATGAACGAGGCTGGCCTACCGGCTCTACATCCCTCTGCAGCCAGAGCATGCAAACTGCATTAGCGGGTAATTATGCCATCCCTGGCTTTTCACTATTCATACTGGAGAGAGTGAAGCGGGCTTTGGACTCCACAGCATTCTATGAACAGTCGTTTGTAATGATGCTACTGCCAGTGTAGTAGAAAGAGAGGGAGAGAATCCTCTGCAGAGAGAATCTCCAATCTTTGGTGGGAAAGCTATGCACAGATCATCTGATTATATGATAGTAAAAAGAAAAATCTTGATCCCAGTAATCCAAGTTTCCTAGATAACATTTAATATAGCTGTTCTGATCTTAACATGTTAACTCAGGTCTGTCAAAACTATTGTTAACTCAACGGTGACTCTCTGAGTCAAATTAGAACATACTGTGTGTATATTTGTATATGGTCGCTGTCCAGTGAAAAACAAGTATCTCTAAAATTGCAACTTTACAGGGGGCACCATAAACCTACTTTACTTTCAATGTAAGTCAATGGAACCAGAATTTTCTCCAAGCTATTTTGGAGCTCTTCTATTGGTCCGTTCATTGTGGACATTTCACACAATGTAAACAAGCATTGGAATGTTCAAAATATATAGAAAACTTAAAATCAGCAAAAATGAAGATGTTTTTCATTGGACAGCGATGATATACTAAGTCAAATTAAAGGAGTAACGGCGTAACATGTCGGCATTATGATGATTTGTCATATTAATGAGATGTGGCTTTGAAATTAAGACTCATTAAGTCTGAATAACCCGTTTAACATTCTGTGGATTCTAAATAACAACTTTGTTCTTTTGTACTTTCACCACTGCTTGGTACTGAAAGACTGTGGGGTCTCTGGTGTTACACAGCCCCTCATGCTGAGTATTTGCATTACAGATGCATGCGTATTTACTTAGCTCAATTAAAGACTGCCTGTCCTAAAGTAGTCGTTTTGGGTGTTAATATGAGAACAAACCGCATCAATCATTAACATTTTGCTTTTTGATGAAGGCCGCGGTAATTGGTCCCAATGAAACTTGACAAATCCCGGCTTGGTTTGAGTCTAGTCTCTGCCATGGCAATAAAACTGGGGCTGACGTGACTGTGAGGCAGCACTGCCCCCTGCTGGGTAAGGAGGAAACTGCTCTACTTTGGTCAAACGTGTGTAGATCAAAATTCAGTGACTTTTGCTGAAGAGCCAAAGTCAGGGCTGTTGGTTACTATAAGCAGTACAAGAAGTTGCTTAGGGTCCCCAAGCCATATATATAGAAATTTCCAGAATTATTTCTGTTTATTATTGTTCTGGAAAAACATGTGTTTATTATTAGTTGGCTTGGGTTGAAGAGTCTTACTGTTAAGATGTTTTATGGTCATAAGACTGCACGGTTAAATGTTATGTAATGCAAGTAATTACACTTAACTAATTATCATGTGCTGTGTTGGTTAACTCCTCAAATGTTAGAGTAATTAAAACCTTCAATTGCGCCAGGCTCTGGGCCAGACTCTGTGTCATTAACACATTTGCTTTATCCCTTGGAAGGGATTAAAATTTGCATTTGTTGCACAAATTCCGCCTCAACATCAGAAACAGCTCCTGCTTTGGAAAGCATTTCTGTGAGCACTGGGTTTCCTCCACTCCTACTTTATTTCTGAAGTTAAAGCTCCACCTTGTGGCAGATGCTGGCAGTACATGCTCCTATTTTTTATAAAAGTATGTTGAGGGAGAATAAATATTAAAACAGTCCAGCATAACTTTAGAAACAAATGCCTTAGAAGGGAAACAGCATTTAATTATTGGACCCTTTTTTCATGCTTTGTAAAAATAGGGGGCTGATTGGCAGGCCCACAGATTGTGATATTGCATGGTGTTACGTGACTAACTTGGAGGAAATCAGCAGCAGAGAACATAGTCAAAACAGGTATTTTATATATTTATTTAATTAGTGCGTGTAATGATTTCTGTAAGGTACTGAAAAATCTAATTTGTATTAAATTTAAATTTCTGCGACAAATTACAATTAAATTACTATCATGTGCTAGGTTGGCTGCTCTCTTTTACCAGCTGCTCTCTTTCACCATTTAAGGTGTAAACCTCTGTCAGTGATCAAAGCCATACATTTGGTGTGTCCTGGGTGTATCAAAGGACCTGTCAAAGGGCTGAGGCTATGGACACACCCGCATTCAAATGACTGGGATTTATTTCCAAAGAGCTTCTTTATCTGAGCCAGAACAACCTGTGTAGCATATTATCCGTCTTATGTAAATTCAGGCTTTTAATGCTTAAAATATTAAAAATTTGACCTCAATGATGAAATGAAAAATCATATCAAACTAGAAAATGTGTGTTAATATACCCCTAATAATTAGGGATAATTGAGTGCACATGTTTTTTGATATGTGATGTGAAAATGTGTACATTCTGATGCACAGTTACTGCTCAATTTACATACTGAGAAAATAACAAAAATAATAAATGTGGCCTGTGCAAAAGTTATGAGAATTTATATTTAAATATATACAATATATTAAAGTAGCAATTTAAGATACTGCAATTTGTCAAAATCCTACTCCAAACAAATAGGGCGCCATCTCTATTGTTAAAAACAAGGAAATACGCATGCTGCACTCCATTTGAATTAGAATTAGAATTTAGACACCCAAATTAGCCACATGTGTTTTTTGTACACAGCGGAATTTGACCTCCGCATTTAACCCATCCGTGCAGTGAAACACTCACATATACACAAACTAGTGAACACACACTAGGGGCCAGTGAGCACACATGCCCGGAGCGGTGGGCAGCCCTATCCACGGCGCCCGGGGAGCAGTTGGGGTTAGGTGCCTTGCTCAAGGGCACCTCAGTCGTGGCCTGGGGGATCCCGGGGATCGAACCGGCGACCTTCCGATCACAAGACCGGATCCCTATCCTTCCTAGAAACTAGGAAGTTTAAAATTTTAAAACGTTCTCAGTAGGAATGCCACCACAAATTAAATTTCCTATGAGGAATCTCAGAAGAGCCTCACCAAAAACCAAGATTATGTCAGACTGTACTGTTGATCAGCGTATAAACAGTGTTTACCGTTAATTCAGTGGTAAACACAGTACTGCCCAGCTGGTCTGTGGACATGTTGCTGCTGTGTTTGGATTTGCAGAATTCTATGTAATGCATCGCTATCAGCTGGTATTGCAAACACTGACAAATGGTTAATGGCTAACCTGACTAGTGAACAAACTGGCTGTAGTCCAGCAAAACAAGGACTTTCTTTGGAGCGTCCACTCTGGCTTCAACTTCCGAGTCTAATGGAATGAACCAACATCAATTTCTCCTTCCTCTTCATTCCTTACAAATTCCTTACAGAAGACACATTGATACATTACTTCATCTTTTTACTCTCTGGAGCTGAAAAGCAACCTCAGTGTTAACTCAGTGGTATTGCTTCCTTTGTTTGCTGCTGAATATGGTTTTCGTGGCAGCAGCAGAGGTTATAATGATCATTTGCCCAGAGCTAGAGCCATTGTTACGTATATGCTTCCTCTAACCGGTAGTCGAACCTTCAACATGATACACAAGAGGTAAGAATATGCTGTCAGGGCAGCAGCACTACTTCTACATTCTATCATGTTGAACGGCTTTGACTTAATGCTACAGTGACTCAGTATCACCTCTTGAGGTGTAAAGTGGTATTACAACACAGGATGAGCCGTGGCTAGCTGGTTAGCATGCTAACTTTAGTAGATAACACTGCAACATGATACATAGACATCTTTGATGTACGGTTAAAACTGCTGTTCATTCATATTTTGTTGATAATTTTAGTAAATATTGAAATGATTCAACTAAACATCTTATAAACTGCACATATAAAAAGACAACAAATAAACAGAACATTTGCATTGAAATTTGCAGATAAATTCCATGTTTGGGTTTATAGTTTCCCAGTAGAGGTTGTTATCTTACTTTACAGCATCTACACCTGATTCAGTTGTGTGCATTGTTTTCACATAACTATGTTTGATCAATGCTACTTTGATTTTCAGATTGCTGTAATGGATTCTCTTCATGTTGAGATGATGTACTGAAAATTAAGTGCGTTACTTCAGTGTTAAGTGTTTGTAAATGTCTGAACAAAACAACGGGTGCCAATCAATTTCAGTTTCTTCAACTGGATAAGCTTAACTGTGTCTTCGCAGCACCATTAGCTTTCCTAGAGGGAACGTTTAGGCCTGTGACACAGACAGAGATATCTTGCCAAGAGCTTTGCCTTATGAACTATACCTGGCTGAATGTATCTGGCACTGCAATAAAGACATTGGCCGTTGATCTGTTGTTTTGAAAGAAATAAATAAAAAAAGAATAATTATATAAATAAATGGAAAAAAATCCTGGTCTTTTTAAAGAAAATGCAATTTGATTCAGTCAAGTAAAACTTTTTCAGATCGATTCGAGCCTCATACTGGAGTGATTTGGCTTGCTGTTGTTATTAGGAGATCAATACAGTTGAATTGCTGAGAATTCTTGATGAGTGTGTGAATCGTTACAGCTTTTGCAGGTGGAGCTGGTGAAATAGGAGTCTGCTTTCAGAGGGACTGTGCTGTTCGGGCTCGTTTGTGCTGTAAACGCTGTAGTAAATCTGCTTGTGTTTGCTTAGTAAGGTCCAGCGTGAAGGTGAGAAGGACTGCGGGTCCATTATGAGCTGCTGGACAGGGCAGTATTTAACCCAGCGCCCGCCCTTTTCTTGTCTCCCTTCTTACCTCTCTGATTCATCAGCTCATTCCTCCTGACCTTACAGACACTCTTGCATCTAGTTGCTAGCTTTGCAAGAAGACACCCAGTGTGTTACGAGGTAGCTGATCATGTTTTATAGCATCAAGTAGCCATTTGTAGAGGTTTCTGGTGGTAGTGGTCTTAATTTGGTTTGAGACATGTTACTTAGTGTATTTCACCTTTTACTAACCTGATTCTTGATACATGTTTCAGGAACTCAATACGTTGCTGTAATATATAAAATAATTTGTGCTGGCAGTATTAAACTACCACAAATTCTATGTAGACTCCACATAGATCTTTTTAAGAGCTTTAAAGGCCGCATATAATACAATCCCACATTTCCTTTTTAAATAAAATAGTTTGATTTAGTACGTAAGCATTGTTCTGTTCCCTCACACCTGCCCATATTATCTGTATATGCAGAAGATATAAACATCTTGTTCTGGATAAACTGGTGTTGTGATGTCAAACATTAAACCAACACATTTTGGTAAGTTAACACACAGAACAAGATGCGAATAAACTGTAAAGCATTGGTGTCCAAACTTTTTTGAAAAGGCGCCAGATTGGACAATATCAAAATACCTAAGGGCCATTCTGTTTTTACCAAAATATTACTCATAAATTTTATATATAACACTGTATTAAAAATATGAAAAAACACAAATGTACAGAATAATGACTAATGATTTAACTAATGATTTGACCATAATTGCGGCAGGATACCAACAGAGTAAACAATGTTACTGCAAATTTTGTTAAAATGTGTTCAACATTTCTGCATCAAGTATCTTCAGTTTTTCTCATGTAGACTTTATATCACTCAGTCACTGCATTACCAAACTTATGGAACTCAATAACAGCAAATCTTATATTTCTTAAGTCACATAATCTATGATAGAATGGAAAACCTTTCTCTGATGGTGAGTTTCTCTGCAATGACACTGTCGTGGTGGTGTTGTGTTGGGGTGTGTTGTGCTGGTGTGAGTGGATCAGACACAGCAGTGTTTAAACACCTCAGTGTCACTGCTTAACGATTAGCATAGCCAGGTGCCCTGAAGAACAGTTGCTGCTGTAAGACTAGGTTTCTCTGTCCTCTCGTCCCCTGAATATTTACTATAAAGTCCACGCTTTCTTTCAAGATGTCAGGTACAAGAAAAAAATGCAAAGTATCAGTAGGCCACCAGTAATGTTTTCTTACGAGCCAATAATAACCTGTGTGTGGGCTGGACTTTGGACACCCCTGCTGTACAGGCACAACTACTGCATCAGCATTCATGTAAATTCACATATGTCCAAGTGGGGTTTCATCCCAGCACCAGGTTAAAAATAAAGTGTTGACATATGACTTATAGAAAAAAATAACGTTTCTTGTATTTTAGCACATAAATTGTACTTGGTGCTGAAAGGCCTTACATTATGTTCAAACTGCAGCAGGATATCCCCTGTCATTTCACAGTGAAGTTATAAAGACTGTTTCAACACAGACTGCAAATCAGAAAGGACCTCATTAGACTCACGTCCTTGTATCTACACTAATTGTTCGTTTTATCAGCTCCACCTACCAAATATGTTCACTTTGTAGCTCTACAATTACAGACTGTAGTCCATCTATTTCTCTGCATACTTTATCCCACCTTTGCCCTGTTCTTCAGTGGTCAGGACCCCCACAGCGCAGGTATTATTTGGAAGTGGATCATTCTCATTGGTACGAAAGGATTGGACACAGCAGTGCTGCTGGAGTTTTTAAACACTGTGTCCACTCACTGTCCACTCTATTAGACACTCCTATCTTGCTGCTCCACCGTGCAGATGTAAAGTCAGAAACAGTAGCTCATCTGTTGCTGCACAGTTTGTGTTGACCATCTTTCAGTTCTTCATCAGTGGTCACAGGACGCTGCCCACAGAAAGCTCTTGGCTGGATATTTTTGGTTGGTGGACTGTTCTTAGTCCAGCAGCGACCTGAGGTGTTTAAAATCTCCAGCAGCACTGTACATATACATCGTAAGCGTTCCTTAAGAGAAAAAATTAAGATACAAGAAAAATGTCGTGACTCCTTTTAAGAGCACAGTTTCTGTTGTGACTAATGTGAGCTTCCTATCTATTTGACTAGGACAGCTTTACATACGGCTTCACTGTATTCATGGCCAGTTCAGGGAGCTGTCTGTGCGTGTGCGCTTGGCCTGACATTCATTAACCTTGAGCTGTTTCTGCTTTTCATTGATTCAAGGCTTTCTGGATGAATGTAACCTGATAGATTGTGTCTCTGTGGTAGCAGTGGCCTAGCTTCTCATACTATTAATGGTTGTCCAGTAGCGTTGCCAGCAGCCCTGTTATTGTGTGTTTAGTAGGACGCAGAAGGGTGCTGTCCTTGTATTATGAAGAGTTAATGATGTGTAGCTGAATTTCCAGTTCATGCAGATTAACCTTGTTTCACAATTTCGCAGCACCTTTGCTTGAGGCAGAGGAAAGGCATGCAGCTTAGGTTCCTAATGAACTGTATAACAAAGGCACAGAAATCATACTGATATGATGACGAGGAAATGGTTTTACCTCACACCTAAATAGTTCTTACACTTAAAGTTCTAGGAGAAGCTGAACGAAATTGTTATTAGTGTAGAATCCTTGCAGTATGACTTGAAGTTTTTTTTAGGGAACAAAAAGAGTGTTTCTTTGAGATTGCACAAACTTGGAAGTATGGTTCTAGGAAAAACCTCATTGGGAAAAAGTGAATGTAATAGCAGTGAACCTTTACCTTACTGAAGAAACAGTTATGATATTTGTGTTGTAATAAAATGTACACTGTGCTGTACCCTGCAGTCTTTCTGAAAAGGGAAAATCCAGATACTCACAATATTGTGATGAATGGCGGGCTGGGCGTGTAAAATTCAGCAGAACTGCTTTATTTAAGGGATTAAGTGAAAGCAAATATTTTTTGGGCCTTAGAACAAGGAGAGTACACAGAATATTAAGACTGTGGTTTTGTTCCTGTGATTTGCTAGCCACACATCTCTCCACCCATATTAAAGGAATGGTTGAGATTTAGCTAGCCTCGTCTCTCCACCCATATTAAGGGAATGGTTGAGATTTAGCTAGCCTCGTCTCTCCACCCATATTAAGGGAATGGTTGAGATTTAGCTAGCCTCGTCTCTCCACCCATATTAAGGGAATGGTTGAGATTTAGCTAGCCTCGTCTCTCCACCCATATTAAAGGAATGGTTGAGATTTAGCTAGCCTCGTCTCTCCACCCTTATTAAGGGAATGGTTGAGATTTAGCTAGCCTCGTCTCTCCACCCATATAAAGGGAATGGTTGAGATTTAGCTAGCCTCGTCTCTCCCCCCATATAAAGGGAATGGTTGAGATTTAGCTAGCCTCGTCTCTCCACCCATATTAAGGGAATGGTTGAGATTTAGCTAGCCTCGTCTCTCCACCCATATTAAGGGAATGGTTGAGATTTAGCTAGCCTCGTCTCTCCACCCATATTAAGGGAATGGTTGAGATTTAGCTAGCCTCGTCGCTCCACCCATATTAAGGGAATGGTTGAGATTTAGCTAGCCACGTCTCTCCACCCATATTAAGGGAATGGTTGAGATTTAGCTAGCCTCGTCTCTCCACCCATATTAAGGGAATGGTTGAGAGTTAGCTAGCCTCGTCTCTCCACCCATATTAAGGGAATGGTTGAGATTTAGCTAGCCTCGTCTCTCTACCCATATTAAGGGAATGGTTGAGATTTAGCTAGCCACATCTCTCCACCCATATTAAAGGAATGGTTGAGATTTAGCTAGCCTCGTCTCTCCACCCATATTAAGGGAATGGTTGAGATTTAGCTAGCCTCGTCTCTCCACCCATATTAAGGGGATAGTTGAGATTTAGCTAGCCTCGTCTCTCCACCCATATAAAGGGAATGGTTGAGATTTAGCTAGCCTCGTCTCTCCCCCCATATTAAGGGAATGGTTGAGATTTAGCTAGCCACATCTCTCCACCCATATTAAAGGAATGGTTGAGATTTAGCTAGCCTCGTCTCTCCACCCATATTAAGGGAATGGTTGAGATTTAGCTAGCCTCGTCTCTCCACCCATATTAAGGGAATGGTTGAGATTTAGCTAGCCTCGTCTCTCCCCCCATATAAAGGGAATGGTTGAGATTTAGCTAGCCTCGTCTCTCCACCCATATTAAGGGAATGGTTGAGATTTAGCTAGCCTCGTCTCTCCACCCATATTAAGGGAATGGTTGAGATTTAGCTAGCCTCGTCTCTCCACCCATATTAAGGGAATGGTTGAGATTTAGCTAGCCTCGTCTCTCCACCCATATTAAAGGAATGGTTGAGATTTAGCTAGCCTCGTCTCTCCACCCATATTAAGGGAATGGTTGAGATTTAGCTAGCCACATCTCTCCACCCATATTAAAGGAATGGTTGAGATTTAGCTAGCCTCGTCTCTCCACCCATATTAAGGGAATGGTTGAGATTTAGCTAGCCTCGTCTCTCCACCCATATTAAGGGGATAGTTGAGATTTAGCTAGCCTCGTCTCTCCACCCATATCAAGGGAATGGTTGAGATTTAGCTAGCCTCGTCTCTCCCCCCATATAAAGGGAATGGTTGAGATTTAGCTAGCCTCGTCTCTCCACCCATATTAAGGGAATGGTTGAGATTTAGCTAGCCTCGTCTCTCCACCCATATTAAGGGAATGGTTGAGATTTAGCTAGCCTCGTCTCTCCACCCATATTAAGGGAATGGTTGAGATTTAGCTAGCCTCGTCTCTCCACCCTTATTAAGGGAATGGTTGAGATTTAGCTAGCCTCGTCTCTCCACCCATATTAAGGGAATGGTTGAGATTTAGCAAGCCTCGTCTCTCCACCCATATTAAGGGAATGGTTGAGATTTAGCTAGCCTCGTCTCTCCCCCCATATAAAGGGAATGGTTGACATTTAGCTAGTCTCGTCTCTCCACCCATATCAAGGGAATGGTTGACATTTAGCTAGCCACGTCTCTCCACCCATATTAAGGGAATGGTTGAGATTTAGCTAGCCTCGTCTCTCCACCCATATTAAGGGAATGGTTGAGATTTAGCTAGCCTCGTCTCTCCACCCATATTAAGGGAATGGTTGAGATTTAGCTAGCCTCGTCTCTCCACCCTTATTAAGGGAATGGTTGAGATTTAGCTAGCCTCGTCTCTCCACCCATATTAAGGGAATGGTTGAGATTTAGCAAGCCTCGTCTCTCCACCCATATTAAGGGAATGGTTGAGATTTAGCTAGCCTCGTCTCTCCCCCCATATAAAGGGAATGGTTGACATTTAGCTAGTCTCGTCTCTCCACCCATATCAAGGGAATGGTTGACATTTAGCTAGCCTCGTCTCTCCACCCATATTAAGGGAATGGTTGTGATTGCATTCATGTCTTTATGAACAAGCTAAAACCTACAGTGTGTATTCTAGTGTAAAATGTTTTTTTTTGGTGTGAATGTTTTCAGTGTGATTGACAGCTTTGTGTCTGACCTCTATGGAGTCAGTAACACTTCTCTGTGTGAGCAGGCCCTCCTTCTCTGCCAGCTTGAGTGGTTTGATCATCACTGTGGAGGGTTATGTCATGTGGTATCAGCTGGTATTAGTATAGTGGTGTTGGTGCATTTTGATGAGTAAGAGAATAGGTAAACGATCACGGTGTCAGCCTGTATCAATATTGTTGCATTCCTAATTTATAGAACATATCAGATTGTTACTGGTCTTATTGGGGTCAGTATGTCTTAACAGTCATAGTTGCATTTCAAGTCCAAATACATTTTTGACATTGCCAGCAAACAACTGGTAACTATATGTGTTAGTACATCAGAGTTGCAGTGTTGTAGACTCAATTTGTGGGCTACAATCCTCAAACAGAAAGGTTGTTTTCATATTGGTTTGGGGTTCGGAGAGTTCAAGTAGCTTTCTGTTGGGATTGTTTGGGTATCATCTTGGGTCCTTTGTCACATTTTCATATCACCACCTGCCCATTTTGTACCAAAAGAAACTTTGAAAAGCGAACTATGACATTTTTTCATTCAATTAGTATTTTGTAGAATCACAGTTATCTTATGGCAGTGATTTGCTTTTTCATATGCTTCTTTTGCTTTCTTGGTTATTAAGGAACAAAACAGTAGACTGCAGTCAGTTGATAAATCATCCCATCCCTCATATACACCATCATGTCATTAATAAACCGTTATCATAGGGGCCTATGCCAGTTCACATTAACCTTCATTACACACAATAATAAATCACCTGTATCTCTTCAGCTGCGCTTCTATAAGCTGTAGCTCATGCAGTAGGTGTGATAAATTAAAAACAGATGAAAGCTCATTAGATGAGAGCACTAGACGGTGTGGAGCAAAGTGCCGCGGTTGTGCCGTACAGTGATATGAAAGTGCGTTGACAGTAAGGCCTGCGTGTTATAATGCAGGTTTATGGAGGGTCAAAGCATAAAAATCACACCGAGAGCATGCAGCAGTGTAGTCGTCCTTTTCACCCACTCAGTATGATTTTGAAATAAGGCTCAGTTTTTTTGAACAGTTAAGATAATGGATAGTGATTGGAGAGATGAGAGGATGGAGGGAGAGAGAGAGGGATGGAACATTGCTCAGGGTTTATTGTGTGCTGGCAGTAAAACTCCTCTAAATCACGGGCCCTCGACAAGGTCAGCTGAAGAATAACTCTGAGTGTATTGTGCCGAACACTTATTGCGCTGTTGTTTCGTAGCTTATTGGTTCCAGCCTTTGTCCGTGGAGTGGCATTCACCTTCAGAGGCTGTGCTCTGCCAAATGGTCTCAAAAAAATGGCATTGTCGTTATTCACACAAAACACGAGACCCCCGTCTTCCCCTCTATCCTTATCCAGTCAGCGTCTGTTCACAAATAGAATGAAAAAGGAGGCTAATAGATAATGTGATATTAAATGGTGGGTAAGGCAAAGGAGTCAGCAGCAGCTGGGTTGCAAATGCGAGTCAGCTCTATTAGGATGCTTGCTTAAGGCATTGTAATTACTGGCACATAACCTTCTGAATGCGGCAGACACAAACACGCTGAGCAAATTCATAATCACTAACAAGGCAACAGACAAACAAGACTTTGAAAAGCAGCTTAGAGCTGCTGATTACTCAAGCAGGACTTCACAACTAAATGGGAGCTATTTATACATACATTGATTACTATGTAACAGAAAACGTGTGCAGGTGCTCATTAGCAAGTGGGGACAAGTGTGGGTGGGTATTTTGACGCATGAAAGCGCATAAAAAAGCAAAAGCACTGGAAGCCCAAGAGACGCCGGGAGTGGATGGGACATCAGAGCTTGCAGCTGACAGAACCACTAAGTTTAAGACAGGAAGGCCTGGAGGTACAAAATATGGGAATGGCAAGTCTGGAGCGGTAAAACAGACCTGTTATGCCCACTTTCAGTGTTCAGTATTTTATTTTCAGGGTCTGCTAGACTATCCAAAGGTTAGGTTTGAAGCGACAACCCAGTCACTATCAAGAAAACTGCCGCAGCAGAGCTTGCGGCTGACAGGACCACTGAGTTTAAGACAGGAAGACCTGGAGGTACAAAATATGGGAATGGCAAGTCTGGAGCAGTAAAATAGACCTATTCTTCCCACTTTCAGTGTTGAGTATTTTATTTTCAGGGTCTGCTAGACTATCCAAAGGTTAGGTTTGAAGCAACAACCCAGTCACTATCAAGAAAACTGCTGGTGATTTTATGACACTCTTCTTTATCATTCGTGCAGCAAAATGGACTACACAAGACTGAGTAGAACTTCGTCGTGATCTATGAGAATTTCCAGGATGCAGGTCTGTTTAAAAACTCCACAGTACAGACGCTGTTTATGAATGACTGTCAAAAAGTACTGACAGGCTTGCAGGATGGAGCAATACTGGAGTGGTTTCCAAGTGACGTAGATGCTCAGACTTTCTGAGAAGCTGCTCAGAATCACATCACTCCACTCCAACTCTGCATCACTTACATGCTCTGACGCCAAGCTTGACTGTAGGCGGGGTCTGGAATTCCATCAGAACATTTTAGGCAGCAGAGAAAAGTTTATATTGTGCATTAGGGGCTTTATAACTTTACAAACCAAATACATGCACAGAAATCTACGTTAAAGCTGAAGGAAAGGGAACTGGGGTTTGGTAAAGTTTTGGTTACGTTGGGATCCGGTTTGGATATCATTTCTCAAAAATGTGCTTAGATTTGATATGATTTAAAATTTCATATCAGTTTTTATTGTAGCTTTTCTGGATTTTGCCTGCATTTAGCCCTCCTTTAGTTTTTCTCCTTGTTTGATTGATTGTTCTTTATTATTTGTATGACCTTAAAGAGGAGTAATAATTTACTAGTTGGTATGTATACAGCCATTCACAATGGTTACATGTGCATTGTTGAGAAACATTGATCTCAGATTTCTTTACAGTGGTGATAATAGGAATCAGGGATCACAATGTTGATGGTAAAGCAGTGATAAACTATTTGGGGGGACTACTTTGAAATGGTAAGACACCCCCCATGAATTAATTCAAAAACGTTTTAGGAGAAAATCAATGCAAACATATCGAAAAACAATGCATCAGACCCTGTATACATAATACATTCATATTTCTATCACCATCACTGTTAAGATTTCTTAGTAAGTTTCTTTGACAAATTGCTGGACAGTGTTATTGAGGTCTACCAAGATCCATGAGAGCTTAAACCTAACAGGTACTCTGTGGTAATCAAACACTACTCAGAATTTTACTGTACTTTAAGCGCCAAGACACACTGATAAAACAAAGCCTGTACACTAGAAAGGCTATATACACTATTCTTACAATTACACAGTGCGTGTTGTCATGTTCAGCTTTTGATAGGAGTTTATCTGATGTTTAGCAAGGCCGTTGACCTGTCCCTCATTAGAAATTACCTGATCAGAAAGTGCTACAAAACACCTAACCTGAAAATACATTATACATGTATTCACTTATAAGTCTGGTAAACATCTTGCTCTGTGTCCAGACTAGTGGAAGTTGACTGTCCTGTAAGCAGGATTAATTAATGTCGTTTAATTTAAAAGACAAACTTATTGGTGCATAGGAACCGAGGGGATTGCACATAAAGGGCTATCAAGCTCCCCCATATTTGAGGGTGTTTGATTATATATCCGTTAATTTATTTAATTAGCTAGAGCAGCATCACATTAGTTATGTTTTGAGTAGTATTACCAGCATGCAGCCCATTAAGGCCAGTAGCTACACATAGACACATATCTGAGGGCTCTCAGTTGGACATTTACTCCATGATTTTGGTTTCACCTTGAGTTAATGTCTAGCTTTTTTGTTTATTTATTTATAAGTGCTTTAACAGTCTAGGATGAAGGTACCTCTAAATCAGTAACTACAGGGAAGGACAAAATCCTTCTGCACCTTCAGTGTAAGTTATAGTAAAAATAATTGATAAGAAGCAATTTTAGAGCATGTCTGTAGGTCCAGTCATAATAAGATTCACATGATGTGAAAGACAGCTGCTGAGTCAAAACTTCTTTAAATCGGCGGTGTCCAAAGTCCTGGCCCAGAGAAGATATTAACTGGCCCAAGGCTTCTGTTTTGGACTGTGCTATTGGCAGCCCGCTGGCCAGTATGTGGCAGTTTTTCCTTTCACCTGATTATGAACGTAGCAATATCCTGCCATAACGCACCACGGTGTGATGATGTAGTTTACTAAAGTTTAAGAGCCTTTCATTTAGAATGACGTGTAGCGAAGACTACAGCCATGAAGTGTAGTCGTGTATAGGCACATGTGTATTGTGTACTGAACTCTCTGTGGCAGACTGGAGTTTGATCCAGGGTGAGCACCTTACACTATACCAGTAAGAATCCTTTCTAAAGACTCCTAAAGGCTTATTTATACAAGACGCCACCACTTCTATACGAACACGGCGAAGAAGAAACGGGATGGGACTTACGGTGCGTCCGAAATCACCTACTAGTCAGTAGGTACTAGATTAGAGTCAGGAAGTACTGCTTGAGCGGCAGACTAGTAGGTAATTTCAGTAGGCGAGTTTTAGTACCCACACAAGCTCGGACGTAGTACGCCCGCCATATTGCATAACGCAAGACATCAGACCACCACCGTAAAAGTCCTGCTATTCATTTAAAAGCTCTGTTTACTGACAGATTTAGATACTGTTAGTGACACTGATCTGCGTTTTTGTCTGAATATGTACTCAGACGGTGTGGAGCTGTAGCTCAGAGAAGATGAAACGGGAGGAATGTTATCATTGTTTATCTTAGCAGTAGCGCTAACTCCTGTAGTGGCAGTTCACTAGCCGTAGCTACGTACACACAGCCGAGGTTCCGCTTTTCACCACTTTATCCCTCCGTTTTGAATTCATCTGCAGCTCCAGGTGAATCATGGGATAGCGCAGTGTGCTGTGCTCGCCTACATAAAAATGGCTGCCGATTCAGTAGGTCATCCAGGTACTGTTCACCTACTACTCGATGCCTACTGAGTATTCGGACATACTATTCGGGCAGTCGTGGCCTGAAGGTTAGGGATCCGGCCTTGTGACCGGAAGGTCACCGGTTCGATCCCCGGGACCGGCAAGTCATGACTGTAGTGCCCTTGAGCAAGGCACCTAACCCCAACTGCTCCCCGGGCGCCGTGGATAAGGGCTGCCCACCGCTCCGGGCATGTGTGCACACCGCCCCCTAGTGTGTATGTTCACTAGTGTGTGTATATGTGGGTGTTTCACTGCACGGATGGGTTAAATGCGGAGGTCAAATTCCGCTGTGTGTAAACACATGTGGCTAATCGTAGTTCTACGTTCTAATCGTAGTCCTACGTTCTACACGAATTTTCTACACTAGCCACGCTCGCCTACTGACTTCACTACTGAGTAGTAGATAAGTAGGCGATTTCGGACGCACCTATGGTTTTGCCAGTTGTTAGAAATGTTAAGCATGATGAAACTTCGCTGCGGCGTAAAGATGAGGCTGAAGATTATAATAAATTCAGACATTTGGACATTGTAATAACGTAACATGTTGAAAATATATTTGTTGTTCTTGTTTGTTCTCTAGCAGCTCATTTCCGGGGTTATTCTTAATTCTTTGTTTACATTGTTTATGCATAGTTAGAGGAGTCTTTGTAGAAGAGACAGGAGAAATGATAAGACATAGTGGAACATTTTTCATTACTTCTCTTCTTAATACTTTACACATTTTATTATTACTCTTATTAATACATTAGGTTTTTATACATTAGGTTTTGTTGTTACACTAGACATGTTTTATTGCTACTCTCTGCAGTTGTATTAAATCCAGCTTTTTAATGTAGTTCTTTTTAAACATGAACTTCTAAAAATGTACAATTTAGGCTTCACATTGTTTGTACCTTGAAAATGAACATTAATAAACCTGCCCGCTACCTTTTTTCTGACAGTACAGGTGTGTGTAGACTGGGATAATGATGTGGGGCGGGGGGTGAGGATGAGGGTGCTCTATGCAGCCTGTGAAGTGTTTGATAGGCATGCTTGAGAGACGAACAGACAGGTTATATCCAAACAACATGCAAGGCCAGCAAAACACTGTATTAGTGCATCAACTTCTCTTCTGCAAAGAAAGAAAGTCAGTCAGCTGGAGCTATCTGACTTGAACACTTGCCACTTGATCACTCGCACACACTCGCGTTCTCTGCCTGTCTCTCGCCCTCTCTCTCTCTTTTCCCCACCTCAGCCGTGTACTTGGCAGTGTCAAGGCTGCAGGACTGAAAATTCAACCCTTGATTTATTTCCTGTTTTCATATCAGCATCTTCGCCGCTGGCTCTGATGAAGTGGATGCTGGAGGAGGGAGGGGACACTCAGGGGCTTTTTCAGGGATGGCTGTCACTCGCCTAGGGAGCACTCAAGTGTGGCTATCTCCCTCACACCTGGCCATGCTGTTGAATCATCTCGCGACTGCCAAGCAACTCACTTTCTACTCACCTCCCTCGGAACGAGGCAGTGAGACTCCTCTAGGACTGCCTGGGAAAAGGCATGCCTGCACTCTCCGGAATGGCATTAGTTCTTGATGGACTGGAAGAACCGGTAAAATTAAAAGAGAAGGAGTGCGGTGTTCCTCTGCTGAACTTGGGACTACTTCTTTGAGCTTCTTTTGCCGGAGTTGCGAAGTGGATCCTCCTTTAAGGGACCTGGGGGGGAGATTGCAATTGCGTGTGTACCGTTTGTGTGAATGTGTCTGTGAGTGTGATAGTGGTTCAGAGCAGCAGGCAGGCTCTCAGCTCGCAGCTGTGTGTGATGTGAGTGAGCTGCAGACAGCTGTGTTGTGTGGAGCTCCAGCGTGGTTCTATCTCTCTCTCTGGAGACCGGACTGGACCTGACTGGAATGACGGCTGGACTGCTCTTCCCCATCACCTTGCTGCTGCTTGGAACCTGCATAAGACATGGACTCTGTTGGGATGGGGACAAGCCAGGGAGGAACAAGGGTGGGTGGAGATGGAAAGGGGACAGGTCTCGTAAGTAACTCCCCCCCCCTCTTTCAGGCATCTCTCGCTCTCTTACTCTTTTTTTCTACCTTTCTCCCTGCTTTTCTTCCTCTGGTACATTTGTAGTTATTTTAAGCACTTAAAAAAGAAAATGCTATAGAGTTATTGTGTTTAAAATCTAAATGAACACATAATGTCCACTTAGGCTTTCTGGAAATAGAAAGATGAAGAAAATATATATATTTAACAGAAGTTTCAATAACTAAATATAATATCAGGTGTTTCTGCAATTGCTTTCTTAAAAAATTCTGCAGAGATAAACTTCAGTATTAACTTCAGGTTGGTTGTATTTTCTGCTACTTACCATCCAAAGTAATCCAAAAACCCTTTCTGTTGTGCAACGAGACAGCTACACATCCTTTCAGACCCATAGCAGTGAATTGTCTTCTTACAGTGGAAGGATGGACAGAAACGTGTGGTTGTTTTCAGATCTGATTTTTCTGCTCTCACTCAAAGAAAGTTTTATCTGATGGTGACAGTTTTGTCTTGGGTTGGTTTTGGATGTGTTTGGGTTTTTAATTAAATGAAGGGGAATTTATTTAATCTATTCTCATTTATTAAGTTAGAAATAAATCCTGAAGAATAAGTGACTTGTACTTAATGGGCAGTTTGAGTGAAGTTAATCAAAATAAACAAAGCATCTGCTGGTGTTCTTAGAAAGACAGACTTACCTCTCCAGACGTGAGTCCAGACCTCAGCAGTGACAACTTTGGAAAAATGGTATAAGGTTACTAAATTTAAAATCTGATGTTATATTTAGTTGTTGAGACTTCTGTGTGCATTTTATGCTGAAACATTCAGTTTAAAAGCTGTTTTTACTGAAAACAAATGAAGTGAGGTCTCTGACTTCTGCACAGTACTGGAAACACCCTAAAGATCAGCACTCTATGTAAAATATAGTATGGCAACACAATTTTGTCTTCCAATTTATTTGCTTTTGGCAATAAATATTTATGTAGTAAGTTTTATTCATGTGGAAGTCATCATTCTTTATTTGAATCAAGTAACTTCAGTGCACACCTTTTTTCACAGTAATATCCCTCTTTCCCCTCTGTTGCACATGCCATAAACATATAGAAGGCCATTCCTTCGATCTGTCATTTTTACCATCATTCTTCTGCATCCTTGCAATGGAGATCTCCATGTGGTCTTACTGGAAATACCTCTGATAAAATGATGAAAACAGCAAAAAATTTTAAACAGTGTAAAAATATTTTATGTACAAAAGTGTCTTCTGTTCCTCTGACAGTAGCTATCTCTTCATAGTTTTCCAGGATCATGTGTTTATCACCCCCTCTCCTCTCATGTCCTGCTTTATGATCAGTGCTGAGCAGCGAGTGAGAGGTTACATGGGTGGATGTGTGCTGTAAAGGAGTGCTATAAAAGTAGACCCTCTCTAAACATCCATTAGCGCTGTTTAGACACAAGTGCAGAGGGAGAGAGAGTGTGCACTTACCACGATGCTATTTACTGCAGCCGTTGTTGACAGAAGCCTTTTTGGTGGTGAACTTGATTGACTGCCTGGTGCGTTTGGGGTCGAGTGGCCCAAAGATCCTTTTGGAGTCTTCACCAATGTATATTTTGAGTTCATTACAAGACGAATGCCAGATCAACTGTTGGCGCTGTCGATTTTATACGTAACAGTGTTCAACGACACCACAAACACCAGTCAGTTAAAGCAGATCGTTATAGTTTCAGCTGGAAAACACATATTAGCTAAAAGGCTTCAGTAGATCAAGTATCTTTGACTGTCTGTAGTTTTTCTTTCAGATTCACAGAATTGTGGTTCAATCAGCTCTCACACTCAGAGCCATCTGTGGCATGACCTGACCTCTCTGTGAACCGAGAGTGTGTGAAATCTAACTCTGACAGGTTTTACTGCTCGCACAGGTGTATTTTGATAGCAGCTTTTAAATATTGTTATACTGCATACATATATATGTTGAAGAATTGTGTCTACTGAACTATAGTGAATATGCCAAGTTTAACAAAAGAAGTATACCCTAAATACCAAAAATCTTTTCTATTGTTTTTCAAGCTTCAGGAACATCATCTTTATTTCCCACTTCATTGTCCTGTGTTTTAGATAAATGGCCCTTGGTGGCTTCTGATGAATAAGTACACCAGACAATAAACATAGAGGTATTTAACTTTCTAGGTTTCTGTGAAATGTATAATATTCATATGGGGTTCCACAAGGATTTGTTGTAGAGTGGTTTCTGCTTTACCACAACATTGTGTGCTCTGTATGAGAGGACCCTCTAATAAACAGCATTTTAGACTTCTTTTAAAAATAACGCGGCGGGACCTCCATTACCTAGCTGGGTTGTGGAAGTCAGATCTGATGTGCTTTCTAATGATTCTCATTCATGAAAGCTCCATTTAGCCACACTCTGACAACATTGTAATTATATGCATGAGCTCCTTGCCTGTAAAAGTGATAAGGCCATCCAAGCAAGACACTCAGGCAGTAATCATAACCTGCAGGTGAATTGTGTTTCAAAGCCTTTCTTAAGCAGAGTTTTTTTCTTTTTTCTTTTTGAGTGACAAAGAAAAATGAGTTTTAGGTTATGTATAATGGATTTTGTAGTGAGAGAGGACAGAAGGAATTTTAGATTCTGGGAAAGAGAGGTAGGACAGGACAGAGAGTGGGTGTGATAAATAAAACAAACATGTCCGGGCTGTCTCTTCTTGTGGGTCTGGCGATGGGAGTATTTGTGACTGTGCTGCAGTCCTTTTCTTGAAAATTATATTCCTTTATTTTCTCACTGACAAGTTCAAAACCAGGCTGAGAGCATAAAGTGCCATTTCAATGACTGCCCAGGGACAGTATTGTCTTGCTGAGCAAAGAAGCAGATGTGGCTGTGTTTGTGTATTTGAGTGTTTAAGACACAGAGGCAGCCCGAGACAGAGTTAGGGGGTGAAGCAGATTAACATTAGCATCAGTAGTTCTAAGAAAAACAATTAATTCTATTTGACCTTTTGACCCTTATTTAAGGTATGTCCCATAAAACCTTGCTCATTGGCAGTTTAAAGTGTGTTACACATTTCTGAGCGCTGTGACTGAGTGTTTATCATTTTTTGCATGGTTTGAGGTTTACAACTTGCAGATGCACCAGATGCATAATTAAAATGATGATGTTAACAGCCATTCAAGGTGGTTTGACATGAGATGATGCATTATAGATAATCTAATATTCTTTACAATGTTGTTGATAGGAGCCAAAAACAAAATGTACTTCTAGAGGACTTCACTACTAAAGGTCATGTCTTCGCAAGGACCCATATTAAAGTTAAATATATGTAATATGTCTCATTGTGACCTCATCATAAGTAGTGTTTTCCAATACTGATACTGTTTGCTGTATTAGCGCTGATACTAACACTGGTGATGGGGATACTGATACCTATCACAGACACCACAAAGCAATTTCAAATTTCCAGTCGGCAGTGTGGAATGACGAGTAGCAGCTCATGTCAAACTATATAGCCAAACTATATACCTATATAGCAGCAGTATTTTGTGGGAAAAACATTCCAGCGGGAGCCGCCATTTAAATGTCTGAGCCATGTCTGAGCCAGGCTTCTTTCAGTTACGACTTACCTGCCACTGCATAGTCACTCACAGTCTGAGTTGATGTTAGTCCAGATTGTTATTGAGGAAGTGGAAGGAATTCTTGGTATGATGATAGCCATTAGCCTTGAGATAGCCTTTAGCATAGGGATCCTATGCTGGGCCAGTCTGCCAATTAGCCTCACCTGGTTGCACCACCTATCAGCGGTATCACTCACTGGAAGCCGCTGCAATGACAGAGTGAACAACAGTGATATGTATTAAAGTCAAGCAGAGTCTGACGTTTAGGGATGTAGCACGAGCGAATACGATGCAAATGATTATTCAATATCTTAGATGTTAAACCCGACAAGTGCGGTTCAGTCATACTGAGAATGTTTTATTTGTGATGCAGATCAGAGATTTAATACAGAAACTGTAAAAAAAAAAAAAAAAAAAACTAACTCATCTGTTTTTATTTATATTGGTTTGTGCCACGACGCTGAACGTTACCGAAGTATAGTTTTTATTGGAACGCTAATAAAAATATTGATTCTTTGATTTGACACAGCGGTATGAAGTGAACTGTATTGAGTTTGAGTGTAAAAGTTTTTGTTTTGTTTTGGTTGTCATTTGTTCATTTATCTGAGTTGCAAATGAGGCCTTTGTCCTGATCCTGATTTGGCATGGAGAACAATAAATACGGCTTTAGAGATGTGACTCTAATACGCTGCCCCAGCTGGTGATTAAAATAAGTACCCAGATGCATTCTCTGCCATTTGGAGGTCACTGTTCAAGTCCACTGCTCTCGCTCTCTCTCCTTCTTCCTCTCGCTCTCTCTCTCTCTCGCTCTCCCTTTCTGTCGCTCGCTCTCTCTCTCTCGCCCTCCCTTTCTGTCGCTCTCTCTTTGCTGCTCTCTATCTCTCTCTCTCTCTCTCTGTCGCTCTCTCTCTGTCGCTCTCTCTCTGTCGCTCTCTCTCTCTGTCAGTCTCTCGTTCTCTTGTGGCTCCAGGAGGTTTGAAGTCTCTGTAATTAGGTAACAATGAGCTGTGAATCTCAATTACTGTACGTTCCACAAGGTCAGAGCGCAATCAAAGGACAAGATGGGGGAGACACAGAGACACAGTGAAAGAGAGAGAGAAAGAGAGAAAGAGAGAGAGGGAGAGAGAGAGATTTTTGGATCCAGCGCCAGTTTCAAAACCTTACACCGCTGCTGGGTGGCTCAGTGCCAAAAGCTTCTCAAGCACTGGTTGAACTGACATTGATTTTCTTTTTGTCCACCACTTTTAACGTTATGCATCAAATTTGTGCAGTACCTCGGTCAACGAAACTTATGGCAGCCATCAAAACCCAATGCCTTCTCAATCTTTTTTTTTTTTCAGTTTGCTGCTTTCCGCTGCAAGGAATGTGACCTCAGAGTTAGCAGGTTATGAATTATGGAGGGAAAGTGAAACTTTGTGGAGGTGGAGTGGAAAAACAGGTGGACGGAGTGGAAGAGGCACAGTTCATAAATTACACGCTATGAAAAGTGCTGCGTTTTAAAAAAAGTGGGGTCTTGTTGACCACTCCTGGGATTTGATGGAGTCAAAAGGTCTTTCGCTTGTGCGGGAATGAACTTTCAGGGTCAACCAGCAGATCACAATCCCCTTGAAGTTCATTTTGCTCTGCTTTATGGTCCTTGGGTGCTCTCGTTCTCACACACACACACACACACATACACATTCATGTGCAATGACCATGAGAGCTGAAACACACTGCACATCCAAATGCAGGGCCACTTGCTCCAAAACAACAAATATAGTCAAATGTTTTTTTCAAAAAGTTCAGAAGTCCTTTAAGTGCTTCAGTAAATATGATTTAAAGCACATGTCATTATCCCTCCCTTTATTCTGAGCACACAACCTGTAAGGCTTTATGACAGCTCAGAAACTCACTTGTAGAAACAGACCAGCTGTGTTGAAATGGTACTGAACAATAAAATAAGTAATTAAAAATATACTAAATTGCAGAAGCAATTAAATTATTTTTATTGTAGCCTACATTATCAACATTGTAGTCTTCATAAAGTTGAATTGGGCAACTTTAACCCCAAAACATTGAGCTTGCAAAATTTGTGTATGTATAAAATAGACCATCATAAATCACCAACAAATATGTTCTGTGTTAAGATAATACAACCAGAACTAACTGGCAGTCTGGCACACCATGTTTAGCTTTCAAACCTCAAGCCAGAGTTGATATGCTGGTGGTCTTGGCCAAAAAACAGGTTTGTATTTGATATATTTATCAGAATATCATCAGTAAGTCAAGAATACATCAGCCATAACGTTACTTTGTTATCCCCCTGTTACTCTGTACTTCAGTGTTTAGGTCCCTGCCACAGTGACACTGACATGATGGTGGAGTGTTAGTGTGTGTTGTGCTGGTATTAGTGGATCAGACACAGCAGTGTTACTGGAGTTTTAATCACCTCAGTGTCACTGCTGGACTGAAAATTGTCCACCAACCAAAACTGTCCAGCTAGCAATGTCCTGTGGGCAGCGTCCTGTGACCACTGATGAAGAACACAAACTGTGCAGCAGCAGATGAGCTACTGTCTCTAACTTTACATCTACAAGGTGGACCAACAAGACAGGAAACTTTCATAGAGTGGACCGTTAGTGGACACAGTGTTTAAAATCTTCAGTAACACAGTTGTCTGATTCACTTGTACCAGCACAACACAAACTAACACACCACCACAGTCACTGCAATGATCTAAATAATACCTGCTCTGTGGTGGTCCTTTGGGGGTCCTGATCACTGAAGAACAGGGTCATAAAGTATATGGAGAAACAGATGAACTACAGTCTGTATGTAGAACTATGAAGTTCTATTAAATGGAAAGTGGAGCTGATATAATAGACAATAAGTATAGAATTAAGGAGTACTATACCTTTTCAGTTCCATACCAGTTCTTTTCCCAATTTATAGGACAGTAAATGGAGCATCTCTTAGGAATAAACATAAGTGATGAAGCCTGCCTGCAACTTATATTTATAGACTATAATTCCAATTGAAATAATTTTCTGGACAAGCTCTACATTGCCTGTGCGTATTCCCACTATATGCCTTATTCAGGACATTGTATTGGTTCCTAACTGAGATGCTGGCTAGTCTATCGTTCTGGCTCTGACAGCAGTAAAGCCGAAGAATTTATCACTCTGCTTTTCGGCCTGAGTAGTGCAGTAGCTTGTAACACTGCACGCTGAGCTTTCCTTGAAGTTGGAAACCTCTAAATACCTCCTCTGAGCGATTTCTCTCTCGAGCTGAACCACACAGAAGTGAAAGCCTCATCAACATGTTTTCATACTGAATTATTTATGTTAAATGAGGGAGCGAGCGAGTGAGTGAGTGAGTGGTTGAGGGGGATTTTAGCTGGAGTGTATGCCCTATGTAGTTTTAGCAGATGAGCTAGCATACAATTATCCATTAGCAAGGGAAGCTTACATCACACTGATGGCTCACAGTGTGTCTATATTGGGACAGGCTGTGACATGTCTGTGGAAACTAAGCTTCTGTCTTGGTAGCTGTTATTTTACGGCTGTTTTTCAGTTGATCGTGGGATTATATTGCTGAATTGGGAGCTTTAGGATCTGTGTCACATTGCTGCACAGCAACTCGCCCCAGCTTTAGGGCTTTTGTGCTTGAGAAGTAGTTCAGCGTAGCAGAGCTTGTTTTACTCAGTAGAATTAGGTTGTTTACAAATGTACTTCTGATCAGAAAGTAAAAGTTAAAGATAAAGTACTTCAGTAAAAAATGCATTTTAATTAAAGAAATAAATGCTCTAATTAATTTTTTTCAACATATTGTCATTTCATTGATGATTAGAGCTGCACCTCAATAAAACTAAGCATCCGTAATGCTTTATACTAGAACTATATGCTTCATCGACAGTAATCCGCTGGTCTTGAACACTACGTTGACATGTTGTATTAACATTGTTGAAATCACGACTAAAAAGAAAACATACATTTTTAATTTAGCAGTCAATACTGAATAATAAAAAATGAGCTCTCCAGTCGAGGATCTCTATCTCTAGGATGTTTGTTATTCTTGCCAGATTAAACAAATTTAGGTAAGGTACTTACTGGGAGTCAATCAAAAACCATTGATTCTGCTTGGCCAGTGACTGAAAGTGTCTAAATGCTTTTGTTAACTCTTTGATGTGTTTTTTCACAATAATTTGTTTGGACTGCTGTGAGCAGGTAGAAAAAGGTGAGCAGGAAAGAGCCTCAGTAATATGTTTTTATGCCGCCACACAAAGGCTTATGTTAGGGTGTGTGTATGTGTTTGTTATTTGTGGTGTTCTGTCTTGGGGAGTGTGGTGATTGCGTTGGTGATTTGTGTTGGAGATGGGGGTGTAGTAAGGTTAGACACCGTGAGGTTAAAGCTGGTACTGGCATTCACAGTCAGTGACATATCTAGGACTTCCAGGCGGCCCAGGGTGATGTTTTTTTTGTTGTTGTTGTTTTTTTCTCAAAACATTTTTCTCAAAACATGTCTCCATTGTCTTCCTAGCGTTTGAAGTCATAACCAGTGGAGAAGTAGCCCTTAGCTATATATACCTGGATACCACTGAAAAAAAAAAAGATTCCTGATTGGCCACTTTTCCATTCCGCATCTAGATTGTGTGCAATAAGAATAGCATTCTCAACCTGTTCCATACTTAACACTGAAAGAAGAGTAGTACAGTAATACTTCTAGAGTTTAAATACAAACACAATTTTGTTGAATGGAAATAAACATGCATTTGTCAGTCTTTAAAAGTCCCTGAGGGTCCACCTCTGGTTTTTACACAGAGGCCAAGTCGTGGTAAGATGTCTAGAGAGTCACGCAAGTTGCTAACTGTAGCTTTTGGTTGTTGTCCTTCTCTGATGAGTCATTTCTGTTTTTTGAAGAATCCATTCTCTCCATTGTAGTGATGATTTGGAGACAGTCAACGGCCTGTTCACATTCGGGTAACCACTTATTTCCCAAAGAAGTGTGTGGAGGCTTCAATTTAGCGACAAGCTGCAGGTGACATGGTGACAAGCTAAAATTTTCTCAATTTTGCGAAAGTGATGGGTGACGCAGTGAAGCGTCAGTCTAAATAATTGGCTCAAACTAATTCCTCTGACTAATCGTAGACGCAGAGGTCTGAGGTCCCCAGCTTCTGCTTCTGTAGGAGAAACTTGTAAACCTATAACATAACTTATATCTTGAAACAAAACGCTGATAGATATGTAGTACATATCTATGTAGGCAACCTTCAGTGTGTTACTGGTTATGATTTATCAGCTCTTTCCACTGACTCAAGATCCATATCATTGCTCCTTATCATGATTGTAAAGCTTTTCAGTTGATGTCATTAGTTTATATCTTGAAACGAAACAGCGATAGATATGTAGTTCATTCACTCATCAGGAACTCTAGTGCCTACATGCCCACACGCAGTAACAAGAGTGAACACAGAGTATATTAGTATAGAAAATAACAAACGTTTTTTTTTTATTATTTATTTGACTAATTCCAAACTGTTCAATGCTAGCGTATTCTAGATGTTTTGTTACTATTGCAGTGAGGTGGTATAGTGTGATCAGCTGCGCCCAAAAACAAAGTGCTACTATATTCTTAAATGTCAAATCTGCTAATAAACAGAACCTGAAATACACAATCAGGTGCGTGAGTGTGTGGACAGTGACACTGTTTTTGTGTCTCTGTACACGTCCACAATGAATTTGAAATGAAGTCAAGATAATACTGAAATGGAGATTTTTTTAGCTTTAATTTAAGGGGTTAAACAAATATATTACATTAGCTGTTTAGAAATTACAGACATTTTTTACAGAGCCCCAGCTTTTTCTGCTAATGCTACTTCATTCACTCCACATCTTCACAGCATGTTGGACCTTGAAGCTCAGCTGGATCAAAGCAACCTTCAGTGTGTTACTGGTTATGATTTATCACCTCTTTCCACTGACTCAAGATCCATATCATTGCTCCTTATCATGATTGTAAAGCTTTTCAGTTGATGTCATTAGTTTATGTCTTGAAACGAAACAGCGATAGATATGTAGTTCGTTCACTCATCAGGAACTCGACTGCCTACATGCCCACACGCAATAACAAGAGTGAACACAGAGACAAGAGACACTTGAGATGACACTGATGGCAATGCAGAATTCATTATTAGTGTAGAAAAGTTCTAATTTCAAATTGAATGCTAGCGTATTCTAGATATTTTGTTTCTGTTGCAGTGATAGTGTGATCAGCTGCGCCCTAAAACAAACTCTGAAAGGTGCCGTAGACGAACTTCAGGAGATGTTGCCCCTGTCGCCGTCTCTGAAAATGTTCTAGATACAATAGCGGGACGTCTGCAAGGCGGTTGCTAATCAGTGGAAATGAAGATTGGCACTTCAAGGCCACACTCGAGCATAAGCGAGTTTGATTTTAATAAATGTGCTAATTAGAAATCTAAGGCCAGCCAGTGGGAGGCATGCACATTAGTTTTGCTCTCCCTTTTGTGGCTCGGAATTGAAGGAAAGTGGGCTGAAATTAGGCTTTTGTTTGGACCGTATGCAGACGGAAAGGAATCGGGAAAGAAACAATATGCGTCGACAGAAGCCAGATTTAAATATTCAGAGCGTCTGAATGAATGAATGGATGGAGGGTCATGCACAAGTAACATCTGATCTCATCATGGTGTGCTTAGTGCACCGGTTAACACTTATTTCCACAAACAATACCTTAACTTGTGTGGTCTGACAGATAAAATGAATGTGTTGTTGCAGGAATAGCGCATATGTGCCCTGTAAAAACAGCCTGCTTTATTAGTTAGAGTAGAGTCCAGTCTGAAAAACCCGTTAATCGGCAGTTTTAGCTTCTGGAGTCAGTAGTGTGCTAAGCTGCGAGTTCAAAAGGTGAAAAAGAAGCTACACTGGACGCGGTAGTGCCAGATGTTTGATGCTGTGGTGTTCTCCTTTGATGTGTTATCCCCTAAACATGTGAATGTAGCAAAAATGTTGCCAGCGTCCATTCTGAATTATGGCTGAGCAGATTTAGCGTGCAACATCCCAAATGCATTACGGTCAGTGTGGCGACAAGCATGACCATTTTCCAGCTTTTTGTTTGCTTTCCTTCTCTTCTCCAAACGGCCAGCTCTAGCAGATGGCGGCGCTGACGTCTGTTCGTGTCAATAGCCGTTTTGATGTCCTTCAACTAGTCAGTGTCACCAATAAATTAAAGTTATGCGGCGAGCAGAGCGTATGAGGAGGTCCAGGAGGGCTGAAGGGGGGTGTGGAGAAACTCATTCAGCCTTTTGTTTCCTTTCATGTGTTCTCTAAGAATTTATCACCACACCAGAGTATTTAATATATTTATATTTTTGGACTGTTCTTTTTGCATTAGAGGCAAATATTTTCACAGGTCTCAGAGAGTAGATTCCTTCTCCTTTTTTCTTCCAAAATGATTTAAGTATGGTCAATATTTATCTAGTCATTGAGTTTAGTGTCTTAAACATCTCCATTGGTGCTTTATGACTGAAGTGTAAAAATTCTTTAAAAATAAATATTTTTTAAGCTACACAAAACCTACAAGGCTTTTTACAACATACATCAGCTGCCATGATGGCTACTGCAGCTAATGTTTGTTGTAATAAGCCTTTATAAATGTCTATATATGCTTGTCGGTTGTTGTGAAAGGCTTATAGGTCTGTAAACCATCTAAACATTTCCCGCTATATTCTTAAATGTCAAATCCGCTAATAATCAGAACCTGAAATATACAGTCAGGTGCGTGAGTGTGTGGATAGTGACACTGTTTTTGTAACTGTGCCTCTGTACACGTCCACAATGGATTTGAAAAGAAGCCAACGGGTTAAACAAATGTATTGCATTAGCCATTTAGGAATTACAGAAATTTTTTACAGAGTCCCAGCTTTTTCTGCTAATGCTACTTCATTCACTCCATATCTTCACAGCATGTTGGACCTTGAAGCTCTGTGTTGCACTGTCAGCTGGATCAAGGCAACCTTCAGTGTGTTACTGGTTATGATTTATCACCTCTTTCCACTGACTCAAGATCCATATCATTGCTCCTTATCATGATTATGAAGCTGTTCAGTTGATTTCATCACTTATTGTAATGCTGTTCCCTTTGGCAAGGACTTGGTGCAAACAAGACTGGGTCTGTGTTGTAGTGAGTTTAGAAAGATGTATGGGGGGAGTGATTAGATCAAAGAAATAAAACCTTCAGTAAAATAAGTGACACACAAAGGCAAGTATTAATCATGGCTGTCCCCAAAAATCTGTCTAAAATGGCAGTACTATGAATGGCAGTCTTTTTTCCAAACAATGTTGGGCCATATATATATTTCAGCATATTTAGCAGATGTGTACATGAAACATTAAATATCAGCCTATAGTTCTCACATCAGAGAGTTGCGAAGTTCCTATAAATTTTATGTTTAGTTTGTTTATTCTTAAAGAAAAGGAAATAATACATATACATAGCATAGTGTTTGCCTTCAAGTATAAGTTCCTGTAAATTTAATTTCCCACAAACTAAATGCAGATATATATATCTGCGTGTAGAGCACCGATGTTTAGCACACTTGCTAAATGTGATCTGCCTCATAATTATTTTAAACTCCCATCATTTGTACAGTAAAACAGACAGACGTGCTTTACTGGGAGCTCGTAAATCTTAGTGCCTCATGACAGCATTTAAGTGTTGTCATAAACCTACAAAGAGTATCATTATGGGATACCCCCCGTAATGAGTGCTAATAACAGTGCATTACTGAAATAAATTATGCACACATGGGCGTGAACTGTCTGGTTCACCACATGAAGTAAACGCTTTAAAGCCAAACCTAGACATCAGAACAGTACTAGATCAAACATGCTGACATACGTAAAACCACCACTGATTGTAATAACATTACCTGTATGTATTTTAATAATAGTGTGTTCTATTAGTGAAACAGTGTCGTATATAACCGTATTTCTCTGCAATAGTGATTAATAGTGCTTTACAGTGCAGTTGTTTGTTTTTAGAGGACGAGCCTCTGAGTGAGCCTCTGTCTTTTCCACAGAAATAACAGCTAATGGAGCTGGATGTTCTATCCAGCTAAAAGGTGGCATTTCCATTTCTCTTCATTATGCTGTTTGCAGAGGAGATAGACAGGTGAGAAAGTAACTTGGATGTGACGGGTAGTGGGACCTGGAAGTGGTCTGCTTCTACTGGAAATCAGACCAATATTTTACTGTAAACTTAATCATTACAGGAAGCGGGAGTTGCATGCATAAATACGCTCTGATCTGCTGGCAATCTGCCAACTGTCACCTCAGTGACAGAGCAGTGAGTTTGATATAATGCTCACTGTGTTGAGTTACTGCTGACTCTTTTATTTGCACAAATAATCTGATCAGATTTTGCATACTGGTGCTATCTAAAAAGTTAGTTCCATTAACAGTCGTTAACCCATTTACATAGATGGGGAAGGTGATAGAAAAAGAGAGCAAAGGGTTTGGAGATATATATATATATATATATATATATATATATATATATATATATATATATATATATATATATATATATATATATATATATATATATATTAGTTACTGTCCAAAAAAACATATATCTCCATTTTTTACCATTTTCATTTTTCTATATTACTTATATTGTTCTATATTACTTATATGCCGTTTACATTCTCTCATTTTATGATTAATGAACCAATGAAAATGCTCCAAAACAGCATGGAAATATTTTTTGGTTCTGTTGACTTGCATTGAAAGGTAAGCTTTTGGCCTCACCTGTAAAATCAGTATTTTAGAGATGCATGTTTTTCTTTGGACATTAACAATAAATATAATAACATATATATATATATATATATATATATATATATATATATATATATATATATATATATATATATATATATATATATATATATATATGTATATGTATATGTGTGTGTGTGTGTGTGTAAGAGAAAGGAGGAGAAAGATATAGATATTTATAGACAAAGTAAGGACTGTATATGTTATATATATTCTAAGAATTTATGATTATAAAAGACGGAGACAAAAGAAAATGAGAGAGAGGGAGAGAGACTAAGACTAGGGCAGATTGTGTCTATTATTTGCTCGGCTTGCATGATAGCCTGTCTGACGCCCATCAAACTGTGACCTGAGCATTCAGTGGGGAAATAGCCGAGTAATTACTCGTATAGGCTGAATTAACTAGGCATTAAAAACCTTCTTGTCTTTTGTGGCTTCACAGCGAGTCAAAAAGGGAATTCATCTAAATATTCATTTATTTATAAGATGCTTTGTCCTCTGCAGTGGTCTTGCCCTAGCTCATTCGTTTCAGGCATGAACTCTTCCACACTTTCTTTTTTAGTTCATTCTCCAGAAAATCTATTCATTCTCGTGGCAGATTTGGAAGATATGTCTTCAATGTTCACTGTATGTGTGTAGATCTAGTGCTGCTGTGGGCTTAATTGAATTCCAGAACACTAACCCTACAAAGACTTTTATCTTGTGTTTTATGGAAAAGAGACATCTTGTTGTGGGTAGCATGCACATTCTCACCAACATGAAGAGAAATAAAAGAGCAATTGTAAAAAAATCAGAGACTCATTTGGTATTTTCCCCCAGTTGTTTTGCCCACAACAAGACTCGGGAAGAAGTTGACATTTTGTGATGATGGCACGAACTCGTGTCATTACTTCAAAGCCGGCTGTGCTGATGAATTAGCTGAGATTCTGTCATGGACTCTCTTATTAAGTCTGAAGAATTCCCCTTCCATTGTGACTTTGACACTTAGCTAATGACAGAAATGGCTGTAGGGCCAAATGAGCTTTCATAGTGTTGAAAAGCAGGTTTAAAACTATTGTTTATGATGAACCACATGTCTGCAGGAATGTACCTCTCACCCCAAAGTGTCTGTTTCAGTCAAAGCTTTTTTTAACACTGTGCATATGCCTGCCCAAAGGAATTTGGTGGTTTTATTTCATCTAGAAAGCAAACAGACAAAATAGCTTTACTGTAACAGCAGTAATACCTTTGCCAGGGCTTTTTGTTCAGCTCCTGTAGCACTTTGGGTACTACCTTTTTTTTTTCTTTTGCCCTTACCTTCAGAAGTTTAGTCTACATGGTATTACATATATCCACTTAAACATGCACAGTTGAGTCATCACTGCTATTACATGTCAAATCTCAACACAAGATACAAATATTTATAAATCAAATCAAAACCTTAAATCCAACATTAAATCAACACCCTTAAGTGTTGATTTAAAATATTAATTATAATTAATAAACTCTGTAGAAAAAAAAATTAAATTAGTATGCTTGCATGGCCCCTCACTTCAAATGTCAATTTGAGATATGAGAAAAAAGTCCCCTTGAATTTATTTCCCCCTAATTAGTTTATGGTCCTGGTTATGTTAAGCATGTGCTGTCCTGATAAGTATATGAATTATAAATACACTGTGGTTAGACAACGTCCAAAGACCACCAGTAAAAACTAGAGATGGAAGGATCGGCTATGTATCGGTATCGGCCGATTTTTAATCAAAATATGCGCTCGGTGATCGGGCGCTATTTCTCCAATTTAGCCGATCCTGAGAGCTGATCGATGGCGTTAAACAAATGAGCCTAACTTTTGTATTTCCAGCTAGCGTTTCTTCCAAGAAGAGGAGAACCCCCTCCGGCCAGCTCCCTGCAATTCCTATCTCAACCGCCAGGTGGAAATACACACAGACTGACTAAAACAGTGGCCTTGTGAAAAAGTAAGCGCTGATAGAAAGCATGTCCGTCTGGCAGTGTTTTACCGCATGTGACGCAGACTCATCCAGGACATTTTTAAAATGTGTAAAATAGCTTGTCTTGTGGGAAACTAAAGACATTTAACTCTACTAATCTGATACAGCACTGCACGTAGCTGAATACAGTGAGTATCAGCAAACAGCAGAGCTAGCACGCACAGCTAGCACAAAACAAACAACCCAGAACACCATGCAGAACTGGTACGAACAGAACAGCAGCAGCAATTTAAGATCTACATTTCATGATTGATCGTGCCGAAAGGTGATCGGCGAATGGAATCGGCCTCAAAAACGTAAAAAAATTTAATTGAAATTTTAAATTTACAGGGAAGTTCAAAATATCATAGTACTGATTGTCTCCCATTTGCTTTAACAAAGGCATGGATTTAAGGTGATGGTGTTCACTGATAATGAGTGTGTTTCTGGTACTTAATAATGCAATCATAATCGGATTTCCGCATATATCTGATTATCTGCAGTGTTTAACTTTAAGGCCCAGAAATCTGATCAAGAGAGCTGGATTTTGCACCCTCAGATATCTCTTGGGTTTCTCGCACTGTGCATGTGCAAGACCAGACCATGGTGCCAGAGTTAAAGAAGCCCTGTGTGCCACAGCAACTCTAAGATAGCTTCAAAACACTTTTGGAGTAAGGCTGAAACTGAAACTGCATACTACATTAAATAAAGGGTCTAAATATGTTGCATGATGATGCATGTTCATATTTTCAGGAAAAGTGACTCCATGCTTTAAAAACGACATGCGGTGATGTTCAATGCTGCGTTTACATGTTCTTGTGTGAGTTTACTGGTTGGTCACAAAGCAAGAACCTGATTACTTGTTGACTTGTGTATACCAAGGGTTTCTTGGTATCTGATTTCTCAAGTGAATGTTGTACTACTGACAAAGATTTTTGAAGTTCTCAGATAATTAAGAGCATATAAACACTAGGCGTGTAAGAAAATATAGAAAATATCGAATATCGGAATATTTTGTTTCGTGATACTGTGTTGATTCTCAAAAACACAGTATCCATACACAGATTTCTGGCAGACAGTAAATCACTGTGTGTTGTGTTTAAACCTCTGACCACTAGTTGGCAGTGTTGTAATCCATTTTCAGCTCCCCTCCAACATTAACAAGCAGCACAAGGGCGTAATGCTGTTGTAAACATTGGCAAACCTGTACATAAAGTGGTGTGTTTTAAAAGTAGGATTAAAAAAAATCACAATAGATCACTTTGCTTGCAGTATCGCAATATATTACGATATATTGAATCGTGACCTCTGTATCACGATACATATTGTATCGCCAGGTTCTTGCCAATACACAGCCCTAATAAACACACAAAGTGATAAAAGGCTCTGAGGAGTTGCTCAAATCCACCTGGGAGTCATCTGAGCACGGACTCTGATAGAAGGAAAGGTTCTGATAATAGAAATGACCAGACTACGAAAAATGCTCAGTGTGAAATTAGTGAGAAGAGTGTGTTATAATCGTGCATGCATGGCAAGGCTTTTACTGGTTACCCAAGCATGCAGTCCTGCATGTCAAAATAAAAGTCCCCTTTACATAAGGCTACATAAATGCTACTGAACAGATTTACTAAACTAAACAGTACTAGGCATGCTCTTATGCCACTGTGCCGTGATCTGGGTAACCAGGTTTTCAGGTGGAAATATTTTCTCTTTTTTTGACAGTAGGTTTAGAACGTAACTGAGCAAAGAGCGGGTGTGTTTATGTAGAAAGCCAGAATCAGAATCACTAGTTTTGTCAGTTTTTGACAGTGTCACATCTGTTGCTGCACAGTTTGCGTTGGTCATTCTCTAGCCCTTCATCAGTAGTCACAGGACGCTGCCCACAGGAGGCTGTTGGGTGGATGCTGTTGGTTATTGGACTGTTCTCAATTCAGCAGCAGTGACACTGAGGTGTTTAAATGGTGTTGATCCACTCTCAACAGCACAACACACACTAACACACCACCACCACATCAGTGTTTCTGTAGTCTGAGAATAATCCAAATGATTTCGAATAATACCTGCTTTGTGGTGGGCCCTGTAAGAACATGGTAAAAGTGGTCTAACCAAGTATGCAGAGAAGCAGACTCCACCTGTCTGTACCTGTATGTTAAGTGGAGCTGATAAAATGGACAGAGTATATAAGAAGGTGTGTTTAATAAAGTGGCTGGGATTTTTGGAGCTAGCTAGAGGTTGTTATGTTGTTAACAGCTGCTCACAGTATGCCCACTACTTCAGACTGGACCACACCACTGCTTACCAGATTATATTTCCTTTGACCTTCATTACTCTGAAGACTTTTAAATCGCTCAGTGACCCGTGTGCATTATCTCGCCATTGTGGCTAATCAGCAGCACTTGTTCTGAAACCCCTGCTTGCTCTTTCTGCGGTTAATGGGTGCACTTCAGGCTAACCTGTCAGGAAGGTGATTGGCTTTTCTTTCTCGTTCTTTGTGTGTTTAATCATGTACATTAATCAGTGCATGTCACAGAGGAGCGGAGTCAGAGGCAGCACTCTCTGACATGTTTATTCACCATGCAGTTCCCAAACTAACTTTGCTGAAGTTATGCCCCAAGGCTACTTTATAACTGTCAGACAGGCCACTGACGGGGAAAATACATCAATTTATCTAGACCCCCAAATGGCAAGAAAGTTCACAATGATGTCTGATTAACATCTGGCTGTGTTTGAACTGGGTCAAGGGCTTGGAGATAATTCATGAGGAAAAGAGAGTTTGACTTTAAAACTCCAACTCTGTAGGAACCGGCCTATTTCTGTTTGTGAAGGGTTCTGCAAATAACTGCCTTTTTACTGATATCAGATCATCTACCATCTATAAATATGTATGTGTCTGTAAGGTTTCACTGCAGAGGAAACAGCAGCAGGCTTAAATGCTGTAGATATGCATTCAAATTTTTTGGCTCAGAAATAAGAACTACTTCTTTCACCTTGTGTGGCAAGAACACGTTATGTTTGTAGGTATTTTAGGTTTCATTGTTAGGTTGCAGCAGCAATATGAAAAAGTATGCAGTTTTAAAGATGCTTTATTTATCATTTTATATTGTTGTCTCATGTTTACATAGAAGCTATGTGACTTTGGTCAGAGTGAAAAATACCCCTAAAAGTTTTACACACCCATTTACACCCTTTGATTTGGCTATTTTACTTTTTTTTGTTGAGTTTGCTAACCCTAATAATTTGCTGTGCTCTGATTGGCTGGTGTACAGTAAGTAACTGTGATAAAGCAATATGTCACATATGAACACAGACAAGAAAATAAAATGAACCTGTGTGTACATAAACTGGGTTGTCAGACTATTTACTTACCTGTGTTAATACTTACTTGGAGCTTACTAATATCTAACATTACGTCGCCATTCAAAGAAAAACATGTGTCTCTATTTTTGTCCATTTTTATTTTTCTGCATTATTTAAACGCAACAGCTGCTGTTTACACTGTGTGAACATTTCATAATGAATGGACCATTTGAACTGCTTCAAAATAGGTTGGAAAATATCCATTGACTTACATTGAAAGTACATACAGTTTTAGGCGTTGCCTGTAAAGTTTCCATTTTGGAGATCCTTGGTTTTCTTTGGGCAGTGACGATTACCTATAGTAGCTACTTGCTTTTAATCTCAACATCAACACGAAGTACATTTAAAGTTGTTGCTCACTGTGAAACTCTCAGTTTAAGATAATCTGCTTCAAACAGTGATACAGTCACACAGCATGGCTGCTACTTACAGGTTACTGTTGGGGTTGCTATGGTAGTAAAGGTGGAACTGCTCTTCTCTTCAGTCGCTTCAGTGTTAAACGCTGAGCGAAGCTGCTCAATATTGTACAAGTTACATTAAAGGTTCAGGATCCTATTAAAGATGTGCACTGTAAAAACATTTCACTGTAAATTAACAGTAAAATACTGGCAGCAGAGACTCCAGTGTTTTACTGTTATTTTACAGTGCATCTACTGTAATTTATTTTAACAGTATTGTACTGTAAATTAAAAATAGCTAACACAGTTCAAGCTACAGTTACTTTGCTAAATATAGTCAGTAAATGAAACAAACATAACTATCAACATCTTCTATCTTAAAAGTTTAATAATTATACTGACAATACCATATTGCTGTAATTGCAACATTATCGCAACATTAACAGCTACCTTTTTCTTGTTTCATGAGGACTGCTGCAGTCTAAACGTGTCAGTTGTAAATGCACCAGCTCACGCCTCCTTGTCTAAGAACTTATTTAGACTATCTTTTTATATTTTACGAATGAACACACTACAAGTTGTCCAGCACTTCCTGCACTGACTGAACAAGCTGAAAGAATTTTAACTCAATAGGCTGCCCAATAGGCTGGCCCATCCCACTGCATATATTTTGTCACTTAAATGAGTAGAAGCAGTTTATGCTGATAAAATACAGTTATTTGCTGTTGTTGGGCAACTGATTGCATTGCTATTAATTTACATACTCTGTGTGATTATTTGATAGTATTTTACAATTATTATAAAAAACAGTAATATACTGTTGTATATCCACAGTAAATTTACAGCACTTCATTCCAGTGTGGGAGCTGAAGTTGGCTTCTTATTCACTGGTTTTGGTCATTTCCACCTTACTTCGTGGTACTTGTACAAGTTGTTGCATTAAAGGTACATCAACCATGTCCACTTACAGTTTGAGTCATTGAAAAGTGGTAGAATTCTTTGCGTAGTCAGCTATTTTAATTGCTGTTGCTCCGTTGTCATATGTACATTTTAAGCATATAAGTCTTAATGAGTCAGGACTGTAACGTAACAGTGTAGAATTTTATAATCGGCTCGATTTTTAGCTTTTTTTTTTTAAACCAATGTTAATCGGTACAGTTATCATCAGAAACAAGCTACTGCCTGAGTGTAACATCACAGCACCATGAGAAATGTGCTATGGAGTGTAATTGCAACAGTTAGTATAGTTAACTTGGTGTTATTTTTTTTTAATCAAATAAGAAATGAATGTTATTTTACGTATTGGTCAATATCAGCACCAAACCAGATTTGTTACACTTGTGTGCACTGACAGTTTACTCTCCTTACATTTACCACCCCAAAAAGACTCACTGTCCCCTTCTGCAGATTACGCATAAAGAGTCCCTGGAGCGACCCCTTGTTATAAAGCTTGGTGTGCAGTGTGATGGAGAACACTGCCCCATATACATAATCCTCCCTTCAGCTTCCATGCTGTGATACTGCAGCTAATCATACCCACAGCGACATGCACAGGTCCCAGCGCAGCGGAGCAGGCCTCCCAGCAACAGCTTCAGGGGAAAGATCCACCCCAGAACGGGGCGAAATTTACAAATTGGCCACAGCCCAAGAGCCAATCATGTTTCCTAATGCAGCATTTCATAATGTGTGCTCACCCCCTCAGCCGTGTGTACTTTGGAACATTATTTCTCTAGATATGTACATTAAAAGCCTTTTGTGTTGAATGATGTGTAACAGCGAAGTGTGAGAGTGCTTTCTGACCACTTTGTTCTGACCAATTTGTTCTCCATTTGCTTTAAGTGTATGGAAATCGCGGTTTGCGTTTGTTTTGTTCCGGCTGAAAAGGGCAGAGAATTTTTAAGAGCTATTTTTCCCCCTCTTGTAAATATGAGCACTTTTGTCTAAAGCTAGCAATTCAGCTGATTAGTCTCTGAACGTGTTTGTGAGCGTGCGAGAGCGTGTGGGTAAGTAAGAGAGCGTGCCCGGAAACCACATTGTGTGAGCATAGTTTAATCAGTAGCTAGTGGCAATAACACACTCACTTAAAGGGCCCGTATGACAGAAAGCCTCATTTTTCCTCAGATTCCTGACATATAGCTGGTATGTAAACACTATTAAAGTTTCTTATACTTCCCAGTCCATACAGTTTGTGTAAACATTTCGTTAATTAATTTAGAACTGATGCATTTTAGATCTGGCAACCTGTTTGAATTTCGCATAGAAAGTACACATTTTGACATCAAAGTATGCTGCTAGTTCAAATGTACCAAAACAGTACTGATGCCTGTGAATTCAGTGGTGCACGAACAGTACTCGCGTCTAAGTTGCAGCCGAGTGTCTTCCTAAAAAAACAAATGAAGAGTTTGACCAATCAGAGCACTGGGTTCATTTCCCAAATATCAAGCAGTGATGACACGCGTAATTTCAATATATTCGAGAGGTTGCAGATCGAAGTTTGATTTTTAATGTTGAAAAAGTTATATTGTC
The DNA here is from genome assembly GCA_021613375.1 of Megaleporinus macrocephalus. Classification (NCBI taxonomy): domain Eukaryota; kingdom Metazoa; phylum Chordata; class Actinopteri; order Characiformes; family Anostomidae; genus Megaleporinus; species Megaleporinus macrocephalus. Next base: position 31,495,466 of record CM038716.1, read on the forward strand.
TGTGTGTCTCTGATTGTTAAAGGTGACTTTGCGTAGCACTGTATTCATAATTATTGTCACAGCCAAGTGAATCAAAAGCATGGGAACTAACGCTCTGTTCACAATTGCGGTAGATGGACGAGGGCAAATCAGATATTTCATTGTTTTAGTGTTGTGAAGGAAAATGCTGCTGCAGACCAGAGCAGTGAACTGAGCGCTCAATCAAGAGTTTCATTTTACACTTTGACTGCAGTGGTGGAATGAACTGCATGTTGGGTGGATGTTGTCTTGTTGAATTCCAGGCTAGTTCAGTATAATACAACAACAATAATTGTTCTCCTTTAAATAGCGGCAATACATATTTTCAAAGAGATTCCATAAACACTAAAAGCCTAGCACAGTCTGTGCAAACAATGAGACATCACGTATGTAACTATTATTATTATTAATATTAGTAGTAGTAGTAGTAGTAGTAGTAGTGGTGTGTGTATATATATATATATATATATTTCCCCCATTATTTTAATTCACTGCTATCTATTTAGAGTCTATAGTCTGTAGCGAATGACCCAGTAAATAGAGTGTGCTTCTTTCATAATCTGAGAGTGGGGGGCAGCAGGGGGGAGAGTCATGGCCTTCGAACAAATTGGGATTGGCCTCTTTGTGGGTCCACATGGAGAAGTCAGATCACCACACATGGCCTGGCTTAATGAGTCACCAGGGGAGGGGGGTACGGTGGGGCACTGTGGATAGAGGCTGTTTGAATTTGGGGAGCACCAGCTTTCGGTCTGTGAGCCCTGGAGGGCAGCTGGGCACACCACCTGTTAATGAGCTGTGAAGTGGCCCTCATCTGAGAGCTGGCCAGTACACCATGCTCCCTATGGCAAGGCCCGAAGAGACAGAGTGGAAATGGATACTCTGTTTTCTGTATATCTCAAGTGCATCTGATTATTTTTTTTTTGTTATGGATAAAAATATTGGGCAGGTCCATTTGTTTCCATTATTGTGTAGGTTAAATGGAAGTGTTTTCATTATTATCCTGTATCACTGCTTTGTTATGTAACTGTGTATATATAGATCACAATATAAAAATAACATGGTGTCAATACACAAACAGACAGCTTTATGTGCCTTTTAATTTTTTTGCATGTGTGTCATTTAGCTGTACAGTTACGCTGTGATATGATGTGTTGTTAATTGTCCTTTTGTTATAGTGTTCTAAATGTGATCTTATTGGAATAATGCTAATTACTTCTCATAAAATTACATTATATTTAGTCAGCATATATGAGCTCTTTTACCTCAAAATCAACTGAAATAGCAGTTAAATGGGGAATTCCTGTCTCTTAAAAATTTTCAGAATTTATTTTTTTCTGAGTCTCATAATGAACATGTAAAAATGTAATTTGAAGAAGTTTGATTTGAAATGCTCTGTTTAAAAAAAAAAAAATCACACTAGTGGTGATAGAAACCAGGCATCTAAATTGTTTAATGCCTCTAAGAGCTAAATCTGAAAATGTGTGCATGGAATGATTGCGAATATGCTGCCTGATGATAATTATATGGCCTAAAATGTAGTTAGAACATAATCATAGTGCAGCGGTACAGGCAGAGCACTGCAGGTCAAAAAACATTCCCCCCCCCCCCATTTTTTCTTTTTCTTCCCTGATATACCTTATTTTATTATTGTCAACATTACAAAATCAAAATTGTGCCAGTTCACTGGTAGTTTGGAGAAGTCATAAAATGCCTATATTTGCATTGTAGACATCATTGCCTCTGGTTCCTATCTCCACCACCAAGAAATCAACGTGAGTTTCTCTATGCTGAACCATTTCTCTGTAGCATTACTCTGATATGCAAGAGCAATCATTAAATTATGATTATTAATTAATTATTAATTCAACATAAGACACAAGACTGATGACTGGTACACATGCAACCAGTTACATTAAGCCATTCCTTTCCCATTGCTCAGCCTCTTGCTAGCGTGAACCCCAGGAAAAGGGGAAGTCTGTTGATGAGAGTGAATAAATTTGCCGTATCTACACTAATTACTCAAGAAGCTTCTGAAACTGGCTCACCGCTCCACATGCTGTTAACCTCTCTAATCAACGCCTGTGCCAGCTAATTTGCTTCCGCACTAAACTTTACAATGGGCTCACAATAAGAATTAGCATTTAGCATGTTGGCTTAAAAGTGTTTATGGTCCGATATCAATGGGCCGGCGCTGGTCAGACTTCATCGAGCACTAAGTGCTCTCAGATGAGCTACTTTTGTTTTGTCTGTCTGCCATTTATCCTCTCAATGATGCCAATCTTCATTCAGCACGATGACAGACTGCATGGCGGTCAGCTGGTGAATTCTGACTCACTTTTCATTAAATTCCCCCCTCCATGTCCCCTCCCCAGCTCAAATTAACCCCCTGTCAGTGCCCCACAATGGAAGTAGGCATGGCCCGGTCTGATTTATCCCACATTTAGCCATCAAAGGGGCACCGACCCCCCCCACCACCATCCTCACTCCCCCAAATGGTCCCCCATCCAGTCCAGTGCCTGGCAGTCCCAGTCTAGGAAGCAGGGAAAGAATCAAGCCTTGGCTGGGGTGTGGCCATAGTCAATGAGTGTGTTAAGGACTAAATAGGATGTGTGACACTCTGTGTGTGTGAATTTGGAGTGGGTGGTCTTGGTTCTGCTCATATGCTCTCTGGTAGAGTCACACATCCACATACTCATTCAGGGGATGCTAGGGGACACTCGTGCAGGCCTTTGGCAAGCTGAACCGCTGAACTTACCCATAGGTGCCTGTGAGGACTTGTAAAGAGCTGCTCTTGTATTTCTTGGTGTCTTCCTGTGGATTAATGACGGACAATTGTTTAACACACTGGACCTTCTGTTACTGACCTGTCGCGTCATTCGTAGGTTGTAAATTTGATGTATACCTTGTTATTTAAGGAACATAAGAATGTGGTCTCAGAGATATGAATGCAGAACAAAACGCTTTAATGGACGATTGTTCTGGTGTCTGGTGGTTCTGGTGGATTTCTTGTATCAGGGCTGTTCAGGTGCCACTGTATTGCTGGTGGCCTCTGGTTCTTCTCTGGAAGTCTCAGTCCCTGTGTTACTCCCAACAGACACGGGCACTCCGGAGGCGCCTAAAGATGGGGTCACGCAGGCCCCCGCCTCAGGACATGATGAAGAAAACACCTTGGGCTACACAGGTACTGCTGTTTCTTCCTCTTTTCTTTCTGCTGTAGCTGCTGTATTAATGTGTTAGGAACTGTTCCTAGGGAGGCTGCACAATATATACAAGTAATAAGCAGCGTAAGGCAGTATAGTAAAATAAATAGTATAATCAATAATTTAGTGTTATTAATAATGACAATAAACAATTCTGTCTTTAAGCATTGTAGTTTGCTACCTGTGGTTTATGCTTGCCACGCATAAAAGATAATTAAATGAACAGCACAAACCTACAATTCTTTCTAATAATAAGCCTGAAATAGGCTACAATGAGCAAATGAACATCCTGACCAACCTCAGATGTTCTTAAGGGTTTCTGTGGAAGTTAAGGCCTTTACATGATCCAGTGGATGTAAATCATTCCAAAGCAGTGTGTAAGGACAGTATTTAAGCATGTTGCACCAAAGTGTTTTTAGTGTATTACAAGGAATGTTATAGTTACAGCATGTACATTAATAACAATGTGTTTTTGTGCAGTCCCAGTTTACAGTTATCGCAGTGATGCTGTTCTGGCTTATGTCAGTCTCCTCTTTCCATCTCTGTTCTTTCTTCGTCTCCTTTTTTCTCGCAAGACATGCTCTCAGGTGGTTTGTTCTCAATCAGGGTAAAGTGGATTCTGTGATATCACTCTGTAGCTCTTCTGGTTCTCACTAGAGAAGTCTGCATAGTTACTGCATTTCTTATTCAGACAGCTGAGTCTTTAAATTGTAGCTTACATTAATGACTGAGAGCAGAGTTGTCATCGACCCTTAGAAGTTTACAATCATTACTGTTGTTTGTCTGTGGTATTTATATATAATGACATAAATGCTTAATTAATTATATATTGGTTATGTGATTAATTACATTTGTGTTACATTATTTATTGGTAAAGATATATGTATATAGGAACCATTCCACAGTTGTTTTTAAAGGATTATGTTCTGTTTGAACCCATTACTAGAGATAGTATTAAACTAAATATATACAAAAGCATCAAAATGTATTATGTACTTTCGGAAAATTTAAATTTTGTCAAAATATTAATATTAGCTATGAGTATTTAATTTACTTCAAAAACGTAACTTTTATGTCACTACCAAAACAGTTTTAATGCACAGGTGGGCCCTTGTTTTCACCAAGCCCCCACATGTTAGAGAGGGAGGTGAGACTGCATTCTGGTCCATCTTGGCCTCATGGTGAGCAGTTAGATCCTATTGTTCTAAAAAGAGAAATGTCCCAAAGTCTGAGAATCAATAGAATCATATAACTTTACTGAAGCATTTTTAACAATTTCTACACATTCATGTTTTTTTGTATGTATATGTGTTTTGAATATTGTGATTTTATAGTGATAATGGCCTCTACAGGGTCCTCTACATTTAAATGTGGCATTTTAGTAAGTTAAAATTTTTACAACAAGAACTACTTTTGAGTATGATTACATATATCAAGCATGTATTTCTGATATTTTCTGTTTGTTTAAATGAAGTTAAGTAAACTAAAATGTATGATAGCCTTAATAATCTAAAGAGAGTCAATGAGAGATAAAAATAAATTGCTACATATTTGCTCATTGTTAGCCAGATAATGGCTGTATTAGACCTTTTAAAGTAAAGCATTAACTAAAGATTTGTTATGGGGGAAAAGGTAATTTTTGGTTTTTATTCACTTATGGGTTTCTTAGAATTTTTATTAAACCTGCATTGGGAGTTTTTTGGGACAGTTGATTTGTTGGAATTGGATAACCTCTAGTTTTTGAAGAGTAGAATAAGGTGAAAGCAATGATAGTAAAGCGAAAGGCAGCCAGAATCTCAATGTTCCGACTGCATTCACTTAGATGGGATTAATCGTAAATTGTAGAGGAGAGAGATCTGAATATCTTTGCCCCTTTGTGCTTAAGTAAAAGCAGCAGTCACCTTCCCAGGGCTCGGGGCTCTTCTGCAGTGCTGCCGTGTGTTGTTCTTGTAGTCGTCTTAACATTATAGGCTCAGTTAGGATGGCAAGTCGATAAGTGAAAAAAACTCTTACTGTGTGGGTGATCCGGTGGGATGAAAACGGCTGCTATATAGATTGAAGAATGACTTTACAGTCCCAGAGACCCCTGTCTTTTCAGAGTCCCTCAAGGTTGAAGATATAGGGCCTGTGATATTGAATACTGAGCCTGATTGTATAAACAACAATGCAGCCTTTATTGTTGAATACTTTCTGAGTGAGCATGCGCACAAATTCTGAACAGAATTGAGAGAGTTATGGACTTATTATTGATTTGGCTAACACTTTACTCTAGGGTACTGTTCATAAGACTACATAAAAGATACATAACCCTAAATAAGTGTTTATAAATGCTTATTCTAATAAGTATCATTTGCTGTAAAGGTTACATTAGCTAGTTTTGAAAGTTGGCTAAAGTAGTCGTTATGACAGGTAACACATATTGGGATAAGCATTTATAAACTTTTATGTAGGGTTGTCAGCTGTCATAAAAGCTTATGTAGGCTTATGAACAGTTCCATATAAAAGTAACACAGTAACAATAAAAGTAGAAAATCTAAAAAATGAAGTACTTGTGTATGAAATATACAAAAACTGTAGTTCAAAATGTAATTGTCTCAACAATAAAGGGTTAATGGCCCTGTTTAATTTTCTAATGGATGTCTCAGTGTCTCAGTTTATCAGCTTTATCAGTGCTATTGATTTAAAGCATATGATTATCATTGTAACTGGTTTATTATAGCTGAATAACACTAAGCAGGAAAAGATGAAATTGCTGCACACCCACATATTTAGCATGTACCTTGAAGCCATCAGAGCTTTACAGAGCTTGTTTCAGTTCATGTTCACTCAATCAAAAGTGTATTGTGCATCAGCTGCTTTGCAACTCCTAAATCAATATCTTTTCAAAGAATGAAAGAATTTGAAGGTTGGCACCTTTGTAGCAAATGAAAAGGGGATTAGTGTCTACAAAAACTTGCCAAGCTAATGACATACCCAGGAGGTTTAATGGTTTAAATGCTATTCTGAACAGTCAAGGTCCAACTCTTGCTAAGATACCTGCCCAACTTTTGCTTCAAATTCAGAAGTTTCAACTTCAGTCTAGCTTGCGAAGGTGAAATTAGGTGTAGCAACTTGTTGTACCTGACTTCTAGCATCAGACACGGGCTTAAACTGTTACGACAAAAGTGATACCAGTGTTAACAGAGGGAGAATACAGAAGTACAGTATCAAAAGAATTTGTTTTTGGGGAAATTCAAGCATATAAATATATTCTAGTAGACCTTAAAACTAAAACTATCAACATTGAAAAAGAGCATTACAGGCCATTTATAAGATGCTTCTTGTAAAGGAATAATCAATTGAAGAGCTCTTGTTGGAACCAGAAGTGATTCTTTCATCATTTTGTGCCAAATAACAAAATAATCTATTTTCCAGAGTGTAGGTGTCTCTGGTCACTCTTAAATCTCTTTGGAGGTTGATGTCTGTAAGCACGGCAAACCATGTCATGTCTCATGTCATACAATACTGTACAAATAATACAATCATGTACCTGTATCCGCCTTAAAGGCATAGAAACTAAACCAGTTTATTTCTCAGGGTAAATAAAGAGAGATTGGAAAATGGTCATTTATAAATAGATTATCAGTGGCTTTGGAATATAAAACCACATGAATTGTATAAAAGAAAATATGTAATTCAAAAAAATAAAATAAAATAAAAAAATGGGCCCATCTATGTTGTTAAGTCTATGTGGAGCTGGATTCCTGGCCAGGATATGACAGACTGACCATGTGAGACGGAGAAGTCTATTTAGCTCCCCTGCCTGTGAAGCCTCATTACAGGTTACAGCTTTGGCCTTGAGTCCTGACCTCGGAGCCAGAGCTCATCTGTTCATCCCGCCAACATTAGAAGAGCGTTGGGCATTCTGCTGGCCTTTATTAGTGCCAAAGGTTCCTGCCTGCAGCTTCACAATCACAAACCCTCCACACGTTCTGGAATAAACGGTTTCTCCCCATCCGGAGTGGACATGGGGCACTTGCTCCCAGTTGAGTGAATCCTCAAAGCGTGGCTTCATAATGCACTCGCTTTCCCCCCCAAAGAGAAAAATATGGCAAGAGCAGGTCTTGCCTTCAGGGCCCATCTCACTTGAGATGTAATTACCTCCCTCTCTCTGCTGCAGCCGCTCCACAGGCCCTCAGCGCTGAGGCGGTGCGGACGCTCTTTCTCGTTCTTATTCCCTGTCCAATCTCTACTCATCTCACTGATCCCTTAGCTTAACTCGCCTTGTGTCCCAGCAAAGGGCTCCATCAGGCGCTCTCCACGGTGCACCAGGTTAATTCTGTCAAGAGGGACTGGAGTGGAAGAGATCCGTGAAGAAGGAATAGTAAAACGATGTGGTCCACAAAGCGGGAGCGCAGGAGAGGGGTTACTGATTATTCATCACCACGGAGCACGCCACGCTGAAGAGAAGCTGAACCTGTTTCACAATTGTTGTTGTTGCGATTAGCATGAGTGAGAGGATGCAAAGCAGGCCTGTCGTCGCCAAACGCGAACAGACTTTCTGCTTTATAGAAGCAAACAGCCTTCAGATTTCCATAGACGGAGGCTCTTGGGTAATTATGAGGTTTTGCCCTGAATCATAAATGGCCTTTACTTGAGTGCCGGCTGGGGTTCAGGGGGAGAAGAAGGGGCCAGGGGGAGTCAAATGCCCCTCTTTTGTACTGAGTCTGGATGTCCATATGGTGCCCTTATGACTGTCAGATGAGGGTGATGCTGACTGACAGATTCAGAGAGATGGGTGTGAAATACCAGCCGGAGTTTATTCACAGTCATTCAACACCAATTATGTCTGTTTTCTAAAGATGCTCATGCACAGATTGGAGCGGGTTCCTGCTACCACCCATCACTGTGGCTCTGTGATGGAGTTTATCAATGTTGTGTATTTGCGTTATACATCTGTAACCACGTAAATGATGGCAGGTTCACTCTAGCATTTTAACCTAATCTCTATTGACCACATCTGTAACATGTAGTCAGTTAGCATGCACAGTCATTCATTCACACGTTATTATTCCTGAATAATTCTTGGCTTGGATGTTGTAGGAAATATTCTTATTTGTGTACACCCAGTTAGGAGGTTACATTAAATGGATGCACATCAACTATAAAACATGTCCTTTACTGAGAGTAAAAGACAGAAAAAAAACCCAGAAAATTAATTTTCTTAACAATTATTCTGATTTTGGCAGAGCTATTAGCACTCAGCTTGTATTTTGCATCTTTGAGCAAAAGAAAACCCACAACAGCAGTAACGCCAGTATGGCTGGAGTCTATTACCTATTATAATCGATCACCTTAAGGGTTTTTTAGCTTAATATTTTTTACTTAATTCTTTAATCGTATATTATAGACTAAATGTAGTATTGCAATGTCCCACTACTGGCCTATTTACTCATGGATCAGAGCCTGACTGTAGCCCTGGAAGTAAGAGTAAGAGCAAAGTGAGAGACACTAGATCGCAGCTATGACTGGATCGACCGCTTGAGTGACGGTGTATCACGGCTGTGAGGCTGCCTGGACCAGCCGCCTTTGCGGTTACGTGGTTGCCTGGTTCGGCTGCTTGAATGACGCTGCAGTGCATCTGTGGGGTTGTTTGAACTAGTTGTGTTTGACTGCATGCATGAGCAGCCCTATGACGGAGCTACAAGGTCCTTTGCCACGGCCATCTGATGAAAGAAGATTCTTTATCCATTGAAAGGTTCTTTAAGTAATTGAATGTGGTTCTTCAAAGGCATTGCTCTAACACATGTTGATGTTAAATTTGAAGAGTATAGCCTGTAACGAGAACAAGACTTAAAACATATAATAGACGAGAGCTAGATGCTTAAGTGAGAACAGTTTGTCTGCAGGTTTTCTGTTTTTGGGCAGAACAGGTGAAATTATGATCACACTATATTATATTAAGGTCATGAAATTATGACCGTATGTCAGAAAAGCTGCAAACAGAGATTATATTGAAAAGCACTGAGGTATTTTCTTTAACACTCTGAAGCTTGAGGCTAATCCAAGAAATGACTGCTCACTTTTGTTCTCTGCTGTATTGAAAAGCACATGCAGAGCTTCCAAAACTGCACATCATTGTAGATTTCATCTTAATGTTTCACACGCACTATTTGTGGCAGAGGTGCGAGTGGGTTCAGCAGTCCTGGGCTGGGGTCTTGGCTTGCTGGGACATCAGTATGTGCGAAGGGTGAAATTTCGTGCTGGGGGTCATAAATCTGGGCAGCACCTGCTCCTCCAAACTCCTCTGGCGCGTGTTGTGAGGTCAGCGGCACCACATTTCCCATCCATCATATTTATAGTGCTCATCACAGCGGCAGGCTTGTTTTGGCAGCTGACAGCAGCAGGGAGACAGAAAGAGGCCTTTCAGTTTCCTTTTTTTTCTTTTACTGGGAGGAAGGACAGACTTTTTAAGGAAGAGAGTGGACAGTGGGGGGAAAGGTGGTGTGAAAATGTGTGTAGGTTGGAAAACATTCTACAACAAAAGTCTTGGCTATCCATTTATAGGACTTAATATGGATTTTGTTTCACTGAAGATTGGTGTACAGTGTACATGTCCATTGATAAACTTTGACACACAAACCAAATGAAATGTTTTTGTTTATTATAAAAAAAACATGATAAACTAGGAAAGTCAATTTCCTGAATAAAACGCAGGAGAGTTCCACAACTTATGCAGTGCGAGGAACGAGAGATTAATAAACGACAAGTAGAGGAGTGCAGGCCAGTGTTTTTGTGGACATGCCCTGAGTGAGTACCTGCAGTTTGGTGGCTGTAGGTTTAATGAAACCATGATGTTTGGGTGCACCTGAAAATAAATGGGACTCTATATGGTGGAAAAAGAAGGATGGAAAAAAACAGTAAACAGTGCAAATCAAATCAACACTGCAGTCGTGGTCGGGAGTCTGTCTATGTGAAATGATGTCTGTTGGTCAAGCAGAAGTTCAGTAGATTGTCGTGCACTTTTCCGTCGTATTCATTCTCTATGAGAATAAATTGCGGAATCCAATCAAAAAGCTGAATAGAAGCCTGAATCACACATTCAGACCAGACAATCTAGAGTTGGAACGGTGTTGATATTTCAAGAACTGCAGGACGAGTTATGCGCCGAAGATCTGGCAGAATAACAAATAACAGTATAGTTATTGTTACTACTAGGCTTCTGTTGTCGGACTGTGGTGATTGTTGCACTGGGGTTAGTCCTACAGTATAAGAAGTTTTGTAATGTTTAGCTATAGCTGGAGGGGCTTAAGGTTATATTAGAGTTAAATGAGATTTTTACTTCGCTTTGCTCTCTCTTGCTTGCCCTCTGAGCCAATAAGTCATTTGATGTGCCAACAGAAATTACAGCCTACCAGTAAAAAGGATTTTGTCTATTTTGAAAAATAAATTAATTATTTTGCTCAGTTTATGTAACATATTTAAGTGGCATTGAACATGTACACCATACTGATGTATATGTCTTAACGGTCAGGATTTCGTTTAAAGGCTACCTAGTTTATTGATTTCTAGTGAAGCATTTTAGAAACTTAAGAGAGCATTAGTAAAATTACTTGTATGTTGCATTCCTCTGTAATGTAACTCACATCATTACATGAATTACATCAGCATAACAATCAGAGTAAAAAGTAGAATCTCTGAAATGTTAACCAATTTTAGAATTACTTAGTACTTACGAGCACCTTTTGCTTTAATGACAGCAGACACCCGAGCTAGCATGAACTCCATATGTTTGTTCAAATCCACCTGTCAATCCAGTCATCTGAACACGAACATTAAATATAATAATCTGCCCTCATTGTGCAAAAGCCTTTATAGACAATGTCACAAATTTGCTTACTTTTTGAATGGTGACCTAGAAATACTGCAGAATCATGAACACATGTTCTTTATTTTTAGGTTTAATTGTAATAAAACTTCCAGATATTCAATGTAGTCTCAGACCTTTGGACCCCACTGTATACAACATTATGCAAAAGTCTGACCACTCAGTTAAATTACTAATTACATATTTATTTATGAAAATAAGTTAACACTAGAAGGAACATGTGGCATTCCTCTGCTAATTTCAGCACAATTTTTAGTTTTAGAATTGATAAAAAAAATGAAGCATAAAATTGCACCAAATTTCCTTATATTACATGCAGTTTGTAATATTGTAGTGTGGATGCTCAGTAAGACACAGGTGTTTTACTGCAATAAGTGCCTTTCTATTGAACACAGTGGTACATACAAAGCACTGCACTTGCAAGGAAGGTTGACCCCTAATATACAAAACACACCAGCTAAACCCTCAACGTGAACCAAAATAAAACCATAAACATCACTATCAAACAACAATCACAAACAACTAACACAGTCGCTTTCCTGGAGGTTGGAAAAGATGATCCTCCTGGTGTGGCTATCAGCATGACCACACCTCACAAGCCTGAGTAAACTAATAGCCAGTCAGCTACAACTCCAACAAGGTCAACTACATGTTAAATACAGTACTGTACAATCATGATTACAAATGTTTAGATTGCTCAGTTACTAAAATAAGTGACAGCTACAGCTCTGTGGAATATGATCAGAGTTCATATTATCTGGTATTCCTATTATTAAGTGAATAATGACCAATGTGGAACATAGGCTACATTTACATGCAGCCTGATAATCCAATAATAATCCGACTAATAGCTCAATCGGAATAGAATACGTCCATGTATACACCTCAATCTGAATAGACTAGTCAGATTGAAGTCATTCCGATTACAATTTCTATCCGATTGAAGGAGGTGAGTAATCCCGAAAATAATCAGTTTAATAGAAGAATAATAGCCATGTAAATGCCTGTATTCAAATACATTCCCAGTCGGAAAGTTTTAATACGTTCTGCGCATGTACCGTAGCGTCATAGAGGATATTTCAACATGGCGGGAGGTAGAAACTGGTCTTGAAGAGTTCATGATTCAGACCTTAAGAATAGATAGCAGGATGGATGGCTGTAAAGCAATAACGAGCTGTTCATACCAGTATATGAGCAAAGGAACGATGGTGGGTTTACACGAACTATAGAGCAAATTTAAAACAGATGGAAGTTTCTCAAACTGCATATTACAAAGCAAAACGGTAAAATTGTTCCTAATTGTTCCTTTTACTAAATTATGGATGAAGTCATGGGAGATCGAGCCCTTGCTAACACAGATGAAAACGGTGTTGCAGGACGTGACGTCTTCCTCTCTGCCCTTCATTAATAAGTACGTGTGAAATGTTTTCCCGGGTCTGCATCATTTTAAGCAATTAAAAACAAAAGCGCGCTAACAGAAACCACAGTTAACATACTTATGCTGGCCGCACTCTGACTGACCTTGCCTGATGCTTGTTGTCATGGTAACGTTTACACCAAGACATACTCTACACATGCGCGTAATTTTGGCTCTGATTACTTGTAGTGTGCATGTAAAAACAGAGATTTTCATCAGAGTGCTGCGTAGGGTGAACATATAAACACCTCAGCCTTAATCTATAATCAAAATTAATTCAATCAGATTGGAGAAAATCTCTGCATGTAAACACAGCCATACAGCACACTTTGTGGTTGGAATGATGGCCAATAATTAGTTTCTCTATATTCATAACGCCAATATCATGTAAACTAAATAAATCATAGTGCTTGTCAACCATCCGTTATTTTGTGTGAACGTTTCGTTAGTCAAAAAAAAATGTGATAGTGAGAACTATCACATCTGCTGCCGATCATTCTCCTTGGATGTAACATGGCTTCTCATCTGTTAGTCATTAGTGGCCATTTGGTAATGTACTTAAGCTTTCATTGCCAAGTCTCGTTTGATCATATCTATCATTTCTGAGCCTCGCTGTCTGTCCTGTGTTTCGCCTGTCTCTGACTATGATTTAGGATTGGCCATTTTTATGTTTTTACTGATAAATTTTTTACTGTTGGCCTCTAAAGGCCTTGTTTTTGGTTGCCTGGAATGTGACGGCCTTCACATTGCTCTTCCTGAACTCTATAAACAGTGAAAGAAGACTTCAAAAAGAAACCTTGAAGAGAATTACTGCCGCAGAACATGTAATCCAGAATAAACATGTTCACAGTTCTATGTTATATTATATTATATTATATTATATTATGATCTTTCACTCGTCAATGTTACCATAGACCAGGAGTCTACAACATGCATAAGTATATTTACAGCCAACATGATAGTGTTAAATCAAAATGTTTCAAGTTGGTTGAACAGAATAAATGTCTTTTGAGTTGCTGACCCCTGCTATAGACAAACCAGAAGCAGAGCTGCCTTTTCACTGTTCTTGTTCAGTGGTGTAACTTCTGCTGACACTGACTGAAACACCATTATTTCCTTCCATTTTTACAGACTTGGTTGCTAGGCAACAGCCAAAGCAATAGGTGCTATGTGGGGTTCAGAGTCATCCCTGTTTCTTTTGGGTTTTTGTCCTTTATCCAGCGTCCTGGGTGCTGTTTAAGGAACCTGCATTTAAGTCAGCAGCAGTATAGCGGAGTGGTCCGAGCTCGCCGGCTGCCCTGTGCCATGGGCCTGTGTTTATAATTGAGCCACGCTGCTGGTGAGGGCCGTGTCCAACAGCTTGCAGTGCACTGATTGGCCCAGTCATCTATTGTGAAAGTGGAGAGGGCACACAGTAGCAGAGACAAAGCCATCACTTGGCTCAGTTACTCCGAGACAGTCTCTCTATTCATTTAGAGCCTCTCCGGCCAGTAAACCAATTAAGCCAATTAAGCATGAAAACACAATGTGACTGGTTCTTGCCACTGTGCATAAAAGGCCGAGTGAGACCGAGTGACAAAGCTAGTTAGGGAAGACTGGAGCTGAGAAGTCTTACGGAGTCACCCGAGACACTTTTGTTGCTTTGTGATGTGGATCTAAATCTTGTCGGCGTGTTTCATGCGCTAATTGGAAACCATGGAGTGTTGTGGCATGAGAGCCCAGAGCTTGTGTAGAAGCACCAGAGGGCCCAGTGCAGCCCTAAAACCTTTGTCCCCCGTTATCTAGAACTGTGACACATACGCATAAATAAACTAAACTAAACACAACTACAGTGTGCAGCAGGATTTTGCATTACTGTTAGCTCTCTTCGGCTAACGCTGTGCTAAGGCTTAGTGCTAATCCCGCGCAGAGGTGGCAGGCAGGGAGGCCATTCAGGTCACGCAGGCAGGCGGAATCGCGACAACCTGTTTATCGCCTCATCCAGCTTTTTGTGTCAGCCAGTCCGCCCGTAATGCCCTGCTCCCTTTCTTCCTTTCATTCTTCCTCTTCACATCCCTCCCGTGGGGTGTCTCCTCCACAGAGTTCCGCTTGAAGGGCCTCACTGAGTGACAAAACAGAACCAGATTTGTTCAGCCCGCCGTTCAGGACCCTCGTCCCTTTTTCTCACGGCTTATAAGTGAGCAAGGAGAATGGCCCTTCTATGCTGTTTGTTATTGTGGATTTTGTGTGTGCTGTTTTGCGTCCTCCTCCGCTGTGAGCTTTGTTATCTTTTCATACTAATTTCATTTCCTAAAGGCACTGAAAGGTAACCTGGGTCTTTGTGGTGCTGCTTTTTTCACAGCGTTGAAGAGAAGGCGCTTTTTTTGGATGCTTGTCGGTTTTATTATGAGCTTGTGTGGGTGTACACCCTCCAGGCAGGGGTGAAGCCCAGATGGCTGTACGTGAGAGGCATTTTTTCCCACTGACAGCACCGCTGCGCATTTGTCCGACGTGATCATGCAGGGAGAGCGGGGCGCTTTCTCAGCCGGCCTGACAAGTCACGGAGGTTTTCTGCTCAGAAGGGCGTGGAGCAGCGACAGGACAGCACTTAGCAGTTCAGGACTCATCCCTAGTGCTAGTGCACCCACGTGTGAGACAGCACAGGCTTGGGGGATCAGCTCACTCCACCCAGTCCCCAGTCATAACCACCCTGCTCACTCTGGAACTCCAAATCTGCCTCCACAGTGATAGTTTGTTAAAACGTAGCTGGTTAGTCAAAACTAGTTTGTTGTAAAGCTTTTTGTTTGTTTGTTTGCTTGCTTTGGTAGTTTTGCAGTGGCACTAACCAGTAATAGAAAATGACAGCCGCCAGTTTAGCACTGGGAAGATGCATGCCTAAATCATTGGGCCTCATTTATGAACCGTTCTTAAGAAGATATTTCTTCTTAAAGCCCACCTATTCAGTTTTCACAGGAATTCTGACGTTCACCAGTGTCTTCTTATTTGGGATTTGTTCTTAGGTACAGAATCTTCACAGACCTAGGAACGCCGCAAAGGTACTAACAGCCCTACAGTTTAGGAGCACGTCATCTAGTGTAGACTTTTCCTTTTTGAAGTACAAATTAATTAAAAAACTAAAATTGTACATTTGCAAGACATAGTTTCTTCAAATAGACCTGTTTGTTGCTGCTGTGGGAGCAAAACCTTATATTTGTCTGACATAATAATGTATAAATAATAAAGAAAAAACATATTTTACTTTTAATGTCAGAGTAACCAGACTTGATTTACAGGTCATTTTGGGTCATTTCTTTTGAGCCGTTTATGATGAAATTTATACACACAGGCATTTTTCAGTTTTTGGCCTAATTTGAAAGTACAGGTTACTGAAAAACAACAGAAATGAAGATATTGTCACTGTCCAATGAAAATCTCCAAAATTGCAACTTTACAGTAGACACCAAAAATGTTCTTTACTTTCAGTGTAAGTCAATAGGACCAGAATTTTCTCCACGCTATTTTGGAGCACTTCTATTGGTCCATTCATTATGAAATTTTCACACAATGTAAAAGACCATTGGTGTGTTCAAATGATTTAGAAAACTTAAAATAGATATATATGTTTTTTCACTGGACAGCAAAGATATGAGGGTTGGTCCCAACAGCAATGTATGTTTTTTTTGACACTGTATGACATACTTTTAAGCATAATAATGAAAAAAAGAAACTAAGTATAGCTACAGACAGTAGTAGCAAAGATCTTGATGCCTGGATTTTGTTTACATGTTCGGTTACACTTGAGTCATTTAGCAGACGCTCTTATGTGACTCACAAATGTGTCAGACTTGGCCAGCAACGAGAGCCAGTACCTAAACATATAAACAAGAAGATACAAACTACAGAGTAAAGACAGCTTAAGAGCGGTAAACAGGAGTATTAGATTAGTGTTCATGCAAGTGCTCTACAAAGAGACGGGTCTTCACTTGAAGATGGTGAGAAACTGTTTGGACAGTCACTGGAACTTTGTTCCACCACCTGGGTGCCAGGACAAAGAAGAGTCTTGATGTTTGTCTTTCACTGTCTCAAAATATGAGGGGTCAAGCCGAGCCATTCAGGAGCAGTTGGTCCATTTATGCCTTTGTACGTGAAACATTTAACACTTTAAGCTTGCTGTGTGCAGCTACAAGAAACGAGCTAAGGAGTGACGTGACATGAGCAAGCGTCTGTCTTTACTTCTGTTCATTCAAGATGTGAACTTGGAACACCGAACATATGTTGCTGATGAACAACATTTGTGGGTAATAACATGGTTACTTAAATCTTGTGTGCAGACTAGCTCCCAGAGAAACATTTTATTACTCAAATGTTGATCTTTATGTGGCTCAGAAGACTAGATGGTGATTCTCTTAATTTTTCCATTGAGAAACAGTGTTAGGCAATATGGAGGCATGGGTTACCAAAAAAAAAAAAAAAATTAAAGGCAGCATCGAAACTGAGAAAGCTTTTAGTGTTGAATTAGAAACTGTTGTTTACATTGAGATTCCAGTTTTTAGTTTGGTTGCAGATAAGCAGAAGTGTTATTGTGTTGGCAAATCTGAGGACAGTTTGTCTTAAGAGGTGACGTGACGATAGGTTTGAGGCTGATATAATAAAAAACTGAATTTTCTTTACTTTCATTAAAATTGTTTTGGTGTAAACATTGGTAATTTTCAAAATGTACTGTTAACTCCCCAGTAAATACAGTCATTATAGGAAAACAAGCCATTTGGAATGCCACATAAACCATTTAAATTTAAATATATCATCATATCCAGCCTACAGCAGTTTAGCTCCACCCAGACATGCTGACATTCAGTGAGTTTTAAAGTGGTTAGCCTGAGCTGTTTGAGTGAGGCACGATACAGGACAACCAATCAGAAGGGAATTTGTTTACGTACATGTCTGTGCAATTCTAAGAGATAAATGAGTTGTAGAAACACTCGTCTGATGTTGTTGTCTAGGGGAAACTACAGACATTAAGGATTCTCTTTTATTTTATTTTTTTTTCCATGGGGCTGCCCTGGGCATCCTGTTCTCAGAACTTAATGCTACACATCAATAAGATGCAATAGCAGTGGGAGCAGTGTACCACGAAGCAAAGCCACATCAGCAACAGACTAAATGAACCATGAAAACAGTCATCTAACATCTTAAAATATAAAAAAAATGAAGTCACCTCTCACAGAGTACTTTATGAGCAACACTTCAACTTTATCAGCTCCGCTTACCATATAGGTGTACTTTATAGTTCTACAATTACAGACTGTAGTCCATCTGTTTCTCTGTGTACTTTATTTCCATGTTCTATCATGGCCAGCGGCCCCACAGAGCAGGTATTATTAGGGTGGTGTGTTATTCTCAGCACTGCAGTCCACCAACCAAACATGTTCAGCCCACAGTGGTTTCTGTGACCACTAATAAAGGACTAGAGGATGACCAACACAAACTGTGCAGCAACAGATGAGTTATCATCTCTGACTACATCTACAAAGTGGAGCAGCAAGGTAGGCATGTCTCATAGAGTGGACGGTGACTCCAGCAGCACTGCAGTGTCTGACCCAGAGTTATTAAAATGTAGGTAGAGTGAGGTGCTGCTAATAAAGTCCTAACTGTCTTACAACAGCTTTGTTTTTATCAACATTCAGTAATCGTTTTGGAACTGAAGACACCGGTTGCTCTTTTTTGTTGAATGCTGCACTTCATAATGCATCACACAGTTTCAATGAGAGACTGGTCTGAACTGCATGCAGGGAGATCCCTGAAAAAGACGTCATCTAGATGGCAGTATATGTTGCTCCAAACAGCGTATGTACCCCCGGCATTAGTGGTGCTTTCACGGCTGTAAAAGGCTGTAAAGAAGCTTCTGAACTCTTGCTTTGGTAACAATCAGCATGGTTCTTTTCCTCTTTGGGTGAGAGAACATAACATTCAATATTTCCGATAACAAATCAAAAGGGGGACTATACTGATGTTGATGATATGTTGATGTTCATGACATAACGATGCTGATGGTTCAGTTTTGCACAGTAAACATAGTAGACTTGCAGTGACAAACTGTGTTTACTGACAAGAGTTTCTGTTGCAGGAAATAGAAAAGATCATTTCTTGAAGAAAATCCAGAGTAATTGCACAGCTTAAGCTTTGTAAGATGTTGCTACTGGGTTGGTATTCCAGGTGGCTGCTAAGGTGTTGCTAGGTGTTTGCTGTGGTATTGCAGGTGGTTGCTAAGTCTTTGCTAAATAGTTTGTTGTGATTGTTATGATAGATTGCATGGTTAATTGGGTGTTATGTAATGAACTTCTATCCTTGTAATATAAGTGTGGTGCACAAAAGACCCCATTAATTCCTGTAGGTTTATATATTGTTAGCTTAAGAGAAAAAAACACAAAAATATTATTACACTATTACCTTAATATTCAGGCACTACTATTAAATATATATCTTAATAATACATTAATCCTAAATATATTTAAAATTTTGCACAAAAGAGCTGAAATATACATTTCTTTGTGTCCCACAGGATATGGTCAGGATTGCAGATGGTTACTCATTGCAGGTTATGTGTAGCTAATAACAAGAAATACATTAGTAAAAGAACTAGGGCTGGTGGATACAAAGTATGAAGATGAACACGTCGTACTGTCGGGTCAGTACTGTTGCGTGTTCCAGTGTTCCTCAGTGTCATGCTCATAAAAATGATTTGCTGCCTCTCATCACGGCAGGGCTAACACTTTGACAAAGTGACATTGCTTTGATTTGTGACTTCCAGAGAACTTGAAGGTTCCTCCCCCTGAGCACAGAAATTTCTGAAGCAGTCCTAGATATCCTTCAAAGTCCACACTCAACACATTTGGGCCAGACGTCTATCACCAGTCAGGCTCAGAATAACAAGCACATTTTTTGCATTTCTGCGACTTTCTGTGTTAAAGTTTTTGCAGCTTTAGCACATGTGCTTTGCACTTTACTCCAGTCACATGCATGACATTATTCAAAAAGCAAAGAACTTTCTGAGTTGTATTAGAAACTTCTTATGATGATAAAGTAGTCAATGTTCTATACTTGGACAAAAGGCCAAAAAATAGTTTTAATGGGAAAGCAAATACATAAATGTGTGTTTTTATTCTTTCAGCACCCAGTAATGTATAATAAGAGGCAGTCATCTTTTTATGCAGCAGTTGAATGAAATTCAAGCAAATAGCTATAACATCACAACAAATCTATGAGATTAAGGCTGCAGTTCCTTCAGATGAAACATGAAGGAACGAAACATCATGTATCTCGTGTTTGTTCATTTTATGGTTGCATTTTAGAACATGAGTGTGCAATATAAGAAACCTCTATTAATAAGCAAGGTGTGTCTGTTCAAGGTGAAATTGCAAGTTCCCAAGCTTTTGTTAGACCCTTGACCTAGCTATTGTGACAGTTCTAGAGATTCACACGAACTAGGGGTCAAGAAACAATTGATAGAATTGATAGAATCCAGTATTTGGGGAGGGGAACATAGTATCGATATGCAGAGACTAAAGTATTGGTAACTCGTTATTTAATCTGCCGGTGGTTACCTCATTAGGAGTGAATGGACAGGGTAGTGGATAACACCACCGCCATACCCAGAGGACTAGGGCTGTGACTCCCACATCACATACCATGGTGATCAATATAAGTATAACTGGTGATAGATATAAGTATAATTCAAATGACTAAAACACTTAAGACTAATGGTTCTACATGGTTCTGATCTGTAAATACAGCCCTTGTGCCTCTCTGGTTATGTTGCCTGCTGGTCAGTGGTGGTATCAGAACATTGTAGCAGAGATGGTACATGGTGTTCAGCAGGGAATTGTGTGTGTGTGTGTTTTTAATGACCATGCTTTTTCTTTGCCTTTTGAAAAGAGCACTTCACAGCAGGACCCAAAGTATAGAAAATACTCAACAGTGGCCAGCAGAGTTATTGCTAATTATCTGCAAGCTTTTCACATTATTCATGAATATTCGCAATGTGAATTAGCTTGACCAAAGAGGCAGTTATTAGAGTTTGTCACACAGACATAAAAAGTTAATTGTCCCAAAAGGTAAATAGATGTGGTTTTGCATACGTTTAACCATCAATGTAAACCAGTGGGGAATAATTTTACTGCCCACAATGCCATGCATGCAAATTGAGCCGCTACTATAGAAGTGTATAGATATGTTTCTTAAAAACGAAACAGCAAGATTCTATATTTTGCTCTCTTTTTGTGGACTCAGGGAGTGTTTATGCCTCTCAACGCGCGATGGGGAGCATAATTCTCAGGGAATGTTTTTGTTTTAGGCTGTGCTGTCTCTCTGTTTTTAGATGATGTGGACTGAATGGAAGGCATAAAATAGTCTTAGTCGGGGGGGAGAGAGAATGTGCTCTCTCTCAGCCGCTGCCCGAGTCACCCCCTAACCCCCATGCTGCTGCAGCCCGGGCTTTCAGAGGGGGGTCTGTCAAGGCTGAAAGAGACGCCCCAGCATGTTGTCCGGAGGGTCCCCCCTTTTTTTACCATCCGCACACACACACATCACAAGAAAAAAGAGAAAACGTCCCCAAACTTGCTTTGAATATCAAACAGAGAATTACAGCGAGAATAGGAAGAAAGCTTTTCATGGGTAAGATAATGAAGTGAAGAATGAAGGGATTGGACCTCACCGAGCAGATCGTCTGTGGTGTCCATGTTTCGGACTGCCTCATTACAAAAAAATGTCCATATTAAGACATGATAGTGAATGGGGCTTCCAGAGTCGCCATTGTGGCTGAACAGAGTCTGTTGCAGTAGGTAAGCAGTAACAGACCAGCAACATATCTTCTCGGGGTCCTACGTTAGACTTTTTCTAGTATGGAATTTGGATTATAAACCGCTCATAGTGGACCATTTCCATGGATGACCACACTGTGAATGCCGGCTTCACCGTTTTGGAACCACACTGGATTTGCGGATCAGTCTAGCCTTAATTATTTGGATCTTCATCCACAGATACCAATCGACCAGTTATTTGGACACCAGACAATTAGAAAAAAGTGGGATTTTTTTTTTTCAATATCTCCAGCTGAACTGTAGTGTAGTTAAATATGCAGACCATATCTATGGTTATAGCAGTCCTGGCCATGCTCGTTATGTTGGGGGTCCAGCATGGGGGTCCTCCAGGCGGCCCTCACCACGCTGGGCTCCAGAACCCACCCTTGCAGTGGTGCAAGCCGCAGCGAGGAAACAAACATGGAGCCCACCCTGGGCCTATACTGCCGCGCCACTCTAACAGCAAACCACACAAATGTCATCCAGGCTTCCAAAGTAAGTACCTGAAACCCTGTAGGGGGTCCACATTATTTTTTTTTTGCTGTGATAAGAATGTACTGGTATTTTTTCCTGTTTTTTGCCGTTCACTTTTGTAAACATTTTGTGATGAATAGAAAGTTTTACAGTTAGATATAAAAAAATATATTATTTAACTATATCATTAAAATATAAACGAAGGCATTTACCATTGCTTGATGTAAAATGTGTCATTCTAGAGAGGTTTAAAGCAAGCTTTAACGATCCAAAATGGCAAGAAATGGGTAAAAAAAAAGGGTAAAACCAACCTATATGTTTTAGATAAAATGTGTATATATAGAAATATATAAATTCTATATATATGTTTGTGTTATTATTTATTTATTTATTTTACATAAAACATATATATATATATATATATATATATATATATATATATATATATATATATATATATATATATATATATTCTTTAAGGAGAGGTACACATGTTCACAATTTTCAAAGAAATGTTTTTTTTTTTGTTGTTTTGTTTTTTTTAGATTTACCACTAGATTATCATGAACTTACTGCTTAAACATTTAAATTACTACTGATAAAACAATAAATGCCTATATGTATTTGTCCCTGGTTCAAATCAATATAAAATAATAATATAATAGATAATATAATAATAATGTAATGAAATAAAAAAATAATAATTATAAGCTAATTTTATATACATCTGAACAGCTGAATGGTGCAGGGATTTTTCCTTTTACGACAGTAATGATATGCTTTACTAAGTCCTAGTTCAGTATATCTAGTCCTTGTAACAGTACTACTTTCCCCATTCAACTCTCTATATATGATACTACCTTTTATTTAGTTGGCATTACAAAATAAAAATCGTCATATGTCAGCACTAGGGGAAAAAAATCAAGGACATTTCACTTGAGCCCTTATAAATATCAGAATAATTTAAATATTGAACTTTGGAAATGGCTGGTTGATGTAGCAGCTGGTTGGATTTCTTTGCATTGCTTTGTCTGCAGCTGAGCAATGTAGGGTGATTATATCACAGTCAAGCAAGGGTATGCTGGACATTTAGAGCTTGAGTATGCCAGATGTTATGTGTCCTTTCCTAGTGAAGGTTGGTTTTTCCGGGCAGGCAGGTGAAGGATGGAGTTTTGGCGCAGCTGCTGAAAGCTTTCTGTTGTCTCCTCTACATTCACACTCAGTGCTGTGACAGCCAACACAAACACGCCACTCTGTTACTGCTCCAGACTTATGAAGGTCAGGGGGAGTTTGAGAGAGGATGCACCAGAAAAGCTGCACAGTCACTCTGCTGCTGTTTTTGATTTGGCTGGACTGGAAGGGGATTTAATAAAGGACTTGTTTTTATTTGAGCGTAGGCCTGACTGTTTTCAGAGACAGTGTTAAGATTTCTTTCAGGTTTCAGAATAATGGCACCTGCCAAATGCTGTAAATGTGAATAAGCAGATAGTGCCATCCCCATAAAAATATGCATTTAAACACAAAATGGGAATTCTTAACTATTTGTGTTAAATGTTAGTGATTAAAAAGTAGTGTTCCTCACTAATATTTTTGAGTAAAGTATTAGGATTTGAAAGTACCATTCATATGTTTAACATTTAACATTTGTTGTTATTTATATATATATATATGCAGTTTCACTTATTGCATACTATTCAGCAGAAGGTATATTTTTAGACGTATTTCTCAATATTTAAATCAGTAGAACAGAATTACAATTAAACCAAAGAGAGATTGTATAGTAATAGTGTGACTACCCTTCTAGCACAGACCAGCATGGCTAGTCACTAACTAAACCAGTATATGTTGTGTTTTGGATGGTGATATGCTGGTCAGCAGTAATGGAAATTCATATGTTGGTCACCAAAAGAAATCACAATATGCTGTGTTCTAATGCTGGTCAACTATGGGGCTTGTGATACCATACGTATCATGATATTACTGATTAGAACTTAATAAGTAACACGATATATTGTGATATCTTAAATTAGATTGTAGGAAAAATATCAAGGTATAACAATCACACCATACGCATAGATTTTCTAATGCTGTTGTTAGCAGTGCACCCTAAATCTACTTGTTTATGTTGGAGTAGAAGATTATTATGGCTGCCCGCAAGCAGTCAGGGGTATAAACACAAACACAACATAAAATAAACTGCCACCAATCTTTGCATGTAGACTGTTAATTAAACATCAACACTGTGTTTTGAGAATCTATAAAATATCACAAACATGATATTGCGATACAGTGTGAATCAGTGTTTTTTTACTCAGCTGTGGGTGAACAGCTAAACCATGGTACCAGTTTAAACCAGCACAGAATGCATGCTGTTTTGTATTTAACTTGGCACTAGCTCAACTTTGGCAGTCCATTTGAAAATAATATTATGCTATTATGCATTTTGCACATTCCACCCTGAAACTAAACACAGGTTGCTCTTTGTAGTGTTGTCCTGTACTGTTTGCTGTATGTCAGTCTGGTGTAGTCCACTACTGTTGTATAGTTTGCATTGTGTAGTCGTGCTGCACTGATTAGTCTGTGTTTTGTTCTTTGTGTGCACCATATGGAGCTGGAGAAACGTTGTTTCGTTGCACTGTGTGCTGTGTAGAGGATTGAAATGACAATAAACTCCACTTTACTCGACCGGACTAGTGCAGCATGTGTGTGAACAGCAGAGGGCGCCGTTGCCGCATGAATGGATGAATGTCTGCATTGCATCTGTGTGGCGGCTCTATAGAGGAGAGGTCTTGGATAAGACAGGCTGTCTGTGCATGGCACTGCTTTAAAAACAGATTCGCTATACTCACTTTAATCTTGTATATGTCAACAACTGAGATGAATGATAGAATTAGTTTTAACTGAATAAAAACCATTGGGTGAACATTAGAGAAGCATAAGCTTGAAAGTCTCCGCTTATGGTTTTAACAGAATTGGAAGAAAAGTGGAAACGTATGTTTTTAGCAGTAACGCAGATGTTAATCTATTAGACAGCCTATGTTCACATAAACGCTGTTTACATTACAGTTAGATGTTGGGGTCAGTTATCGGGAACCTCCCAGCATTCAAATGTTATTAAGTGCATTAGGTGCACGCGGACGTGCTGGACTACAGAGACTGCGCCGGCTTTTGTTTTGTTCAGCGTGTCGGCAAAGGAAGGGTTAATACTCTGCTTTTGGACGAGTCCATTGTTCGTTCCTCTGGGGGGAGAGAGTGGCTCGTACCATTCGGGGCTCCCATTCATGCCGTTTGAATGAAGCACCGTTGTTTGAAACCCCCTCAGCCGGAGGTGAAGACGCTCTGCGCGGCTCAGAGACCACAGGGGCAGGAAAAGTGAACGATTTAAAAAAAAAAAAAAAAAAAAAAAAA
Source organism: Megaleporinus macrocephalus (assembly GCA_021613375.1). Taxonomy (NCBI): domain Eukaryota; kingdom Metazoa; phylum Chordata; class Actinopteri; order Characiformes; family Anostomidae; genus Megaleporinus; species Megaleporinus macrocephalus. Next base: position 31,520,684 of record CM038716.1, read on the forward strand.
AGGAAAGGAACAGAAACAACTTTGTTTTTTTTTAATGAATGGGATTACACAGATTTGGAGGTGAGGTGAAGCCAAGGAGTTAAAGTGAGTCAGGCTGCGCGTATGTTCAGCTCAGAGAACATCACTGAAGTTTTGAAAGCTCGGCGAATCCGGACAGTGATGCTGGTCGTGGTGTTGGATGATGTGACAGCGCACGGATCTGGACTTTCTGCGCAGTTTGAACAGAATCAGTGAACTTTTGACAGGAGTTTCAGCTTCAGCGCACACACACGGTCTCGCACTTCTGGATGGGAGCGCGAGGATGCAGGACAGAGCGGAGGAGACTCGACTTGAATCGGATTTGATTCACTTTTGTAGTTAATGATTCTCAAATTACACTTATTGTTATTGTTTTGAAGGAATCGATTCTTTTCCCTCCGTCTCACTGACTCATGGAGTACTCGCTCAGACCAACATAAACTGGATTACTGCTTTTGTTTTGTGTAAAAGTGCGCAAAGTTGAGTTGATTTAAACTAATGTTGTTCAGCCCGGAGATTATGACGGATCTAAGAACCGCACAGTACTGGTAAAACAATTAAAATCACCTAAATCTGTGGATTACTCCGTTAAGAACATCACACAAACCCGTGTAGGACCTTTTGGAGAGATGATGGCAGGAGCTTTTGGTCTTGCTCTTTTATTCCTACACGTCTGCGCAGGTATGTAGAAGTTACTGTCTGTTGTCTCTCACCTGAGCTCACCTGACATGTAGTTTCTGCTCCTCCAGTGGAGTTTTGCTTGTTTGTGTGATGTTGGTATCTGCGTGTTTTATATATTTTCCTAGTTTCTATGTGTAACACACTAATAGCTGGAGGTGTCTGTGTTTTAAATCTACTATAATGTCCTGAAAATTGTGCAATGTCCATATATATATGCAGCAGCAGCCTCTACTGTTCAGAGAGGACTTTGCGCTAGACTTTGGAACGTTTCTGCGAGGATTTGATTGCATTCAGCCACATGAGCATCAGTGAGGTCAGGTAGTGATGTTGGATGATTAGTTCTGGATCACAGACGCCACTCCTCATCCCAAAAATATTTGGTGGCTCTCCATCATTCCAGAGTTCACTCAGTTCCACTGCTGCTCCACAGCCCAGTGCTGGCAGGCTTCATACCCTGTAGCTGCTCTAAGGCGTCCCATTCTATTAGCAGCGCCTTTCTATGGGGATTAAACAAGTTCTATGCAGTTAAACAACCGTATCCGCTGTGCGTGCACCTTAAAGTAGCTGATTATAAGTGTATTAATTATGTACTTTGCTGCTGTCAGACCAAAACCTCGTCATATCTCCAAACTGCCAGCTTTGCAGGAGGAGGAAAAAAACTTTCACTCTTAGTCGGTGGAACTTTTTTCTGAGTAATTTTGAGCTGTTTCTTTTGGTACATTCTTCATGAAATTTGCCCACAATATCAGAAACAACAGGTACTTTCAAATTCTGTCTAAAAATTTTAAAATTGGCTAAAATTAAGAAAAAGTTTTTTTTTGTTGACAGGAGTGATGTATAGATCTGTTACAAAGAGTTTTGTTCCAAATGGCTATATATCAATTTATAATGTATAAGGTTTAGAAAAACTCACCTCAAAGTACAAACTCACAACATTAACTATATATATACACACACATACATACATATATACTCTAACTAACTAACTAACTATATATATATATATATATATATATATATATATATATATATATATATATATATATATATATATATATAATACACAATAAAATATATATACACAATAAAATATATATAGTATGGATATATATACACACACACACACACGTGTGTGTGTGTATATATATATATATATATATATATATATATATATATATATATATATATATATATATATATATATATATATATATATGTATGTGTGTGTGTGTGTGTGTGTACGTACCAGCACAACACACAACAACACACACACATATATATATATATATATATATATATATATATATATATATATATGTATGTGTGTGTGTGTGTGTGTGTACGTACCAGCACAACACACCACTTCAGTGTCACTGCTCTGCTCTGTGATGGTCCTGTGGGGGTCCTGAGGAGGATAAAGTATAAGAGAAACAGATGGACTACAACCTGTAATTGTAGAGTTACAAAGTGCTCCTATGTACACTTTATGTATTATTTGGACATTCACGATATATTATATAATCCCTTGGCTTTCTATTGCAAGGGTGTGACATGGACGGTTAGAGATTAGAGTCTTCGTAAGTATAAATCCTTGTTTGAGAAGGTTTTAAATTGTTGTGATAGAACAGGCATGTAGAAGTATCTCCTGCTGAGCTTTAAAGCTTCAAAGATGATGTTGCTGTAGGTTTTAACTCACCCACCTCATAATACAGTGAAGAACCTGTCTGTCTTGTTTCAGAGATTTGGCCAATGTTTTGTTTCTGTTAATGTTTCAGGTTTACTAAGGCATTTTGGACTTTTGTTATTAGTTGTGTTGCTTTCTCCTTTGCAGTGGCCGTGAAGAATAGGCTTGGTCATGTACCATCATTCTTTCTCTTTCAGTCTCCAGTCTCGTACAGCCCTGGGGCAGATAGGTGCAGAGCTGATTTCCAGTCTGACGTCGAAAAACACATTATGCTTATTGTTCAACAGATGACTATAATCCAGATCCCACAACCACCGAAGCTAAAACAGTTCCAGACTAAAATAAACCTTCATCTTAATGTGAACCATTAAGTGTGTAATGTTATGATACACCACACAGTAGCTTCTGTTTACTTGTGGTAGACTGGATTGCTCAGACACCCTTTGTGTACACCTTTTCCTTTAAAGGGCTTGTATAGATAAAAAAACAAATGGTCATTACTTCTATAAAAGGGTATTCAAAATTTGTTAATGTTTCCTCTCCAGACCATTCTGTCCATGTGTAGACATTCATCTACAAGGACAACCTGCTCTGGAATCGTTGTGATATCATAAAAAAAATCAGTGTTTAATCAAGTTATAAGCATAATTATCAGCCTATCAGTCCATATTTTGGAGCTTTAATGTAAATAGAGTAATTTAAAAAAATAATTATGAATAAAAAGTGGTTGGAAGTAAAGGTTTAACATTAATATCATAAATAGAGCACAGGGGGGGGGGGGGGTAATGCAAGTAATGGAGGACATGGGCCCTTTAAAAAGAAACCAACATTTTAGTAAGTGCTGGTTTAGGAAGTTAAGGCACTGTTATGACTTCATTCACTCATTACGTTATATTATAGCTTTAGTTGGTTGTTGTAACTACCATTAAGTCTGAAGTAATTGTTTTCAAGTCAAAACCTGGAAGAATATTACAGCTTAGCTTCACCTTAAATTTGGATTGTGGGTGAGTGTGGCTTCAGAGAATTCTATAGTCATGAGAAAGAGAGAAGGAACAAACAACAAAGCTTTTAAAGTTTATTCTCACGATAGAAGCACGGATAACTAGTGTTACGCCTTTTAAACTATTGCAGTTCTATTTCCTGAATCAGATATGAATCAAGACATGCTGGTCTGGGGCCAGTGTCATATCGGTTCTTTGTTACTGGGGTAAGAAGAGTTATTATTGCTTCATGTAGGCAGTGGAATTGTAGTTCCACTGGTAAGTTGAGTTGACATTTGTATGCAAAAGTTTGAGGTTTGAACTTCAAAGGGCTATGCTGGTCTGATGCTGGTTTACTTTATCACCCAGCATCACCATGCTGGTTGACTATCATACCAACATCAGAACAGCTGGTTTTCACCACCAAAACGTCCAGTCGAACACAATTTGCTGGTTTATGGAATGCTTTATAGCAGCAATTTAATAATGATTTGATTTTCAGTTGATTTGAACATATTGCGAAGAAGTCAGCAAATAAACATTGTATGGAAAAAATGTGTTTTCTGTAGAGGATGTGTTCACTTTCATTTACACTAGAAAATAAACGTGTCATTTGAGCAGTGGTACTGAATGTTTTGCACATGACTATGTAGTCCAGCTGTTGAGAAGTCTTAGAAAAAGTTAAGTGACACTTCATTAGTGTCCCAGAGTTGTTTGCAATGACTACTTAAAGAAATAACCCAACTCACTCATCTGTAGCGAATGATTCATTAGCACATAATCTATAAAAATCTGTTTGGCTCAGTACAGATTTCTATTGGGAGCCGATGGGCAGGTGCTGAAGCAGCTTCCCTTTGACCTCTACAGTAGGTGTGTTTTGCCGTGTCAGAGTTTAGGGTGGAAAACGCTGGAATAAGCACAGCTCAGTTCTAGCTGGTCCACAGTCCCTGATGGTGAAGCAGTATTGACTGCCTTTGGAGCTCCCCCGTGAGTACGTGATGAGGATTGTTTCTGCAAGTTGTCGTTCGATTGAGGAAACAGCGTAACGCTTTAACAAGCTCCTGCAGGGAAAAAGGTCACAGGGTCACAGTTCAAACGTTGTGCTAAGGCTTCTTATCCTTGGGGATGCGTGAGCGCTTCTGTTCCAGCGGCGTTCGTTTGCAGTCGTGGATCTCTCTAATTACACCAGACACTGGAGATGCCTGTATGATCAGGCAGCTGTGAGACAGCAGTGTCAAGGACAGCAGTATTTAGAGTTAGCATGTCACGGTTAGCCTGAGCTGCCACTGTTAGCCTGGGGGCCATCCTCAAGCAACAACAGCCTAATTAAAATAACAGCCATTTGGAACTACCCTCCTAAATGGGAATCTCACTTTTTTTATTTTTACGTAACTCAGTTGTTATGATACAAACAAAGTTGTTCGGAGTGTTGTGATCTGTTCGCGGTGAGTGTTGGTGGTGATAGAAACCAAGCAGTTTAAAATCTACCTCACAGAGTAGAGATGGACTGATCAGCGTTTTTGAGGCCACCTTTCAGCGTGATCGGCCAATAGCCGATACCAATAGAGGGCGGGGCTATATGCCACGGCAGGGCTACATGTAGTTATTAGCGCAAGCAAGTCATTAAACATGGTCTAAACTGGTTTATTACCACTTTTAACGAGCTCATATGAAATAGCATAATATTTTTTAACAAAATTAATAGTAAAGTAAACCATACAAGTATGCCAATACTGCAATCGTTCAATTTAGACCCTTAATTTAAAACTAAAAAAAGCGAATAAAATAAATACAGTAAAAACTGCAGTAATTAAACGCAGACTCTGTTATTTTAAACAAAAAACTGCAATCATTAATAATAGATTTTTAATTGTTGCTGCTGTACTGTTCGTACCGGTCAGATCTGGTCTGCACGGGTTTCTGGGTTGTTTGTTTTGTGCTAGCTGCGCGTGCTAGCTCTGTTGTTTGCTGATACTCACTGTATTCAGCCGCGGGTGTACTCTAATAACCGTATCAGGTTAGTAGTGTTAAATGTCTTTGTCTTGGTTCCCCAACGAGATACGGTTAATTTTACCGATTTTAAAAACGCTCTGGATGAGTCTGTGTCACACACGGTAACAAGCTGCCAGATGAATGCAACGCAAAGGAAAACTGTTGTTGCAAGGCCGCCGCTTTAGTCAGTCTGTGGAAAATGAAAGGGTAGGTGTTTCCACCTAGTGGTTCAGATAGGAATTGCAGGGAGCTGGCCGGAGGGGGTTTCAACAAAACGCTAGCTAGAAATACAGAAATTAAGCTCATTTGTTTAACGCCGTTGATCGGCTCTCGGGATCGGCTGCATTGGAGAAATATCGGCCTATCACCGATCACATATGTTGATTAAAAATCGTCCGATACCGATACATAGCCGATCGATTCTTTCATCTCTATCACAGAGAGTCACACAGGATAGACTACCTGGTTCTCAAGAGTTGAATGAAAGGTTTGGCCAAAAATGTTTTTTAGGATTTTTAGAGAAATGAAATGATGGTTTGTATTCTCAGGAGTTCATGCTAAGCGTGTGAATGAAGCGTGACTGCTTGGCTACTACCTCATCCCTATAGTGCAGGCAGGCCTGTGAAGACTTGCTGGTTAGCTCAGTGTTACAGAGAGCTTGTTAAATGATAGTGAGTCGTGATGAATGTGCATGTGTTAACCTGGTGATTCATTCTGTTGTCATACACTAAATGGCTGTTATCAGTGACTGGTGTCTCATTTGTCAGAGAGGTTCACCAACTTCCCGCACCCCGCTAACAGGAAAGATCCTGCTTCAGAGGTTCTTTTCATGCTGAAAGGCCACTTCGGTTGCAGAGTTACTGGCCGTCTGGTCAGCTGATTAACTGTTTAGCTGATTGCAAAATAGTTTACCCTTAATAAACATAAGAAGCCATCAGATACTATTTGCCTATGTGTGTTTTCACCCAGTCGTTTGAGTTGTATTAGATAAGCTGTCGGTGTGGCTGGGTGATCGTAGGAATGGGCTGATTTGGGAATTTTAGGCTGATGCCGAATTATGTGTCCAATATTTTGCATGTGCATCTGCCAGTATGATTACAAGCTGTAGGAATTAGGACCCAATCCGCATGAAGATTAACCAAAACAATAACGACTTACTCACATGCTCACTTTGAGAAGCCTCATGCATCTTTTATACAGTGATAGAAAATCTGATGCAGATGTGAACACCAATGTAGCACTGCTGGAAAGGTGCCAAATCCTTAAAACTGAAAATTTATAAAGGGTTAAAATAGCTCATTTTAAGCCAATGTAGCTGTAAAGAAAAAAAAAGTACAGATTGTTATTGATCTTAGCTGATGCTCAAGTTTTAGTATTTGTCTAAATATCAAAAAAGGTGATACATTGTAGAAACTGGAACACGACCCACCTAGCATTACAGAGAAATATAGGATTGCTTTCTATAGGGTTGGAGATGCAGTTCAGTTAATAAAATGTGATTTCCTGGCACGTCCTAATGTATTGCTCCTCTAGAAAACAATACGTGCAGCCCTGCTGGCATTTCTGTTGTAGATGGGTTAGTGCACTGTGTTTATAGCTATGTGAAAGAGAGAGAAAAAGAGGGAAAGCGCTGAGGAATGTTCCCTGGATCCCTATTCATCGCACTGTACCCCTGTGGTGCAGAGCAGTCAGTGTTTGGATGGATGGACTCTTAAGTGTGGATAATAAATTGTACGGCTGTGACAGGGCACAGCAGGCACCAGAGCCCAATTAATGATAAATGTTCTCACAGGTGAACCATATCTCTTTCCTCAGCAATCTCTCTCTTCCCTTGTCTACCTTTCATAGACAAGATCTTCGGGTTCGGCTTGTTCACCAGTTGTAGTACAGAATGTACCCGACGAGAATGTACGCAAACAGTCAAAACCCACTAATTGTGGTAAAAAGGGCCGTTATTATCGTTATCACTGATCTTGCGGGTTCTCCTGATGTCTATCACAAGGAAGTGCTCTTTGTTGTTCAGGTTGAGGATTAGTAATCCTGATCCCTTCATACCTGTGAGAAACGACAGCACCCACTGAGCTATGTGTGTAGCCTCTCAAATCCCAATTAACGTCTGCCTAAACCTAATTAGGTGGAATTAAACGGCTTGGAGTTCAGGATTAAGGGGGGAGCGCTGGCCCTGAAAATCTTAAGGCTGTATGTTCTTGATATTAGCCTGCAGGAGGGTCTCTTTGTGTGACCGAGGGTATCGTGGTAGCATTTAATACATGTTTCCAATGGTGACCAGACATGGACTTAGTCTTCAGTAGGGGTTTAGTAATACATCACGACACAATACAGTATACAAATGTGCAAAAATGTGAACTCGGTAATGTTATTGTCACAATAATCATGATCACAGTAGTTTGAACTTATGTTTACATTCACATTCATTCAGTATTTAAGTATTGTTGGCTGTCCAAGGTGCCAGTATAAATATTGAATCTAAATGTTGAAATTAATTTGAGGTATTTTGGTATATTTCATCATGGAAAGAAAATATCAGGCTAACAATTCAGTGTCAGTTTTGCCTGTATGCAAAATACTTTGCTACTTATTGCCAAGGACATGTGGTTAAGGGCCCGGCTATGTGGCTAACCGTTCTAGCTACTCTGTCTGAAGTCCTCTGAGGTCGCTAGTTATCTTTCACTGAAAGCAAAATACTGTTAATACTGTACTGCCCCTAACCAGTACTCAAGTACCTGTGTACCCCAGTACCAGTATTCATAATAAAACATCTGCATGTTGCTGGTTTTGCAAAACAGTTAATAGTTAGAGAATGTATAATGATGATAATAAAAATCTACAGTGATTTTATTCAAAGTTTAACAAACTACACTGCACTGAATCCAGTTAAACAGGACTATTTAGGACCTTGTGATTAAACATGTCAGTACTCAAATTATCACCCTCCTCTATGCACATGCCTTCTTTACCTTGCTTGGTGGTTTCCAACAGTTGGTTACGGCAAATGCAAAATAAAGAAAGAAGAAATCCCATTAGTTAAGACACATTGTGTATCTTCTGACTGACACCTTTAAAAGACAGTGGTCAGTACTATTTGGCTAGTTAAGCTCCAGCTGTTTCAGTTGAGACAGCTAGGAAGAAAGATGGCTCATCAGCTTGTTTGGGCATTTTAAGCTTGTACTTTAGTAGGTGTGTAGATACTAAAATTAATCTAATTTTCATGTGAAAATGTACAGATGATGACGACCTTACTGAGTGCATCACTAGCGATTAGATAAGCCTGCCTAGCAAAGAAAATGTAGGATGTTTCAGCTTCTTCAGACTTTTATTCTGTCGTTCTCTGTAATTGGCTTACAGGGTCTCTTTAATTGGATTCATCTGCAGATCAATTTATCGTCAATAGTTAGCAATTTGCTGTGTCGCATTACCATTTATAAGCTTATAATCACCCAGATGATTCAAATGGTCTTAGTCAGGCATTTTGGGGAAAGCCCCCCCCCCCCCACACAACCTTCCCGTGACCACCATCACCATCACTCTGCCATGCACTTATTCCCCTCGCTCTTGTGGTATTTTAAACCCTTGCGGAATGTAAGCATACCTCTAACTGTCACACGGCGATGAGGAGGGCGATGGGTGAAAGAGAGATATGGTGGTCGCTCCTTTAAAGCTTGGTTAATGCGTTTGGCTGCGTCTGTCTGTCTGGGAATGAGCTGTGAAGTCACAGGGTGTCTGAGACATCACAACTATGTTAAACCCTATGGAGGGCAGGAATGAGAGCAGCCAAGCTTCAGCGATTTGAGAGGTCATTCAGACGAGTATTTTACTGAAAAGGGTCACTCTGGATCAAGACTTATTTGTCATGGTCCCTGGATGTTCTTGCGGTTCCTTTTCAACTAAACGACTCGTGAAGAAACCTGAGGCCAACGTAATTGAGGTGCATGCAGAGGAAATTCTGCTGAGTCTTAAACAGCGTTCAACCTTTATTGATTTGTAAATAGTGATCGTGGCAGCCATTCCTGGCTCTTTTTGTAAGCAATTTTTAATTGGTTTAGCGGTTTCCCAACCTGATGTGCTGTCTGCATGTATTTTTTTTGATGATTGCCACCCCTCATCCCCCCATTTCTCTTTCCTGGTGCTGTCAGCTGAATCCTGGTGTTGAGAAATGGCTTATTTTCCCAATGTGACTAAAAACAAATGAAGCATCCCACTTTCTCCTCATCCTCCCCCCTCAACCCTTTATTTTGCCCGGTTTTAAGACTTGCCTTTTTGTTGCTGGTCAGTGCAGCGCTTTGACAGATAAAGCAGGCCGACACATAGAAAGCCCCTGTGGGGGCTGCCACGGGCTCCAGGCATTGTGTCGCCTCAACGGGGTAATTGTTAGACTCAGGGAAAGAGGAGGGGCTGCCTATGAAGGACTTGGGGTACACAAAAGCCCCCCTAGGGACTGAAAGGCGGACGCAGTCCCATCCAAAAAAAAAAAAAAAAACACAAACAGCAAAAAGGCCCCAAAATGATTGCTTTTATATGTCACATCTCACTCCTGATTCAGAAAGAAGGCCCAGTGGTGATGGGGGTGGTTAAAGGAAATAGTCAACACATTTTATTTTTATTTAGTTACTAATTTTTTTAAGGTAATTTCTTTTTTTTATGCTTTTTGTGTGTGTTTTCCACTTCCTGCCCCTAATGAACGTTGCGCTAGAGTCTGCTATTCTTCAGGACTACACAGTGCAGACTGCAAGCTCAGACGGCTCAGGCTAGTCCTAGTCAGCTTTTGTTTTCCTGTGGCTACCAAAGGGTGCACTGCTGTATGCATTTTAAAGAGACTCAGACTTGGTCTTTTCTTGTCTTCTGCTGGGAAGACTGAGTACTGAAAGATGGCATTGAAGGCCGCCATTCCTCCCTGATTCCCCCCCTCCCCACCCCACCCCCGCTCATTCTCTGTTTCTTGACGAGATCAGCTTCCTTGCCCTGGTGACCATTCTGTTTCCTGCACTGTGGAAAGCTTGGATACACTTTTGAAATGCTAAAACTCTCCTTTTGGAGGTGTCTGTCTGCGAGAGGGAGCGCAGTAAAGAGGCTGAAGAGAGGGGGGATTAAATTAGCAGGAAAAAAGTGGGGCCACTAATTAGTTGATTTAAAGACATGGACCCTCCCCCTCGTGGCCTGTTCACCTTCCCACATAGGCTACCTTTGATCCCTCTCGGCCCTGTTGCATTATGGGTAGGCGATTTTCTTCAATTATGGACCTCCTCCCCCTCCTGCCTGTGGGCCAGCACTGTCTAATTGGACTTCTCTCAGAAGTCCTGCTCTGTAGAATACATCATACCTCTCTCGCTTGCAAGTGGACCGGAATATCAATATGTTGATGGGTTGCTTTAAAGGGACAGGTGTTGATATAATGAAACTGAAGGCACAGCTACTCTGTGTTCGAACCCGAGTGTCTTCTGCTGCACCATTGAAGTTGCTTTATAAAAAATTTGTGTCAGAGATTTGATCAACTGTTTTGCCTGATCTGTAGCCTGAGGCGAATCCTCATGCAGACAGACATTGTGTTAGAGGAAGTGTGCGTTCCTCAGGCTGACAAGCTCTAAAGAGCCAGTGTTTTCAAAGTCACCTTGAGATGTACAGGGATCTGGAGCTTGAGTTTCCTTAATCATGCAGAAATATCTTTAGGAGCCTTCTAGACAAAGAATGACAAAGTATGATGTAATAGACATGAGCTATTGTGTTTTGGCTGACGTGTTGCAGCTTGTTTACTAGCACAAGACCAGTTGTTGGAGATGTGCTGAGTGGGCCTGTGCCCAGTGATGGTACCTGATGTACCGTGATAACAGAACCCACTGATGGCAGTCTTGTATGTCAGACTTTCTGGGGAGAGTTGGGTAGCTTTCATCACTTAACGTGACCAAGAGCAACCTACTGCTGCAGGAAAGGAAATTCACTCGACGCACAAAATGTCCAGTCACTGATGTCCAAGCATGAAGTATAGAAAGAGGTCATCTTGAAAACAGAGTTATGACATAAATAGTCCCTCAGGAAACAGAAGTAGCTGAGACTACTGAACTTGGCTGAAGGAACAAAACTGTGAGTCATGTCAGAGCAGTGCAAAATGATACAGGGAGGTGCAGATTACCAACCAGAATGCAACTGCCAACAGTTTACTCACTACTGAGAACAGATTCTGTCTTCATGTGGGCGAAGCATCTTGGGCTGAAACTGCAGTGATGGTAAATATTTTTTCTCTGCTGGTTTACATACAAATTATTGTCAGTTATATCATGGCACTCATTAATTCATTCATTGTAGCTCAGATAAACTAGATTGGACAGAGGCTTGGGGCTCCATTTCAGGACATCCTCACACTACAGGGCCAGGACTGAGACATCAGACACAATAGCTTCAGAGAAGCACAGTTATGTCTCGGCTCTTCTACAATTAAACATGAGGTAAAATAGCCTTAGGCAAAGTGGATATGACCTCGGCAGCAGTCATCAGGCTAAGCCACCATGGACACCTCTAGGTTTGGATTTTAAAACCCGGCTTCAATTTGGAATTCAATTAAAAATAAAACAGATGCCTCTCATAGGATCCTGTGAACATGCTTTGAATACACAGCTTCAGTTACTGTGATAACTGCAAAAATATGCCTGTTAGTATACCGTTATCTGTAGGTGTCCGTTACCAGGCAGTGTGCATGTCATGTTACATGTCATGACATAGACTTGTATGACATAGTTGTTGTGTTTTTTGTTGGCTTTGCCATTAACAGGAGTGTGAAATTAATCACTGTTGTAATTGAAGTTGCACCTACAACATGGTAAAACTTTTAAAGCACTATTGTGGCATGGAGCTTTAGCTGTTTATGGTGTACACCAATCAGTTGAAAGATTACAAATAAAAAGATATAGAGATATTCTTTACGTCTAAACATTTGTCATCTTGGAATATTGCCAGTTTGGTTTTAAAACATGGAATCGATAAGCAGAATCTTGTTTGGAATTGATGAAATTCATACAATGCCCAAACATGGACTCCACAGCCTTGGTCAGTAAAGCTTGTGTACGTTCGGAATTCTATTATGTTTCTTGCATGTTTCTTGGCAGAGATAACAATATAGTACAGTCAGTGTAGATTTAACTGTTTACCACCACTGGCTTAATGCTAAGCCAACTCGGTGCAACTCTGGGGGCTTGTTTTGTAATTGAAATCTGTGCCGGAAAAAAGTCCCAACTGTGTCTGGCAGTAGGCCAAGCACTCGCTGTCATAATCTGCTTCTCCATGTCATGTTGTCGCTAACTGAAACGAAAGCCTTTGGCTTACCATTAAGGCCTGCGTAGCCCTAAGCCGATTTTGCTCAAATTCTCTAAGTTTTGGCATTAACTTTAGATCTCACTGACTTGTATGTGAGCGAACATGCAGCAGTTTGACTACAACTACTTGTTACCAGTCGGATCTCAGATATGCAGTAAATTGGACCAAATAAATCAATTAAATCAATAGAATTTTAAAATATATGTCCACCAGTACATGAGAAAGGACGATTAGTGCATTGTGTTTCATTCACCAAATTGCTGGTTGTCTTAGCACAGTATCATATTAAAATTAGCACATTGTCGAGTCTCCGTAGTGAGGCCAGGCTTTTGGGGAATGTTCGCCTGAGGGATTGTTCTCCATTCTCGGACTAAGCCTTGGCTAGCACTTAGCTGATGTAAGACAAGCTGTTTGGCTAACGCACAAATACAGCTATGCTAGCACTTAATCACTGTCGCCATCAATCAAGTTTGTGGTATCACAGTTACTCTTCAGCTCGAGTTATATTCAGTGTTCGCCTAATGATGGTAATTGCGATGGTGCATTGTCCATAGCAGCGTTCGGTTAGCATGACTATTACTTTTCCACCACAAAATACTTCCATTACTTTTTTCCACCACAAAATGAAAGAGGCTAGCTATTACTGCCAAGCTTTAGCCTTTCTGCTACTGTAGAGATAGAGCAGATTCATTATTGGCTCGGTCAAGGTATAAGGTTTAGTCTGTGCCTCGGTGGATACATTTGCAGATGTCATGCTAATGATGCTGAAGGAAAAACTTTCTCAGTGAGGACATTTTTCGTTTTTAACTACTTTGTCTAGTTTAAAATGTTCCATATTGCTGTGCAGAGCAAAGCCGGTGATTGACAGTACACAACCTGTCCTGCGTAGACCTTTATCACACAGAAACGGAGAGATTGTAGTAGACAATAGAAATGTCAGCCTTCTGGAGGTGACATCCTCAGGGGAGAAATGACATTCAGTTAAATGCTTGTAGCGAAAGCCTTCTGTAATTATGGATCTGCAGAAATCAGCCTCTATTATAGATCAGGCCTCGCCTTTAACGAGCTGTAAGAGCTTTAGTTAATTGGGAAACGGGATGGGTGCTGTGGGCCAAACTCATTTGCCCATGTTCTCACTAAATCTAAACCTTCCAGTACTTCGGGACACTGTGAAATTTGCAGCAATTTCCTTTCAATGGCTTTCTTCCCATTAGAACTGAGAAGATTACATTTTGTATGGTGCTCTATTATATTTACTTCAATCTGTTCAAAATCTAATCTCACATATTTGTATGTGCATCACACAGTAAAGCCATGTACAGTCTGCATTGGCCAGTAGATTCAGTAAGGACAGTATGGAAACCCTTCCCCCCTTTCTTAGCGGTAGTAAAAAGTATGTTGAGCAATCAGTCCTTCGGACAAAGTCTCCTGAGGGTGTTGAAACATTAACACTAACCTCGACACAGAATCTTAATGTCAACCCTGAACCAGTTCACCATCTACAGGGTGTCCTAGCGTTCGTCTGTCTTTGTAGATCGTTAAGTGCTGCAAGGCGTCTGATAAGTGCTCCTGCGTAACCTAGCCCCCATTCCACTGCAATCTCATCTGCCATCTACTAAATGATATTTAAAAGCCGTTTGATTTTTTCTTCCTCCCGGCTTGTCCCGCTTTGCGACTCTGGCAGCCGTACAGAGGCTGTTCTTTTTCTTGGCGTGGAGCCCTGGGTGCCATATTCTTTCCCGTGTTGATGGTGCCAAGTGAGGGCTAGGGTCAAGTTCGCTTCTCCCCGAGAGGTGTGACTGGTGCTGAGATGCAGTGGGGGGCGAGCATGACCTTGGGAAATGCAGATCTACTGTCGGACGATCCGTGTTCCAGTGCAGCCAGTGTCATAAAGTACAGTACGTTCTAAAAATTACGAGCGCCATTTTGTTTCCCTGAAAAACTTGCAGTGGACGGTGCTTTAGAGAAGCGTTTTTGAAAATGAGATGAAAAGTGTGTTATATTATATTTTTTATATGTTATATTTTTTAAGAAAGACTGTGGTTGTGGGATGCCACAGAGGAACCACTTTTGGTTCCAAGCTAAGAGCCCCATTGTTGTAAATGAGATTTGTGAAAAGTTTATAGAACCTCAGAATAATGTAAAGGTTCTAGGAAGAATAGTAAAATTGGTGTAAAGCCTTTATATAGGTGAAGGTTCTTAAGATATCTGTGAAAAGGCTTTCACGCTCTCAAATCTCTTAAACATGGTCCTTTAAGGAAGCAAAATTCTGGGCCATTGCACAGAGAATCCTATTTGGTGGCCTTTTTTTGAAGATTGTGCCTGAATGATTATAATTTATTCATTTATTTTTTTAACAATACCACAAGAACCACATTTGGTTCTCAGAAAACCCCACATAATGTAGAGGTTCTAGGAAAAACTTGGCATTGGACCTTTACATTTAGTGAAGGTTCCTCAAGACTTCAAAAGTGTCTTCACAAATCTCATTTTCAAGCATTGTTCTTTTAGGGAGCCTACTATGGCAATGCTCAAAGAATGCCAGATAAGGTTCTTGGGTATGATGCCATAGATTAACCACTTTTCACTGCCAAAAAAACCTTTCAATGAACGTGATGTGAAGGTTTTATCCCAATTAAAATCTTTTCCTAGAACTATGTATCTAAACCAAGAGCCACCTTTAAGTTCTAAAAGTCTAAGGAGTGGTGAGAGTTTGGGCCTTTGAGTAGGGCTTTCTCATAGGCTGATGCCACATGGCGGTAAGGATTTGTGTCTCAACTTGAGCAGTAAGTGTTGCGTAGCTGTGATTTAACATCATGCTGCGGTTCTCTGGTAACTGATATATGGCGGAGACTGTGGTCGGAACCGCTCCGAATTAGACTTGACAAGGAAACAAAAACAAGATGTAATTGTTGGTGCACATCGTTCACACATTTCCCCATGTGCCTGTAAATCTCTCTAATAAACATCCACGTAGGCTCGGTGCACACATACAGGCGTACGCAGTCAGCTTGACGGGTTTGGCCCGTGTCCTGTCTCTGATTTAATTGTGTACATCATCTTCATGTTTTTGTCCCGTGAGGATCGAGATGTTTTCACACAGATAGACAAGAGCTATAGCACAAATATACGTGACGGGTGTTGTAATTGCCGTTGACAGTGCGGGCGAGTGACAGGTCTTCTTTCCGACGCAGACAGTCTGGAATGGTCCATCTGCCACTGTTCCCAAACAGACATGGCAGCTCTCTTCCTAATGAGCAGCACAGTGCTGCTGCAGGAACTTTCCTTGGGCTGGGCTACGGTGGTGAAAGGTACATTATTTATGTGAGGGGAATGAGAGGCACCCCTTTTTTTCGGGGCTGGGTTATATAATAAGAGCATACAGGTAATACACTTAGGAATTGAACATTAGAAGCATTAGCTGTACATGTTTTGTAAAATACTGTAAGGCTGCAAACTACATTTTTATCAAACTGTATATCTCACTTTGGATTTATCCGCTTTAACTTAATATCTGCCATATAGGGCAGTCCTGTTCTAAACTGGAGAATCACTAGAGCTTTCTGAGTTCTAATACGTTTACTGTCACTACATAAAAGAAAGACTGTGCTGTTTTGTTTTTGGTTGATTGAATGAATGAATGGAATTCATGAAAGAGAATTGTACACAGATTATACACAATGTCCACGAAATATAATCATCAAAATGCAGACAAAGTCATTCAGAGTGGTTTGATGTGGCTTGGAGGTCTTCACAGTGGCGGTGCAACATGCTGTGATATATAATTTGATATATTGTGATTTATTACCTTTCTTAACTGCAGTTTTCCCCCAAAGGAAGCGTTGTCAACACATTTTTTTTATGTTTATCTAATAGTTTTAGTCTGTTCATCTCACTTCAGTCCCTTTATTGCAGCAAAATGGGACTGTCAATCAGACAAACGAACACTGTAAAACCTTACTTTAAATGTATATAATAAAATATCTCTAACTGCCATCCCCGTGTTGATACAATAAATATTTGACCCTCCCCACGCACACAAACTACCAGTCTTCCAAGTTTAATATGTATTGTTCATGATGGTAACATAGGAGCATTTTAATCAGTGAAATTCTTCTTTAAGACTTGTGGTTCCTCTCACCATTGCTGTAAACGTTTCTGCCTCTGCAGGTTTCTCTAGAATGAATCTTGTCTGTTAAATAATGCAGAGGATTAGAAAAATCCATGAAGTTCCCTTTAATTAGTTTGAGCAGAGTAAATGACTGAAGTGTATATTCCCCTTCATGTGTAAATTGCCTCTTGATCAAATCTACATATTTGGTTAGATTATGTTCTTTATGTCTAAATAAATGTGATGTTTCAAGTGAATAATGGACTGGAGGTGACTGCTGGAGTGGAAATATATATATATATTTTTTTTTTCTAGGATTTAAAGAAAGTCTGGAGTGATCTATAAGGAAACCCTACTTTCTGTTTCTGTCTTGAATGTGGTTCAGTGCATACAAAGTAAAAACCTGCCAATGAACTGAGAGTATAAAGAAACCATGTGATGTAGGCGTTCATTTTATTTTGTATAGATTTTCTGCCATGGCCTGCTTTATATACTAGCCCTACTTTATATCATCACCCACTCCAAGAGATATCTGAGAGATGAGATCCTTATGGAATCACTGCCGTATATTTTTTTCTTTGCAGATCAGTTCTTGCTTACACTACAGATCCAAACTTTTTTTAAAAAAGTTTAACGGCCATGTGTAGTTTAACCCAATGCATTGCGACCTGAAAAGTATGTTATTTTTTCCTATGGTGAAGCAAAGTGTGCTCCCATGGTTATTTATGCTCTGAATAAACAGTATTTGTGCTCGGAGTTGTGACCTGAATCGTGCCATACTTCCTCCTCCAGAATCTCTGCAGAACGGCGTGCCTGCACTCGAAAACTTTAAACAGACTTCTTTATTTGTTTGCCTTCGGTTTGAATCAAAGTGAGTGACCATATCTCCTCTCAGGCTATTCTCCATCTGTGTGGAGGTGTCTGTAGAGAGCCCCTGCAGCTGGAGGGGGAAAGACTGCCCCCATTGTTTTAGCTTGAGACCACGGGCCCCTGCGGGCAGGACGGGCTACAGACTCCCAGAGGAGCGCTCTCCCGGGCCGGTGCTGACCCCCACCGCAACGGGACACCCCCCGATCTATTTCACAGCTGACCGAGACCCCTTCCTCTGCGGACCCATCTCTATTTCGATGGCTTCTTATTGTCCCAGATGGGTACCTTTCACTCAAGCCTCAAATTTCAGCCAGACTGCAATGTCAGTAGGTCAGGGTTGAATTTAAAACATTTGGAGTATAAAGAACTCTTTATAGTGTATTTGTAACACTGATGTTAACAGAGGAAACCAAGGCATAACTCATAGGGATGCACTGATCCAATATATTGGTATGGGCACTGATAAGGATCGAGTATCGGCCAGATATGACCAATCCACATTCGATACTGTTACCTAGTTACAGGCGTTACACAATTGTAACATCACATTTATTCAGTAGCCCACTTTGTTGTACAGTTTATTTGGTTCTAATGTATATATTTAGTTTTATAGTTATAGTTCTGCTTAGTACAGCCACATGTTGCCTAGAATAATGCCACACAATGAGGTGAACAGATTTTAAGGAATAAAGAACTAGCATTAGTCTCCAATCCATTCTAATTGCTACATTCAGTGCTGTAGCAGCATGGTTCTCAAAAGGACAAGCAAAGACTTCTACTGCTAGACACTGAGGACCAATAGCATAGCAGAAACAATTCTGGTTCCCTAAAAACCTTTCAGTGGATGTTTCTTGAAAGAACCACAAAACTGTAAATCAGATGGTGTGATAAGAAGAAACGTTTTAGTTTTTTGAGCAATAAATCGTTAAGGAGCCTGTATTTCTAAGTACAGTGTGGTGTTAAATCCCAACAAATAAATGGTGCGTTTAGTTAAATGATTGTAACGATCAAAGTCTGAAGACATAAGCTCTCAACACCATCCTTCTCCTGTTTTTTTTTTTTTTTTTTTTATGGTGCAACTCTTAAACTTTTATATGGCTGATGTAAGTGTTGCTGCGCTGCCTACAAGGCGCACCCTGTGCTTATCACGGCCATAAATCGCACTAAACGAGCTGCTAATCGCAGATTAATGGTGTTAGAGATAGGCCGCAGCCTGCCGCCCTCGCCTGCTCTTATCTCAACTCGGATACTCCTATCAGAGTTCCTGCTGGGCTGCCTTACGCAGGCTCTGAACAAGCAAAACATCCGCTCGACCCGAGCCGCTCCAGGCGATGGAGCTGAAGACGGTGTGATAGAATGTCTGAGGTGGCAGCGTTTAATTGTTATACAACATGGAGAATAAGAACGCTCCAACAACCAACAGTTGGGAAGTCAGAGAGGTTTGATGGGTTAAACCAGACAAAAAGAACCATGGCCTGAGAGTGGTCTTTGCATGACACCATAGAAGAATCGCTTTCGGTTGTCTTTGATATTCAGCAGTGTTTCTCTAGAGAACTGTGTTTGTGGCC
The DNA here is from genome assembly GCA_021613375.1 of Megaleporinus macrocephalus. Lineage (NCBI taxonomy): Eukaryota > Metazoa > Chordata > Actinopteri > Characiformes > Anostomidae > Megaleporinus > Megaleporinus macrocephalus. The sequence goes on from CM038716.1 coordinate 31,539,911, forward strand.
GTGCGAGTATGAAGCATCTTTTTATTCAGCTCACTGCATTTCACTAAATCCAGTTCAGCAGGTTTGTTCAAGCTCTTTGTAGTAAAGTGTACATGTGCGAAGTGTCCTTCAAGGACTGATTATATCTCTGATATGCTCAGAACAACGTATTATGATGTCATTTAACAGAGTTGATCATAATAATAATAATAATAAGTATTGTAGTTATCGTGAGACCTAGTGACAGGTAGCTGTTTGGAGCTCAGTCCACTATACCGTGTTTCCTAGTTTTTACTGTGTGTCGCTACAGCTTTACTGGTGCATTTTGTTCTGGCTTGTTTGCAAACCTCAGAAGGTATAAATAGTGTTATGCATGATATGCTTTGTGATATATTTGCTGTCTCATTCCACCCTAAATATGAGGCATATTCACAGGTGGGGAAGAATGAGGCATTGGGTGACTCATGGGTGCGCAAGTGTCCCTGCTGTTTGATCATTACTGAGATCATGATAAGACCAGATACAATTACCTGAGACTGTGTTTGCTTCAGGGCGTACGCACGCACTGCTGTGTAACCTTGCTGTGAAGCCCTCGCTGGATGGTCGAGAATTTTTGGCTGCCCTTCTGTGTTTCAGTGCCAAGAAATCCTCATTGACAGGAACAGGGTGAAAGGAAACTCATTTCCATTCGAAGCTAACACAGGCACTGGACCTGAACTTATTAGAACTACTCTCTCTCTCTGTCTGTCTCTCTCTCTCTCTGCCCTTTTCTCTCCTAGCTGAGTAGATTCAGTGGATTCATTATGTTAAGGGTAGATAGCAATAAAATGTAATATGCATGAACGTGACTGGAGGGTCTATTGGGTTTTTAATTGTAAAGACCGCGTGGTGTGTAGGATGAGTGCACCTCACCGATTTCACCGTTATCTCCCTCAGTGACCCAGCTATGCTCCGAAAACCACAGCATACGCGCACACGTACACCGTGCGAACACACACTGCTGTATTGATCAGTGTGGTTTATAAACAACTGGCATTAAGTATCATTACTGAAGCTGTTTTCTTTGTGAATAGCTGATTTTAAATTCTGCTCTCTGTTATTCATGCGGTTTTGTCAGTATGCCTTTGTTCTCAGAGGAGCCTACTTTGTGAAAGGAAAAAAGAAAACCCAGCCCGGTAAATCACACAACTATGACTGTCGCAATCAGTCAAGAAATCCTTTCCGGGTTCAAATGCTGTCACTGGGGTGGTACTCTCAAGTATCTTTGGTACCCTTGTTCAGGGGACGGAAGTGTTTTTTGAAGTTGCATTGACTCTGTATACAGTTTTTCCTTGTTATCTTATTTGTCTTCTTAAAAAAAGTACCATGAAAAGGTGCAAATAATCCCACTGCTCTTGTAAAAAGTAAATTTACTATAACTTTTAACCTCATTTAACCGCTGTCATCAGGCGCAACAGTAGCCAATTAACTGTTTTTCCTGCTATCTCTGATATCAGTTTCATTAGGATACTGTTACCTCGTTATGTGTGAAATACCGTGCTAAGGTGCTAGTGAGCAACAAGGAGTGAGAGGGGAAAAAATGAGAACCCCCTATAAAGATGGCCATGCTGAGATGAAATGGAGGGCATTGCTGCAACTTTTCCATATACACAAGTCTCAAACGACTACCACCATGAAAATAGCATTTCAGCACAGTGTATCAGCCGTCTACTTTTCTCCAGAAAGTTCTTAGCTGTGTTCTTAACTTTTTGTTTACAGTGGATTGTTTCTCCTTAAGCAGTACCTGGCCTGCTCAGACATTAACTACTTTCCTCGTAGGCTTTGCTTTGTCTAGCAGGCCCGCTAGCCTGTCTCAGTGGCGCGCTAAGGGGATAATTGCATGGTGCGTGCACAGGTTAACCAGCGCTTTATGATGGTAGTCTAACTCGAAATACATGGTTTGTAGCACCGTGTTAGTGTGCGGTTCACTGCTGTGCATGAGCAGAATGTAAGGCGCTCAAGCAGAGGTTTTATATATATATATATATATATATATATATATATATATATATATATATATATATATATATATATATATATATATGTTCGAGGCTTTAGATATGGGAAGTTGCAGCAATGCCCTCCATTTCTATATATATTATATATATATATATATTATATATATATTATATATATATATATATATATATATAATGTTACCAGATGTTACCAGTCCAGTTAAAAGTATTAATAAATGTCATATAAGAATATACTGACAAACTCTTTGACTTTTTTGACAATGCAGAATAGATGAATACCTAACTAAGGAATGAATGTCCAAACAGTCAAATATTTGGGTCCAGCCCTAAATGCACAGTTATTCTTCATTGTTGACCATGGCCAACAAAATTTTAATAAATAGTAAAATAATGTTCCAGCTAACCAAATTTTTAACTTAAGCAAACTCATGTCGCGTGTAGGTTTTCCAACACTGCGGACATAAAATCCTAGAGGAAGCACTGACGTAAACATTCTCTCAACAACGAGAGAGAGAGAGAGAGAGGTATTGTAACAAATGTGTGTCTTCATACAAGTAGCAGCACACAGAATGCTTATGACTGATGCCTTCCTGTCTGGGATATACTGGGTAAGATGAGGTATATGTGTGTACATTGTTCTCGGTGGTGTCTTGGTAAGAAATGTATGAATTCTTCTCACTCAGGAGAAAGAATAAAGATTTATTTTTTCTTTTTCAATATCTCACTCCTCTATTACCTTCGTACCAAGACTTCAGCAGCTCAATATAGAGAAAACTGTGTGTATTTCAGAGAGAGGGACAGTTGAGGAGTGAAGAAGTGTGTTGATCCGCGGATGCCGGATGTGTGCGTGTGAGTGTGCGCGTATGAGAGAAATATGAGTCTTGCCGGAGGCGTGGATCGATCAGACTTTAGCTGTAGACTTCTCAGCCTCCATCTGCCGAGCCCATGAAGCTGATTAGCTCATCTCACGTTCTCTGAAACAGGAGAGCAGAGAGAATAAAGAGATGGAGCTGATGAGGTGAACGGGCAAAACAGATGAAAGCATAAAAGAAAGTTGTGCAGTCGGTTTGTGTGTGTGGAGAAACAGAAGAGGGTTGTGGTTGAGCCCAAGTTGAAGTTCTAACTGGTTACATCAGCCAGTGTAGTTTAATTTGGCCAACAACTCAAACAACTCCTGTAGGCTTTGTTAAACAGCTCTTTACTGACTGCTATGACTGTTAAGTTGTGAGCTGTGAATGGTCAGTTCTGTTCGCCAGTGTTCTGTTGGTCAAATTTTTTATCAAACAGTTTAAAAATACAGCATAACATCCTATTTCTAAAGCATTAACCTTACAGGAAACGTACTCTGCTTTAAATGTAAGCCAGTATAGCCAGACTTTTTGGGCCACGTTTGGTTCATTTTATCTTGAAACTTACACACAATGTAAAGGGCAAAATGTCCAAAACGAAACAACAGTAGCAATGAGTCATGTGCAACTACCTCAATAATCTTATTTTATTTTGTTTTCGGTTGCTGTTGCTGCTGCTGCTTCTTTAGAACATTCTTAATCTTGTGGATTCTTAACTTCGTTTTGTTTACAGTGTCTCCTGAAGCAAAGTCTGTCCTGCCTAGACATTAGCTGCTTTCCTCGAAGGCTTTGCTTTGTCTCGTAGGCCTGCTAGCCTCTCTTAGCGGCGCGCCAAGGGGATAATTGCATGGTGCGTGCACAGGTTAACCAGCGTTTTATGGAGGTAGTCTAACTTGAGGGATAAAGTACATACATCGTGGCCCTAGTATGGGCAGTTTTTGGTCATATTGTCTTCTCTATGAAACGTAATGAGTAGTAAAAATAACTCTACAGCTGATACAGTCTTAGCTCTGTGTACACTTTTCCCTCTGAATGTTGCTGGATCTACAAACTACGAAGTAGCTGAAGAACTCCAATACTTTAGAGTATTTTGAATTAACACAGGGCACACTGCTGGTAGTTTTTAAAGAAAGACATTCATTTGCCCCATAATATAAATTCCCATTATTATATTCTGTTATTATATAATCTATATTATTATATTGGCCTATTTTATCTGACTGCTGATATATCAGTTGGGCACTAGTATTGCGGTGACTTAGGAAGGAGAGATAAAAGGTGTTGTACCAAAAAGCATTATGGAATACTTGTTGGGTGTGGGTTTTACACGTTCAAAAAATATTAGTGCTAATTTCTGATTATTATTTTAAAAAGAATCTTTAAAAATATTTTTTTATCTTTAAAATTCTTACAAATGGATGTATTGCATTTTGGAAAGAAACTCTTCAAATATGAACTTTCATTGTGATGAGGCACAACATAAACCAAGAAACGAACAAAGAAAGGAGGAATATTTTAAAGCAGTTTTTGCTGAAAATGCTGAGTGTATTGAAGGACATGAATGAGAAATGGATGGATAGTGAATACAGTTCAAAGTGGGCTGTGAATAAAACATGCAGCTTTTTTCCTGTGAACTATGAAAGTGGCTTTTTATTTTTTATTTTTTTTGAGCGCTGGCAAGCAGGACCCACCTGGGTGTGTGTGTGTGTGTGCTTTCTAACAATAGGACATGGCTTTATCATCATGCTGTGCTCAGGATCAAAAGCATAAATGTCAGCAGGTTATGAAAAGGGGGTTAATTTTGTGTGTCCTCATTGGACAGAATCGTCCAGACACATTTGGTGCTTTTGCTCATTATTTTTTCAACACTGTTCAATTAAATGTGTCTTTCTTTGTGTCGCCTACTGTTTCCTATTATGGGTATTCTTTTATGAATCTTTTTCTTTTTTTTCTTTCTTTCTTTTTTTTTTCGTACACATTTTCCCTGCAAGTGTTGTAATTACAGTGTCTAGACATCTCCATGGGACAGAGATGATCAAATAAAATGGTAGAATTGGGGTTCTCAACGCTGAGGATGGTACACATTTTAATGAATGGCCACACCTCTTCTTATCACCACAGATTTAAAAGCTTTAAAATTGTACTAGATTGGATTTTGTTACTATTATGTTCTTTTCTGACGTGTGGGGGGGAAAGTTCTTCGTCAGCGTTTCTGTATCTCTTTGTCAGATGTTGCTGTCAAAACACTGAGAGTGTTGCAGGAATTTGGGTACGTCTCATTCTGCTGACTGGTCTGTGTGCAGCATCAAGAGGAGGAAGCCCCTTTTCCTGACAGAGCTGTGTGTGTGTGTGTGTGTGTGTGTGTGTGTGTGTGTGTGTGTGTGTGTGTGTGTGTGTGTGTGTGTGTGTGTGTGTGTGTGTGTGTGTGTGTGTGTGTGTGTGTGTGTGTGTACATTTTTTAAGCAAAAAAGTCCAACCTGTATAGTTAAAACAGGGTTTAACTAAAATAATAGATCCATTATGATGTACTGTGGAAAACTCAAAGATTTATCCAATCAAAACAGCCATTAGGTACAAGCTATTCATTTATCGTTGTAAGAACAGATAATAGACTGTAATATCAAATCTGTCCTTGTTTAATTTACTTTTATTCTGCTTAAACTACTTTTAACTTTTCTGTACTGTACTGCCATCAGAACTCTTCTAAACTTAAAACGAACCAGTTACAGCTGTGTCCCCCAAACAAAAGGAATTACTCGCATTGTATTCCCCCTTCAAACAGACACTAACATTCACAGCAGCCACTATACAAACCCACCTTAGCTGCCATCAAATTACTTTGCTATGTAAATGGCTAAAGGAGATATTTCTGGGGAGATACATTTACATATCACTGTCAGAGAAAAACCTTGTATTTTTTTTAAGAGGACCAAAGAAATGGCTCAGGATTACTTAGTGAAAGGCCTGGTTACATTGACTTGCATTCAAAGTAAGTTACAATTTGAAGATGTGTGGTTTTGTTCTGACAGCAGAGGTAAGGAAGGAACGTGTCCAAGGAATTCAAAAAAAGGAAAATCTTCTGAAACAAATCAGGAATTTATAAAGAACGAAAGAAAAAAAGAAGAGAGAAGCATTACTGATTGGGATTATTCAGATGGTGAAAAAATGCAACTGACCTCTAAGAGTGGACTACAGAGGTACAGAAAAATAATATCTCTGCAGATTTCAGCAAGTTAATTATTATTATTATTAATTAATTAAACGAAATAAGTGAATGTTTCACATTTCAATTAAAAAACAAAACTGTTTCATTATAATCAGTCTTAGATTGATCTAATTATAAAAACACTTACATATTTGCAAAATAGTAACTGCACTAGTGATAGTTCTGGTTAAGGTTTAAAGAGTCTCTGGGTAATGAATGGAAGTCTGTGTGATGGCCCCACAATACGTAGAAACAAGGTGTGTGTGTGTGTGTGTGTGTGTGTGTGTGTGTCAGTGGGTGGGTGTGGGTGTCAGTGAGTGGGGGATGGCTTAAAGGGGGTGTGAATGAGCATCAGTGCCAGACTATGGAATAAATGAATTCTGACCCTGGACTGCCAATTAATCCCAGCTCTTTTTAATTGTTGCTGAATGGGCTCTAAAGGCCAGTGTGGAGACACACACACACACACACACACACACACACACACACACACACACACACACACACACACACACACACACAGTCACACACACACACACAGTCCTCTCTACCCCCGGGCATTAAAGATGCCATGCTCATTTGCATATAAACCAGGTCTTGTGGGTGCAGTTCACTGGTCTCTGAACAGAAGTAATGACTTCACTCCGGCCGTAGAGATTACCTTCGTGCTCGCGTTTTCAGCTCATTTTTCTCTCTTTTATCTCCTTTACAACACAAACTGAGTTCCTTTAGACTTTTATCGAACATGAACACACATGTGTATATACAGACGGGTAGCTGCTATGTGTGTATGTGTGTCTCTCTCTCTCTCTCTCTCTGGCAGTCTTGCATGGCTCTGGAAATGCTCTTATCTTTCCCCTCCGCCCTTCTCCTCTCGTTCTCGCCTTTGATCAGGGAAGTTGCAAACCCCTAAAATGACAGTGGCATAGCTAAAGCATTGCTCTGCTGCACTCCAAAGAGAAGAGAGGATACTGTAATTGGAGGGTGAGCTTCTTCCTCACAGAGCCTTTGTTTGTGGACTGCATTTACTCCCTTTCTTAGGGAATTATCAGCACCTGCTTCAGGAAAATCCAAAGAAAACAGAGCAAGAAGATAAGCAGACTCTGCCGTCATGAAATCAATGCTCATTATTTCCAATAACAATACAGTGTTTTGCATTGTTATTTCATCTAGTGATCTAAATGAGCTCTCTGTTTGTGACATCCTCTCTGAAACGCACTAACACCTGCTTTAGAAGTGCCTAAAGAAAGAGAAAGTGTTGCAAGCTGTAGTTAATCAATACTCGTTATTTCCAATAACAATTGCTATTTTATCCAGTGAATTTTAATGAGCTATCCATTTGTATGTTTAGGGTTCTTTCTTGCCAAGGCCTTTGTAAAAGCTAAAAAACCTAGTATTTAAATTGCTATTATATTTCTATTATATTTCACCATATATATATATATATATATATATATATATATATATATATATATATATATATATATATATATATATATATATATATATAATGAAGTTAAAACAAGGCTTACTTTGACAATCAACGTTTTATATATATTTATATATATATATATATATATATATATATATATATATATATATATATATATATATATATATATATATATAAAACGTTGATTGTCGAAGTAAGCCTTGTTTTAACTTCATTAGATTAATGCAAAACAGAAATGGCGTGTAAGTAGAAGCAGTAAAAGACTGGATCAGCAAATGCTGTGAAGCTTCATCAGCACCTGTGCCGGGTGTCCTTGAAAAGCCCTGTCTGGACATGTCTCCTTTTCTGCTTGTGCTCTGCTTCTTGGCCATACACTGCGCTAAGATCTCTTTCTATTAAGCTTCTCCACGTTTGCCCAATCACATTACTGATTTTGGAGTCACTTTTAATTGCCCACCTTCAATACTTCGCCTTTGTGTTTCCTTTAGGATCCCGTCTACGGCAAGAAGACTACCCACCCCGCATCGTAGAGCACCCCTCCGACCTGATCGTGTCCAAGGGCGAGCCGGCCACCCTCAACTGCAAGGCCGAGGGCCGGCCATCACCCACCGTGGAGTGGTACAAGGACGGAGAGAGGGTGGAGACGGACAGGGACAATTCACGTTCGCACCGCATGCTGCTGCCCAGCGGCTCCCTCTTCTTCCTGAGAATAGTCCACGGGCGCCGCAGCAAACCGGACGAAGGCTCGTATGTGTGTGTGGCCCGAAACTATCTCGGAGAAGCCGTCAGCCACAATGCCTCGCTGGAAGTAGCCAGTAAGTGCATGGCTGTTTTGTGTTTGCTTGGTTTTTTGGGTTTCACGGAACACCAGACCAGCTACGAGAAAGCCGGTTCAGCTCAGGTTCGCCCGGTCACTGAGGGATGACTGGATTTCCTAATTGTTTTACTTTTTGATTGAGGCACTCTTAAAAATGAAGGTAGCAATAGGGTTCCTTGGAATAATGCTTTAGTGTGGTTCTGCTGGGAAACTGAACCCCCCCAACCAGTTGGTCCACATATAATCTCCATTGCCAGAAATGATCCAGGCTCCGTATAGAACCTTTCATTCAATAATTAAAAGTATTTACCTTACTGAAGGCCAGCATTTGTATAGCTGAATGACACTTATATGTACGCCATTCAAGACAGCTGACATACCCATATAAACATGTATGACAGCTTATTTGGATATGCATCAGTTGTCAAAGGCTGCTTTAGTCAATTTCTTTCTATGAAGTGTTATGAAATCTGACGCTGGAATAAACCTTTATAAATGTTTATATAGCTGTGCGTCAGTTGTCATGAAAGGTATGTGTAAGTGCAATGTAGCCAGTGATATAACATACAATTTCTATACCAATTAAAGTCTTTTCTTAGTACCAGATGTTCAAGTCAAGAAGCATTTGGTAATGTTTGTTGTTACAAGTGGAGATGATATGTAGATCTGTAAAACTGGGGTTCCTGATGATGAGAAGGTTCCACATTTTAGTCGAATGCAGAGCATTGAAACAAGCATTTGGGTTTACATGTCTAAGTAAAAGAAAGTCAGTCTCTCAAGGATGTGAGTAAATTTCCTCATCACAGCAGCTTTTTCTCAGCTTTCTTGGTCTTTGAATAATGGTGTCCTGATTGAGGCCTCTGTGGGACCAGTAGCTTTTCCCTTGGGCGGTTTGAAACCAGGCCACAGTCTTAATTCAGGCCTCTTGTCTCTGACCCTGTGGCCATGCTCTGAATGCAGGATAAGGCTGTACCTTCTCCAGCTCAATGGGAAGGGTTTCCAGTTTCCTCCTGGGGCTGGGTCCTCAATGGGCTCACTGGGTTGGATAATCTAGAGATGGGCAGGATGTGCTCGCGTCAGTGGGCCTGCCTGGCAATCCTGGTGGATGGAGCAAGCCAGATACAGCTGGGTTGAGTAGTTTCTAAAGAACTCACAGTAGGTGGTCAGGAGTCATCAGAGATACAAAGCCTGTCCCACAGTTGTCCAAGATGCAGTGTTAGGCTAAAGATAGTCTGGATGCTTGTCTCAAAAATCTGGATAAAAAAGAAATTAGCAACCATCTGACTGGAGATGTTAGGGTAGGAAAGAAAATCCCACCAAAGCTTCTGGGGGAGTAGTACTTTATTAACTCTTCATGTAAATAATTAGTTTGTTGGTGTTTTGGTGTTTTTTGATGTTGAGGTTACCTTTTATACTCTTCTAAAGAAAGGGTTACACTACTTAATTCATACAACGTCTCTTAGCTGGTTGTTTTGTCCAGCTGCAGACCGCCTGAGGACTCAGATTTCCAGTCAGAGTCAGATTTACTCCAAATCATGCAAATTATGGATTTTGGATGGAGAAGTAACTCGTTTAAAATAAGCTCTTTGGGGATTAAAATATGCTAGGTTTTATGTGATCATGTTGTGATCATTGAGAGGAAGTTCCTTCATTTCTGATTGGTGTGGATTAATGCAGATCTGTTTTTTCCCCTCTCTTTTGAACTCACTCTGCTGCCATTTTTCATGATGGATTTGCTTCAGAAAGTGCTTGGCCTGTGACATGAACTTCTCAGTATACCATCTCTTCTCAAGCTTGAGAGAGGAGTGAGTGGAGAGGATCTCAGATATCAACCACTTTTCAAGTATGCCCAGGAGCTGTCACCAAGACTCTTGCTGTAATCTAATCGACTTGGCAGTGGGTTTTAGTGGGGGGGGGGGAGAACGGTCGACTGCTTTGAGTTGGAGTGAAATGTGTGACATTGGCATCTGCTGCTCAGTGGGCAGAATTACAGCTACTTCTAAGTTCCTGCACAATATTTTTCCCCATTTTATAACCATTTAGCCGTTAGCCAAATACTAACTTACATCAGCTTGGGAAAAATGTAAACAGATACGGGCTTTATGAAGGTTTGATGCTGTTTAACTTTTCCTAGAGCTCTTTATGATTGACTGCATGAACTGAATGCCTATACCCTTCAACATTCAGCAGGCTAATTACATGCATAAAATCTAAATGTCAAGCAATGCGAGCTCAGATTCATAAATATAACATGTGATGTGGCTGTGCAGTATATTGTATGTTAATTGACTCTTCAGTATGTCCTTTCTGCAGTCTCACGCAAGAGCTTACCTTAATGTCCTGGGATTACCTCTACATTATATACTAAGATATTTTAGGAGTCTGGTGAACGTTCTGAAGGATCGCAGACATTCATCTGGTTGGTCAGCTCATATTGCAATCAAAATATGTAATAATATATGTGCCATATGATGTTCCGTTAGTACCGAGCAGCTATATAGCATATGGCAGGAGTATCGGCAAGTACAGGAGCTAAAAACAGCAGCGCTGAAAGCAGATGATATACACTGTTCATTGCAGAGGCTGCATTTCAAAGAACAAAAACGAGTGGCTTGGCGAGTAGAAGGTTTGGCCAGAAGAGAGAGAGGGAGAGAAAGAAAGAGAGAGAGAAAACGCGGTCTGCCTGGCCACAGCCCTTAGGCTGCTTATTCTGTGTAAGGTTCAAACAGGACCATAATGGCATGGTGGCAAAGCTCGAAAAACCCTCACCGTGTGTTTCCTACTGCACCCTCTCCAACTTCCCTTTACCCCAGCCACCCCACATGTAATTATGTTGCCCAAGCAACCAGCGCTGGAACCCTTTGGTAGGAATGTAGTAGACACTATGGCTCTTGGATTTTACAATGCTTTATTTTAAACTGAAAGAGCAACATTCTCCAAAGGCTAACACTGCACTCCTGTCATCCAGGCTGAGCCAAAGGCCTGGAACCATCTGAATGTCTGGAAGAGGATTAGTGTTTGATCTCATCATTACTATGAAATGACCAATGGCTATTGGCTAATATCTATTGGTTTAAAATATAAAAGCAGTGATAACAGCGGCAGATATTTGGGTGGTTTCTGACTTTTCGCTCAACATTTATCTTTTAATATCTTTGAAATAGGACTTAAAATCAAAAAATCAAAAAATCCATTCAGATTAATTAGTTGTGAAATATGAAGTTGTAGAAAATGATAATCTGCAGCTTAACGCTAAATACACTGTTCTACAGGTCTACTGTAGCTTTCACAGTGTTTTGATATGAAATATTTCATTCTAGAGTGTCATTATTCAGAGTGGTAGTAATCGGAACCTAGGGCTGAACGGCTCTGACAAAATATCTAATTGCTATTTTTCTGACCAATATTTCCATATTACTATTCAATATATGATTGTTTTCTATAAATGTGGGTACTAAAAAGACTAGTGTTTACGTTACACTTGCATCTTCCTGCCAGTTATTTGTGGTTGTGATGTCACAACACATGAAGATTTAGTTAATACTGATTAATCAAATTAATCTTTTACTGCTATATATATATATATATATATATATATATATATATATATATATATATATATATATATATTAGTTGATCAGTTATATTAAATAAAATGATTGTACCATAAAATGTCTAATGTATACACTGTATTTAGATACATGTAAAATATATACAGAGCATTATACTGGGCCATAATATCTGTTATTGGCTTTTTTTAAATAGGTAAAATTATTAATATCTATATCAGCCACAAGTTTGTATCAGTCGGCCTTAAGTTGTGCTGTGTTCTGGGAAGGTGTGTATTGAAATTATTTTCTTACATCTGCCGCGCTCAGCCGCTTACTGGGTGCTCAATCGTTTCACTTTTCACTTCAGGAATGTTAGCGCTAGTTTTGCCAATAAAACCTCGTAAAGGAAGTTGTCCCATAAAAACCTATTTGTTCTGCTTAACCCACATGGCTTTGTAAGAATCCTGTTTGAAGGCTGAAAACACAAGGTTTTTTTTTTCCCCCTCAGTGTTATTTTAGGAGTTCAGCTTTTACGATCATCCAACACGGGGGTGACCGTGAAGCTAATCCGCTTTTCAACAAGTGCTGCTTTACCAGGCACTGAGTTTTAGGCCAGGTTTGTTGAGGTTTATCATAGACTTCGGGTACCGTCGAGGCCCTGTACTGTACTGGCCTGGATTCGGCGAGGCAAAGTGGGTTAATGCAGGCATTCCCTTGTTTCTTTTTTCTGCCTTATGTACACTCACATGACCCTGAGGATGGATGTGCTCCTTTGTTTCCGTGTTTTCTTTTCTATATGATACTCGGAGGCTGTAATGTGTCATGCTTTGTTGGCATATAATGGCCTGCAGTGGAACAAAAGATTACAGAGCGGGGCGTGTAAGAGAAGAAGGGCTGAGAGAGGAGTGTGAGCCCGGTCTTATCCGTAAGCGCTCACTGTTGAGCCCCGTGACTGCAGGCCATATTACGTAATGCGTAGTGTCAGGCTGTGTTTTGAAGAATGACAGACGTGTGTGTCAAGTACACCCCCCCCCCTCCAGTCTGGCAACAGCTGTGAAAATGGTGATCAAAGAGACAGGGGACTTTTTTGACCCATTAAAAATGATCAAATCAGATCTCCAAAAGATTCTGTAAGTGGGTACACACACATTTCAAATCCTCACTGCTTTATGGTAGTTACTGTACAGGAGGCCTTCGGAGTTCTATTATTATAACAAAACTAAATCATGTGCATATATTTTAGTTCATTTAGTTTCATTTACTTTGTTAAACAAATGTCCCCTTCACCTCCCGCTCTGTGTCTCTTTGTCAGTCTCCCTCCTCATTTTTTACTCTTCTTCTCTCTGGAGGGCCAGTGTTGTGCCGTTTGGACGCATTAACTCCGGCTGGTCTTTTAGGTAAGGTAACTCTCTCGAAAGCCATCACAGATCAAAGGGGCTAATTATAGCGTATTCCTTCAGTTCCTGGGCTGGGAGATTAGCAAGGGGGATGAAGGGGTTTGAGATCAGTTGTCCAGACGCTGATAGCCCTCACTGCTGGCTATGGGACTGCCTTTGAAACTGCCCACTGACTTTTTAGTCTGTTCTACCGACAGTTACTGTTTTTGCGTCCAATGCTCTGCAAACCAGTAAGACTCTCAACATATGCCCATTACTTATTGTTTAGAACCAGTAGTCTTTGAACCCAGTGATCATTATTGTGATTCTGACAGAGACTGGTATTGAAAAACGCTGCAGTATGAGATTGGGTCCTCTAACCAGTCACAGTCTTTTTACTGAAAGCCTAGAGCCTCTTGATATGTCATAACTGTTATGACTTAAGGTCTGTCATGTACAATGTTGAAACATTCCTTTATAAATATTGTGATGGCGAATCAGTATTTATTTGTCCTTTTCTGTTGATTTGCTCTTCATGCTGCACTGGAGCTGAATTAAGGTGACTTTCTTCTCTCCTGGCTTTTTGTTTGTGGCCAGATAGGAATTTGGCAAGGCAGAACAGAGGGTCATGGCAGACAAATAGACGTGCTGGAGGGTCATCTGTGAAGCGCGGGGGGACAGTTGGCATGCGCTACTGCTGTGTCCCTCTGCACTGTTCAGGACTTCTCCTGGCTTACAGAGAATTTCAGTTCAGTAACATAACGCTCCACCTTTCTTTTCACTGTGGAGCCTTATAAGCCTTGTGCAGTTTAGCTCCTTGTCTTTTCCTGTGAACCAGCACTAAGTCCTTCTGCAGTATTTGTTTTAGAGTGAGTGGTTTAATTAACTTATTAAAAACGCGTGCCTTAATAAGGCCTCTTCTGTGGAGAGGATAAGGGGCTGCGTCCCTCGAGGATTTTTCTCCTGCCCTTTTCTTCAGCTACTCCACTACATTCTTAATGGAATTATTCTCAACCATCTTTTAGAACTCTGCTGTTTCTCTGCTTTTGGGATTTTTTGAAACAGTTGGATAGCTTTGAATATGTGTAAAGAGAATAGGACTGTTAGGGCAACAAATGGGACTAAATATAGGTTGTTTATTAATGGTTATTGTAATATTGGCTGATACTGTTATTGCAAAATGCTGCAATATGAGATTTGGCCTCACTAATCACAGTTCGTCAATAGTACAATAGTGTGTATATGTGTGTGTGTGTGTATATATATATTAGGGGTGTAATCGAAAATATCGTTTCTTGATACTGTATCGATTCTCAAAAACACAGTATCGATACACAGATTCCTGGCAGACAGTGAATCATTGTGTGTTGTGTTTAAACCTATGACCACTAGATGGCAATGTTGTAATCCATTTTCAGCTCCACTCCAACATTAACAAGCAGCACAAGGACGCAATGCTATTGTAAGCATTGATAAACCTGTTCATATAGTGGTGGGTTTCTCGATAAATCGGTTGTTTGGTCTCCTCCATTAGAAAATGGTGAACAGTGTTGATCAATGTTTCCCAAATCCCAACATCTTCACATAGTTTGTTTTGAAACTGAAATAAAAAAGCATCATAAATTGCTCAAGCTGATTAATCAGTTAGCAACATAACTGACAATTTATTTAATAGTTAACAAATAAGCAACTAAGTGATTAATTGCTGCAACTCTGACATATTTCAGGATATTTACATGGACACAATGTGCTAGTACCTTATTTAAAAACAGCATTTCATGTACTGTAGTGCTCTGAATCCACTATATAGGTTTAGTTATGCTTTGTTTAAAATGTGACGTGCAGTTGGCCAGCATTCTTTAAGTGACAACGATAATCTCAGAAACGTTTATTGTTCATCATTATAACAAAAACTATTACAATAACATATTGCCCACCTCTACCTAGATATTAATTTCAGTATTCAGAATAGACCGGTTACCTTCCACCCAGCAGGGGCTGGAATAGGTTTCAGCACCCCCTGCGACCCAGGAAGATAACTGGTTTGGATGACGATGACGAGTATGACGATGAGATCCAGCATACCTCCTAATTCCATTCTCACAATGCTGTACATCTTCTATGTCTACAGTTTTGTTGCTCAAATAAAATTTCAGAATTTGTTTTACAGCTCCTTTCTAATTGTTTGAAACCTACGGAGGAACTTCCTTGGAACGAATGTTATGTAAGGTCGAGCGAGTGAAGCCTTAGGAAACATGTCCAGTGGTCAAAATGAAAGTCAGAGCACATCTGCTTCTCAGTTGGCAGTGCCTGTATTCTTAGCAACTGGCCCTATTTTATTGGCTGGCTGTTGGGTGTGTGTCTAATTTAGGGCCATGAAAGTCAGTTGAGGATGACCAAAAATCAGAAGAGAAACTAATTCATGATGTCTAATTACAGCGCAGAGAGAAACTGCTGACAGACCTCTCAGCATGGTAGATAAATGCGGCGGGAGGGACGTAAGCAGCCTCTGCCCTCCTTTCCGAAATTGTTGTCAATACATTTCCATTTCACAACCTGACTGACGCTGTGAGTTGTGCCCACGAGCGTACGTCGGCGTACATCACGGGGCTTCAGAACTGTTTATGAGTGCTGTTATGCATTTTCATGATGTTAGAACCTCGTAACATGTAATGCACCAGCTGCTGTTTACATTACATGGACATTAATGTGTAAAGAACAGAAAAGGCCAAACTACCTGGAATAAAATCTCATGACACTAACATACATTAAAGTTTATATCAGTTTTTTTTCCCCTACTGTGATGGTGGCGACGATATAGCACCACACATGGTCTTTTATAGATGCTGGCAACACAGCTGGCTCTTTTCCCAGCATCAGCACGCGGATGATAGCACACGATTAACATTCATAGATTTAATATATGACTAATTGCTTTTCAGAACGAGGCTTCCGAACAGCGGCGTCAGCATTGTGTGTCCAGTTGCATCAAAGGTCACAGGCGTGTGTAGTTTATGGAGCAGGGTGGGGGTGGTGCCAGCTGCCCCCCCTCCCTCACCCCCACTGTGGCTGTCCCAGAAAAGCGAGAGGAGGTCAGGCTTGAGAGAGAGAGGGGCTGCAGAGGGCCAGTGATCCTGTGGAAAGAAGAGCAGCGGGGCATCCCTGCACTTTGACTTTCACTGCTTTGTTGTGCTAGTGCAGTGGAGAAAGATCTCCCACTGATTAGGCTGTGGAACGAGGGAGTGGGAAGAATGCGAAGAAGGTAAAGGAGTTCACAGCAGCCATGAGGCTTAGACTTCAGGGATGACCTGATCGTGTTTGCATCGATCTCTATTTGAGTCCGCTGATGCTGAATATCTGCTGATAATGAATCTGAGCTGATATTTGTGTTTTTGTTCTAGTGCTATAGATGGCACTGATCTGACAGAAGGTATTGGTATCAGGTTTACATCAGTAGAAATTGGATATTGGGGGATGAAAAGAGATGAATGTGATCCTGTAATCAAATTAACGAAAAGCCCCCAGCGTGTAATGTAATGTTGTTGGCGGTGCAGTAGAATGTTTTAGCGTGAAGGTTTTTATCTTATGCTTCTTTTAAAAACAGCTCACTGTAAAGCTGAGTAGTTTTTAAAGAAGACGCATCAGATCATGATCAGACAGTACTGGATAAGAAAAACTGTCATGGCATCTCTTTTATTTATGAGTTTATGATGCGCTTTTGTTTTTACAAATTTTGAAAATGCCTATTAAAAAACCCGGATGGAAAAAAAAAATCTTGGACGTGTTAGAGTTGATTTCTCAGTAATGTGAATTTTCTAATTAAACTCTGTATGAATGACAAGAATAAAAGTCACCTTCTTGAAGAACTGTCTGCCCCTGTGGTGTTCAGAGGGTGGTGGGTGACAGCAAAGTGGGACTGGGAATTTAGCCCTCATTAACTGGGCCACTGCCCGGTCTACCCTGCTCTGGTAGGGCTATTGCATGTACAGCTGTCAAATATCGCTCCACTGTGAGCTAATATAGCTTCTTATCTCTCCGTGTACAGTGAGAGAGGCATCTCTGTGCATCAGTAGTTGATGATTTGTTGGTTTTTTTTAACATTTAAACTTGGCAAAGTGTTGGAATAGGAACCCAGCTCTAGTTAAAATAGACACATGGAGCTTCAAGTACATTAAAATTCGTAACACCAATCCAATGTGCACAGTATGACACTCTTTGAGCTATTGTGCTTTGCTGCACATTCATTTCAGGTCTGTCTAATGTGTTAGGTGAATAAACCATGTTACTCCTACCTCTCAGCTTTAAACATACTGTAACAGATATGCGTGCCATAACTAGGAATGCACTGATTTGGAAATTCTGAGCTAAGGAATTTCCTAAGGAATCACCTCTGCTGATGCTAATACAATACATAACCATCATCAATGGTGACTATATGCAGCAAATGAAATAAAATGCAGACGTTTTGCAGCCCAGCATGAATATTCTGCTCTTCTGCAGTATAAAAAGCACATCCTCAAATATAAGTTTGAAATCTCAGGCACGTCTAAACGTCTGTCCGATCCCGATGATGTATTTTTAAGGAATCTGACAGCCCTGATATAATTCCCAATATCATTTTGAATGGTGAATCTCAATTGACTCCGATCTCAATGTGTCAAATTGTATCAGGGCATCGCTGTTGGAGAGGTGCTGGATGGATGGTCAGCGTTTTCAGGGTGAATGAGTCTGTCAGGGTAACAGCGCTGGACAGTTGGTAGAGGGGCCAGACGCCTGCCCTGTCTGGGACGTCTCCCTCTATCCGTCAGAGAGATTCTCTGCTGGAGGGCTGGGGGTCTGCTGAAAGTGATGCGTCCTGAAGGCTGCTTTCGGCTTTGAAGACTGAACTGAAGGATGAGGCGGTGCGATGAGCAGTCTATGATCTGTCTGAAGAAGCTTGACCCACTCAGTTTGACTACTGAAAAAGAGAAGGTGGTGAAAAGAGAGAGGACAAGACAGAAGTTAGCAGAGAGCTACTTCATCTGCTACTTACTACTACTGTATCTTTTAAAAGAAGATTTGAAGCATTATGAGGATATAAGGTTCAAGGCTAACGTTGTGCATCAATGTATACGAACAGAATTATTTTTCTTTCAGTGGACAAAGACTTTTGCTATAACTAAAATCATATACACCCATCAAGGTGTCAGGTGGAACCAAAAGTGAATCTTTGGAGCAACACTGTAAAAACCTAATTTAATATCTGAAACTTAAAGAATCTCCACATAATGTAAAATGTCTGTTTAATTAAATTGTTTTCTCTACAAGAACCATCTAGCAGCCTTTATTTTGTAACGTGTCTCCCGTTCTATCCAGTTCATCAAACAGGCTCTTTATGTTACGTGCATGGGTGTGGCTAGAGTAGATTCCCAGCCATAAAACAGCCAAATGAAAAGGAGCAGGACCCATGAAAAGGCCATTTAGGGAGGAGAATGGCATTGTTTGAAGATAAGACAGGGGTCGATCTCCCATAGGCCCCAGACGCAGGTAATTAGGTGGCATAGATTTCAGTAGGTTAAATGAGGTAGACTAGACCTGCCTGTCCAGAGTAATTGGGACCTCTGCTTCTCATGCTGCTGAGCACTGCTTTGATCCCAGGAAATGTGCTGTATCCTTAGGCAGGAGAGGATAGCCTGAACCAGCTGAGCTCCACTGTCCTCAGGTGATTCTAGCCTGTAGGCCACATAGCACAGTTATGAGGTAATACCTCACAGTACGGTCTGATTGCTGCAGCAAGCATGACTGGAGCTTGACTTGTGTTCAGGGCACAACTCATTTACTAATTTTATAACTACACATATATCTGTAGAGTAAAGCTGATTTCCTCAGAAGTCTAGAGCTCTAATTGTTATTTTTTATATTTAAATGTAGTTACCTTACTGTCTAAGAATTAAGTAGATGAAAGTTAATATGTAGTTACCTAATAAAATAACATTCAAGAAAGAGCACACAGTGTTATTTACACTAAGCACCATTTTAGTTAAGCTTCAAAACTTACTTGAATGCTAATAGCGCATCTTGGAGATGATTTAATTTTATATTTATGTGAAGTAAGGATAGTTTTTGGTCTCTCCTGTGAAGTTAAAGACACCAATTAGATATGTGAATATGGCTGGTGATGTGCTTAAAGGTTTAATATAAATGTACCCTTTAACACTGCAGTATACTGTCTGGCTCCAGTGGGTCAGGAGAAGAGAGGACTGCAGAGACAGTAAGTGGCTGATACAGCTGGTCTTCTACTCTCTTTCAGACACTTGTGTGTTCATATCAAACACCCCCTCCCTCTGCTTCTCTCCACTTTAGCTCTCTAACAGAGTTCCTGATAAACACTGCATAGCTTAGACGATTGCAGCCTCCTGTTGCAGCGGCCCTTACGTACTGACCGGGTGATGGAGTGATTTCCTCTCCGCTGGCCTCCGTTCATGATAAAGTCTGATGATTGTAAAGTCCATCTCGGCTGGAGGGTGCAGATAGGACGCGTGTGTCTCGTGCTAAGCTGCCCTCTCGAGTGGAGCACCGAGCTATTAGGCCCGCTGCTGCCTCTAATCTCCCCACTCTTGGTTTGAGGGTCTCCAGAGGCCTAGGGGTTTATTTTTTTAAATGTCTGTGTATGATGCAGTTTTGCACCGCTAGATTGAAGCGTTTAATAGAGCAAGGTTAAGCTGTTGCTTGAAGCCTTTCAACCGGCCCCTCTGATAAAGGCTGCGGAGGATTAAGGTATGTGGAGGAACGAAGGGGATTTGAGGCAGTTTTTTGGGTGGGAAAGGGCAGTTTGAGATTAATTCTCCTGTCTTTTCAAAGTTCTGTGGATTTATTGGTGTCTGCTAAAATCTTGCTGATAAACAGCCTGTCTTCGGTGACTGCTTTTATTTTGTAACAAGCAATATGACGTGAGAAACGTCTGTCATTTCTGAGGATTTGACGAACTATAAATTGTAACATATTGAGGATCATGAAAATACTTCAGGAATAGTAGAAAATTTGTGTTATAATTACAATATAATTATAATTTATGATTGTTTTGGTGTACATCACTTATTTATTTAATAGTTATTTTTAAATAATGCAATTTTAGCTGCTTAAGAATTTTGTATTTTAGTGATTTAACAGTAATAATAATAATAGTTATAATTAATAAATAAGTATGTACATATAATAATTGAGCAAAATAAACAAAACTCTTTTTTTGAGTTCCACCTTAAATGGAACAGTAAACACATTCTGGCAGCTAAACCTAAATACACTTACTTCACCTTTAAGGTGGAACTGGAAATTCACATCAGAAGCCAAATTCAATGTGCTGGTTAGTACAATTTTTTTCATACATGCAGCTCATGCACTCATACCTCTGGCTGGAATTCAGAAAATATAAGAGGAATACAGCTGTTGGAACTAGCTGGTCCGTGGCTTGCTGGAGACAGCGATATTGACCGAGTCAGCCAGGCCTTCTCACTCCAGTGTTCATGTTAAGCTTAAAGTAACCCCAAAAGTCTACACATTCCTTTATATCTGTTGCCTCAAAAACATAGACAACTTCAGCTGCAGTGAACTCGAGAGAGGGAGGTTATGGACAGGCTTTGTTTTTATTGTCATTTAAAACATGACAGAACATACCTGTCTCAGCCATACAGCTGAAGAGGGTAACGTTACTGTGGCGTGTACTGTGTGTACATTGCATTATCTGTGTTTTTGTGGCATACAGGTACAACAGTTAAGACACATGCCTGTATACTGTTACAGCGGTACAGCTGGATGCACCGGTATTAAACCCTCTACTGTTTAAGATATGATGTGCATCCCATAGTTACTCTGAATTTTAATAACGGCCAGCCACTGTGCCCGGCCGTGGCTTTTAGTATATTAGAGTTTGTACTATCCCTAAAATCTGTATCTGAGTGCGCTCATGAATTCATGCCTTTGTGCTGAACAAGCAAGACCTGAGCAGAAGTGTCTGAACACTCTGCAGCTCTTCTGCAGCGGAAAGACTTCTAACTTCTAAATCTAACTCCAGATCCCAGAGATCCAGTGTGCAGTGTGCAGATCAGACAGTTGTTCTGAAGTTTGTTGTGATCTCTGAGGAGTGCAGAAATGATGGAAGGAGAGAATAAATCGCTTCAGATTCTGGAGCAGGAAACAGCTGGGCTCAGAGGCCCGTCTCCCTGTTTCTCTCAGACTGCTGACACTCCGTCTGTGCGAATGCATGCGTGTGTTTTCTCAGAGTCTCACCATCAGGTTGGGACGTTCTGTCGAGGGAGTTTCACATGTGGTTTGCATTACACAACACTAGGGGACATTCATTGCAGTTGTCCTCGACTTGCCCCGCCCACAAATATGTTCATTGGTAGCAACTGTTGTGAGATTGCACAGCTTTGCAAACCCTAATTTCACCAAATTCAATCCGTTTGGAATCGTGGCATAATGCGATGTTACGCTAATACGCGGGACTGGGTTGTAGCTAATTGAAACTAGGCCGGTCGAAAAAAGGTTGACAAGAGATTACAGCAAAACAATCCTGACATCCCAAATAAATATCAGTTAAAATTGTTTATACACTAAAGTATGAACTGTCTATTCCTCAGCTGTTCATAGAACACTCTATAACTTTACCTACAGAAAGAGAGAGTGTGTGAGAGCGAGAGAGAGAGGAGTAACTCTATAACCAATGTAGCAGGAGCATATGTTTAAAACATGTCAAGACGGCGAAATGGTGGGAAAAAAGTCTGTGCCCCCACTTCAGAGGGAGCAAGAGCGAGAGAGAACTAGAAGAAAAAAGAAGAGAGAGAAAGCCTGGCTTAGCTCTGCACTCTTTCACTCTTTTCGGCATGACAGTTATTGTGCTAATCCTGCTGGAAAGGGCAGCACAGCGCGGCTGCTATCACATGACCTAAGTCCCCATGGTCGTCCCAAATTAGATGAGAGAGAGAGGGTCATTAAAAGCAAATCGTTTTGCTCATGGTCAGAACAAACGTGACGAATGCTAAATATAGAGTGACTTACTAAACTTATTTAACAATTAGCACCGTGTTAGACTCAAAGCTAGTGACGAGGGCACAGTCCCGCGCTGGACTGCTGGAGTGCTGATGGGTATAATTATCAATTCTTAATGGTAATACTTGGTACAGTCAGCTCAGGAACAGACACTCGTAGTCTTTAATAATATTTGGATTTGCTTCACTAAGGTTCAACGAATACATATACATTTTTTAATCCATATTTATTTATTTGTTTAGCTTTAAAATTTTAGCCAACTAAGTAATGTCAGAGTGGGGAAACAAATATTCTCCTCCCCTAAAAGAAGAAATACTCAACACATGACTTTTAGCAGTATTTTTGACTGGTCAGCTCTTTTCAGAAAATAAAATTTTATGACCGTTTAAGCTTACAAATCATAAAATCATATCGCATTATACTCCCGATATCTAGTCCAATGATCTTAGCCAGTGTTAGAATGATACTGTTATGTTCCTATCTAGGGGCAGACATTAGTAGCACTGTGGGGCGGGGGATTTACAAGAAACCACACAATGCTTAGCTTAGTTTAAAGTGTATTTCTAGTTATTTACACGTATATACAATAGGCCATATCTCCAGTGGTAAGTCAGGCCAAAATAACAAATTAAAACCCACTCTAACCACCCACAAAACTGGCTAAACTAAACAAACCAAACAAAGGACAGGCAACTAACCTAACTCCCTAACTCAACCAAAACAGGAGAAAAACATTTACCCCAAAGAAAATGGGGTAAATACCCCCTTCTGTCACCTACCCCCTTCCGGTGTAGACACAATACTATTACTGAGTATCATATCAAGGCACTCCTAGTTATGATGCTAGAAGTTGGGTTTGTATCTATTTATTCAGTACGTTTTCAGTGATATCAATAATTAGAGACCAATGTTATCAATCGGGCCGTAGTTCTGTCACAGGAGTCAACTGAAAAAAGTGTATCTGAGTAAAATGTGTCCACAATTTCCACCACATAAATAATATAGTACAAAAATATATATATATATAATATTTCAAGTGTGAATTTTGGTGTATCTAGTACACAAAACTACACAGAGGGATGTCTTTTGTGTGCTCTCGCTCTTGCTCTCTCTCACTCGCTCTAACTCTCTCTTTCTGAATAGGGTGTGGCAGTGAAACTGTAGCATACCATCGCAACCAAACACCCCACAACCTCAGGAGACAGGATGGATGCGCAGGAATGCAGTGTTCCAATCAGAGAAAGAATGAGCGGAGAAGATGAAGACTTTCTCTTGGTGTATCTGTGGTGGCGCTAGCTGTAGTGTGTGTTAGGCTTGTAAATAGCATTTACTTTGCTTTATTAAAGGTCTAAATTGGTTAATAGTAAAATATCAGCATCACACTGGTACTTAGATTTGCCTCATATATTTAAAATCTTGTGTCTTCTCAAACTATCTGCAGTATAGTTCAGGTGCCTATAAGGAATATCCTTGTGTAATGCAGCTGTGAGATTCACTGCAGGTGGTGTGTGTGTGTGTGTGGGTGTATGTGTGTTTATGTGTGGATGTCATTGAAATGCTCTCCTGGCCCAGCCTGCTCCTGCTCTCATTAGGTTCTTTCCAATGGGATTAGTGTAGTGCAGACTCGGCAGGTGCCGCAATAAGTTAATTTCACTCTCTGTTCGGGAGCCATAATAGCTTATTGATTGGCTGACAGAGATGCAACTGGGCCGACCGTAGAAAGATGTAAGCGAAGGAGAGGATAAGTTAATCTGTGCTCAATGCGAGCAGAGAATTCAATCATATCACAGCTAAAGTTAATCACTGTCATGTAAATGTGTGGCCACCTCAGTGGACCGGGCCTGACCGGTGACTGGAGGGCATTAGTGGCTGTCTGAGTGCGTTTGTGGAAGAGAGAACAAGGGCTGAAAGATTCATGACTGTATGAGGTGTATTATATCAATTGATGGAGATGGTAACGCACGGCGTGTACCCTGTGTTGAAAATGTTTTATATGGGTGGGCAATATGATGATATGTTATTGTTATAATGATGAATTTTGCAGTAATGTGTTTAATCTGATTATCAGTACGTCTTCAGCATATAAAACATGCCAATTATCCAGTCTGTAAACAATAACAACCAGTATATGATAATTGCATTACCCAGGGGTAGGAAACTCTGGTCAGGGGGACAGGGTCCTGCACAGTTTCTGTGCTCAAGCACACCTAATTCAACTCATAAGCTAATTATCAGGTGTAATTGCTAGAACTGTGAAATCACAGAGCTGGGAAATCACCAAACTGTTCTTGACACTATCCCTCATTTACCCACCCCGGCGAAAACTGGTTTATGCAGGTTTAAAAAAACAAACAAACAAACAATGCAAATATAACCATATGATAAAACTTGTTGCTTATTGTTTAAAAAAGCGACAGCATTATTTGGGTGTTTTGTCAGTTGTAGAAATAAAAAAAATGCTTAATTATGTGATGAGTTGTGTATTGTGAGCTTGCTTTTAGGTGTCCTGATCAGATTTGATTGGTATTGGTATTGATGGGAACCAGTATCATCAGAAAATGCTGGATGGGCTATAGAAGAGTAAAAACTAATAAATCTGATTCGCTCCTGTAAGAAATATGTACTGAAACAGCACTCACTCACATTTTAGGATTAAGCTGTGTGTTTTTATTGTTGTTGAGTAAGTAGAGTATGATGGTCTACTTGTAGATGCTCCTCATAAAGTTCAAAGATTGAGATGTATACAAAGTGGTTTGAGTCACTCTAGAGAAACATATTTACTCACAGTGGTGCTGATGATGGGTACCAGAGGTTACAATGTCTACAACCACAGAAAAAAGAAAAAGTATTAGATCAGTCAGTTTTAGCTGACACTCAAGCATCAGCGTCAGAAGTAGTAGCATCAGGCCATCTCTGATTGTGATGTTAGCTTTCTTCCCTGTGTAATCCACCCTTATTCTACTGTACTACACTCATTTGTCTCAGTGTTCTTACTGTACACTCATTTGTCTCAATGTCATCCATGGTGTTGTACTTTTCTGTGCTGAGGACTTTTATTTCTGTAATCCTTCCTTTCTGCATAATTTAATGCTGAATTTAACGTCTATGACTAATTCATTTCGACGGCCTCGGAGACGTACGGCTGGTCCGCAGCTCGCTCGGTTTTGATCTAGCTCATGCGTAGCTCTGGAGCTAATTTGGTCTGCACATTGTAGCCTCCATCTGCTGAACTTGTTTGGAGGCAAGTCTCAACCACTCTGCACCATCCCAGTGACTAGCCACCAGCTGGCCAGCACATCTATTCTGGAGTTATTGCCCTCTCCAGTGTGTATATGTTTTCTCAGAGGAGCTGCGCTCCATTAACTTGCCCTGTCACACATACGCTGTATACCTCAGTTACCTGGAAACTGCACATTTAGCTTTTTTATTTGACCGCGTAGCCCACAGAGGTGCTGTTCACGCTGCGGTTAGCACGGCTGTCCAGTTCCTCATTTGCTGGGAATAAAATGCACCTCATCGCTCATTGTCCTTTTTATGTAACTGAGCAATCTACCAGTTATTTTGACAGTTGGGTATATATTTTAAATAGCTTAGCGTTTCTGAACAACCGTGGAACATGTGTTCCTTTAAATATTTTAAATTGCAGGAAAAATAAATACTGGAAAAGATGAAAGCTTAGACAGTCTGTTTTATAAAAATAATATGTAACAAAATAATTAAGAGGTTTTAAAATATGTAATGTTATTAGTCCTGTTGTCAACAACATGTCAACCTAAATAAATAAGGTGTACTGCTTAGGCCTGGACAGTTTCTTTAGAGGAGCCCATGCCCTGATGGACAGCAGCGGACGTGCCCTCGCTCCTCTTAGGCAGGCTGGACGGCTTGTATGGCGCGGTCTGGGGCCTCCTCGTTTTGGTCTGGCAAATTTCATCCTGTCTGCACTTAAACGCTCAATTGACACAGAGGCAAACAGAGAGAGATGGCAGGAGAAAAATGGAGGGAAGATATAGAGACAAAGCAGGTGGACCTTGACCCCTCCTTTGGCACGCATGGACCCCGATGGGTCATTCCTTATCTTGGCGACACGCTGGGGGTGAGGAAAGGGCTGACCTCTCTCTCACCCCCGCCGCGCTTACAAATACCGCAGAGCCTCTCTCGACCGGTCACAGATGTCTGTATCTGCCCACTGTTTGAAAATGTAAGAGGGTTCTTTGGAAGATGGCCGGGCACTGGATCCCGCAAGGCTTACACAGAGATAAAACAAACAGGAAGCAGCCGGGAAGCACAGCGGCCAAAAGAAAACAAGGCTTAATAAATAAGTACACATCCCCTTAAATGTTTAGTGAGACCGTGCTGTCTTTTGAATTTCTGAGTTTTTTTGCTTCAGCTATGTAAGAAACAAGAAATTGTCATCGATGTGAAGCACCAACATGTACTGACTTGAAATGTACAGCCTGTTAAATATGAGCAGGAGAGTTTGTCGTCTTGGCAGGTATTTAGTCAGTGAGTCAGTAAGTCAATTATATTTAGTTATTTGCATATTTAATGTTGTTTTCCTCAAAATAAATCTGCGTGGTCTTCTTAATCTGCTATTGCAAACAGAAAACATGAAAACCTACTCCTCTGAATAACAGCCTTATTTTGAAAAGCTGGCTTGGCCGTCCAAGCAGTGCAAATAATGAAATAAATGAAAAGAACACTAATTAAAGGAGTAGAAGGTACCAGTGGAGGAGCAGTGTGTGCTGGCATGGAGGAGATAAGCAGACAGGTGCTTTCCAGCCCACTGAAAGCAGCTACTGACAGATGCCAACTGTGTCTGCTTCTCAAGTAGTGTGAGAGTGTGTGTGGGTGTGTGTGTTCTTGGTGCTTCTTTGTGGCCCTGCCAGCTGAGACATGTCCCAGTAGAGCCATCTTCTGTGTCTCATCTTCCTGAGCTTAGTCCTCTGGCATGGTTTGGCGGCGGTCCAGCAAACACCACCCCTCTAACACTTGTCTTTCTGATGTCTGATACAGGATCCTCTCGGAGAAGAAAGAGGGAAGAAAGCTTAGTGTATGTGCTGAGGTGGACATGGAGATGAACGACACCCTGCTGCTTTTTGCTCCTGTCAGTACAGTAGAGCTTTCAGTCCGCAGTCGAGTCGGTGAACGGAAGAGTGAATGTGATCCAGTCTCAGTTCCTGTCGGGAGAGGTTTAAACAGCAGCACAGCTACACAGATATACATACAGTCTAGACAAATACAGTGGCCTGAATATACTACTCCCTTCCCTTCTCTCTCTCTCTTTCCTTCTCTCTCTCTCTCTCTCTCTCTCGTTCCCCTCTGTCTCTTTCTCTCTTTCTCTCTCTCACACTTTCACTCTCCTTTATCTTTCTTTATATGCATTCCTCCCTCTCTCTTTTTCCTCTTCTGTCTTTCTTTCTCCCACTTTAACTCATATATTTTTTGTATTTCACCCCTTTCTTAGTTTCTCCTCTCCTACTTTTCTCACTCCCTCTATATATCTCTCTCCTTGTCTTTCCCTTTTTCACCCCTCTTTCCTTTCTTTCTTTCTCTCCCCTTTGTATCTCACCTTTCTAATCCTTCTTCTCTTTTCTGTTTCTGTTATTTCATTTATTTTTTTGTTTTTCTCTTTCTCTTTTCATTTCTCCATCTTTCACCCTCACTCATTACCTCTACTTTCTTTTTCTTTCTTTTTTCTTTCTTTCTTTCCCTTCCATACTGTATCGTCTCTCATCCTTTTTCTTTCTTACTGTGTTTCTCTGTCCTTCTCTTTGTTTTTTCGATATTTTTATCTCTTACTGTTGCTTTCCCTCTCCTTTCTTATTTTTTTCTGTCTTTCTGTCTTGCTCGCTCTCTCTCTCTCTCTCTCTCTCTCTCTCTCTCTCTCTCTCTCTCTCTCTCTCTCTCTCTCTCTCTCTCTCTCTCTCTCTCTCTCTCTCTCTCTCTCTCTCTCTCTGGTATGCACTGGCATTGCCTGTGTTTAGAGAGAGTCCTCCAGTAGTCTTTAAACATGGCCTCTCTCTCTTTGCGCTCACGGCAGGGTGCTTTGTTTACTCAGAGGAGATGGCACAAACGGGGCACACGCACTTATTTGCCTTTAGCAAACACCAGCCAGCCTCTGCGGCCTCTGCTTTGTGTGATGTGTCCTGTCCACAGCTTGTACAGCACTTTACAGTGGTGGAAACACTTTAGTAGACCAGCTCTGCAGGAGAGTCGCGCAGCACTGCCAGGTACAGAGCCGAGAGCGCGAGCCAAGAAAATAAAAACGAGCTTCGGTTTTCAGTCGGAGCAGCCTCACTGCTTCTGTGGAGGTTATAGACGTAGACATACTTTTCCAGTACAAGAAAATCCACATGCACATTTTAAGAACTCATTTAATGGTGGGTGATGATGTGGCAGTTTCACAGTTTTGGAGATACTTTCACAATAAACAGAATTGACGTGGTGGTTTCCGTGAGGTTTGTGTATGGGCAGAATGCACCAGCACACCAGTAGTACTGTGGTTCTTCATTGGGCCCTTAGTAATGGAAGTGGTCTTCTATAGAACGATGGACAATAGAACAATTTGCTTGCTTAAAGAGTTCTTTTCATGGTGAGATGGGTCTACAGATTGATAGAGAATGTGTTATATAGGGTTATGTGTCACTTATAAGAACCTTTTTTGGTGTTTTTGGTACTTGGTACACATGATATACCAGGAAGCACAAAGTACTAATGATGTATCTATAAAATGATATAAAAGATAAGATAAACATTGTATAGTCATATTTGCCACCCCTAAATTAATATACACTTTAATGAGTATTCGTAATTGTTGTACGTATGGTGAGTATGATGGTATAATATGGTTTAAATAAGGCTCTGCCTGTAAAAGGAGGAGTCAGTAGTGCTGGTGTTGGGTGTCCTGTGTTCTTGATGTGGGGATTAACCCTGTTGCTCTGAAACACCTTAAACAGACACGCTGTAATGCTAAGTGACACGTCTGCTGGTCAGTG
This sequence comes from Megaleporinus macrocephalus, assembly GCA_021613375.1. Classification (NCBI taxonomy): domain Eukaryota; kingdom Metazoa; phylum Chordata; class Actinopteri; order Characiformes; family Anostomidae; genus Megaleporinus; species Megaleporinus macrocephalus. Next base: position 31,569,180 of record CM038716.1, read on the forward strand.
ATTGACTGTGGCAGTTTCAGTGCCTGGGACAGATTTCTTTGGGTGGTCCACTGGCTGAGGGAGTGAACTTAGACCTGGCTCTTCTCAGCCCCCTCTCTTCTCTTTCACCTTTCAGATGAATGAGCAAGCTTTATTGTTTAATTGATGTTTTTAACTGGGATTCTTCTGCACTCTTTCTGTGATGGATGTGGTATAAGTCTCTTATTTTTTTTAAAAAAAGCAAAGTAATAAATTAATAAATAAAGAAGCCTGAAATAATATGTTAACGTTGTTAAAGTTTCAAATATAGCATTTACTCCGCAGTCCGTACAGTTAATATATGGAAACTATGCTGCAAAAACAGCCTGTATTGAATTATTTGTGATGTCACAGGAACCAACTCATTTACATGTATTCGCCTCTTCAGCCCGCAGCAGTGTTGTGCCGTTCACTCATATTGAAGTACTGAGTACTTTTTTAGCTCTGATTATTTTACTCTAGTGCAGCCAATCACAACAGAGCTCATTTATCTTAGAACAGTCTATCAGACGCAGTTTTAGGATAAAGGGAGACTTTATGGAAAATAGCCATGTAAAATGATTTGTGGCCATACTGGGTACATAAGACCACATTAATGTTATATGGTAACCTCAAGGAGAAGAAATAAAATATAAGAAAAGTAGGATATTAAAGCCCTTTGTAAGATTAAGATGTAAACAAAGTAATTCAGAGTGGATTAGTATGAAACGCTCTGTTCTAACGCTCTAGTCATTCACAGTGGTGTTGAAAGGGGTAGACGTTTGAAGTGTTTAAAGCTGTTAGGGGCTGAATCTTACAAAACAATAACTGAAATGGTGATGAAGACATTGTTGTAGTTTTTTTTTTGTTGGAGAGTTACATTCAGGACCTTGTTAAAAAAGCAGAATAGTCTCCAAACAGAAAAAAACATGGTCAGAAAAGTGACATTGCGTGTTTTATTACAATTAAATGTTACATTACTAATTTAGTGCAATGCAAATCATTATAATCATAGATTTTCATAGTGTTTGTCTAAGTCTGGCAGTTCTGGCTCTCATTTGTCTGTAATACATGCAGTAATACATGTTGCCATATTCTTTAAAGAACAAAAGATGATTCTTCTGTGGTTCTTTCGCTTCACTGGACACTGTCTGTCTACTTTATTTTTGTTATTAGTTATGCTATAACTAGTTAATGTCGATAATCGATGGTGGTGTGTTTTTCTCTCCATCTCTTTTATGACCAGCAGCCACAAATTTAAAAGTGGCCATTTCTGTAAATTGTGGTTAACTGTTAATCTGTTACAGCTCTTGCACGGATAATCTCCCATTTAGTGTAGCTCATTACAACTCTTAAGACCACCATTAAGGTCTAGCTCCGCTCCACTGAACGGCATCTTATCATTCACGCGCAGATGCTCGAGCGCGAGCGCTGCCTACTGCCCAGCATTTTATTAATTTAATTCACTCGATGGTAACTTTTGATAAGGTGTTTGATTTAGCACATGCTCGCTTCGTGCATAAATCAATGATTCTTGAGTGCTGGATAGAAGTGGGTTCAGTCCATCGCAGCATTGCTAATTAATTGCATACTGGTGAGAAAGAAAGGGTATTGGACTAGCTGTTAGGCAGAGAAATTGCGTTCAGCGCTCACTTTTGAATTCTTACGTGGCCTTCTTTGGCTCGAGAATTGGGTTTGTTCTTTGTCAGGTCTGCATATGATTGCCTTTTCTACGTGTCGTATATGCATGGAAGGTAATTTGGGCGAATCTATGCATTTCATTTGCTGCTGGGAGACTAGATAATCTTGAAAGTGAAACTGTTTCTTTTAATATTGCCTCTCTGACATTTCCCTGACAGGATAAATGGAAAATGCAAATTGTTTATTGCTGGAGATTGTTGTATTTGCTCCAATCTTGTATTTGCATAAACTCCCACAAGCACAGATGCGTTGGCTATTTGAAACCATTATGTATTAAGCAGCTCTTCAGACAGAGCCATTGCAGTGTCAAAGCGTTTGTATTGTTTCAGAAGCAAGCTGATTGGATCTTCGTGCTACAGTACATCAGCCTCTTCTCCCCTTGCCTATTTAAAGCGTGACTTTGCTTTTGGCACCTAAAGTCAGTGCGGGAGAGGTATTTATAGGAATGGGCATGTTTACAGTGTCATGCGTTTTTTGTGCATTGCTATTTACTGAACGCACCACAATCTCATTAATTATTAAGAGTCTCTGAACGTCCTTTTGCCCTTAGGCTTGGATATTGATATACATGCACGGAAATAAAGGGCACTGAAGAGAAAGAGAGGAATAGCACTGCTGAATAAGGAATTTGTTTGTCACTTAATCAGGGGTTATTTATGAAAGTGAGGATGTGGATTAAATTGTCAGCTTGTTTTTCAAGCCTTTTATATCACTGTCACTGTTGCATCCTAATTGCTTTCCTAATAACATCATAACACATCCATATAACTGAAATAAATCTTCATAGAAGATGAGTTCTAAATACTTATTTTAGCCCTTAGGACCACCGCAGACTGGCCATGCCGCGTAGCAGAGTGCTGCTAGAATGCCTGCAAGTTCATTTTTACACTCTTATGAACTGAATTGTAAAGAGCATGATCACTCTCAGCGTCAGTTTACGGCCTCTGCACACACTAAACCAGGCCCGGCTGGTAATGTCAGCTGAAGTGTCTTAATGTTAGCATTTGTCTGTTTACCTAAAGACTCCTCCTCTGTGCAAATTTCAAGCCACCTTTGATCTACTGTGACGTTCTGTGGTCTTAATATGGATTTAATTTAAAGTAATAACAGGAGATATAACAGGTGGTACATTGTGACACCCTGAGGAACTGAACTGTGCTTGGAGACGAGGAGTGCTGGTGTGCATACTTCCAGTAAAAACAGTGGTTTTGATTTTTTTGGACGGCGTCAGGTGTGCGCTGGACTTTAAGATTCATAAAATGAAATCATGATGAAGAATAAAAGCCAACTCTGATATTTTGAATTAGTATAAAAATGTAAATATGTGAAAGATTGTTTCCACTAACTTAGGTACTTTGCTATCGTTGCCTCTCTGTATGCAAAATGTGACTCTGTTGAGCTGCTTATGAGTAATGAGGGATAATAAGCCCCATGCTGTGAAAATTCTGTATGCTTTTTTATCACAATAATAAATTTATAGACATGTCCATTGAATATATAGTGTATTATTAAACAAAACAATGCATAGACGAACCTTCAAAACAGATAGAAATTGGCTTGAATGGCTTCTGTGAGAAATAGACAAGTGGGAAAACATGAACACTGGTAAAGTATTGAAAACAGTGACTTTTATAATGAGATTCAATGACAGTTGGCTCAATTTTCTGGTGGACAGAGTACAAGTCTGAGCTTCTGTCCAGAGAAAACATGGCAGCGTACAAAAGAGCCACTGTTGGAGTGTCCTGCGTTTTCTGTTTGTGCTGTTTTTGTTCATCCACAGTCATTTCAGCACTGGAGACGACACTGTTGTGAAATATCGAGGGCTTTATCCTCCCTCTCCATAGGGAACACACACTAAAAGCCAACTTTGTTCTTGGAAGACATTTTTCTTCTTTGAGACTTTGGTTATTTCAGCTGTCGGTCTGTTTTGTAGATCATCATTTGGTCATCTCTTGTCAATGCTATGCACAGCAGATGTCAGATAGACTCTCCTATTGGTGGAAATGAAGCAGACCGGGCCAGCTACCAAGCCATGGGAATACTGCAGAATGACCAAAGCTGAATATACCTGTTTGTCTCTGGCCTTAAATGCCTGGTGTTGATTACTTTTTTGTCCCTTGTTTGATTTAATATTACTGATTTGCCATGAATAATCTTCCTAGATTTCCACTATTTTGGCATATCGGCATAGATTATATGATAAGTTATCTTTATTAGAATAGTAATATAGTTTTGATAATACTGGTCAATTGCATGCTTCATAAAAAATATATTTAGACCACTTGTGAAGAGTGTGTACACAATAAATAGTGGTGCCTTCGTCACCTGAAGACTGTGTAGTAACAAGGATTTTGAGTCTGTTATGACAGTATTTTTCACAGGCAGTTTTTCTTCATATTCCGCTTTACCTTAAAGAGCATTACCTTGTATTCAGTTTTATTTCCTGAGGTCTGCTTATGATGTCTGTATGGATTTTATGTAGGATAACAATTCATAATTCATTTTACTAATGACCAAAACCCTCTTTAATAACAAATAATAATAATAATAATAATAATAATAATAAGTTCAATTTATATAGCGCCTTTCTCATACCCAGGGACGCTTTATTCCTTACAAACAATTGCTTTTTGCTACTTTATCTTAAGGTTTTACTGGCTACCCTAATTTGACAAGCAGTTTAGACTAAAACTGCTGCTGTAAACTAAATTCGTGAATATATCTTAATTTCATATATGCTAATAACATTTTAATATGAAAAATTAATGGTATTCAGTTTTTAATTTTGATGTGTGTATGTGTATTAGCCATTACTTTTGCAATTTATCATGAAATGTACACACAATATATTTATTTGCACTAAATAATGTCAAAAGCAACTAAGATGTAGATAGAAAGTTTTGTTCAGACAGCAGTGAGATGATGACAAAGGATTTGAAATATGTGAAGGTCAAAATGACCCTCCTAAGTCTGTCACCATCGTTTGGGGATTGGCAGGCAAGCTCGAATGAAGGTGACCAATGTTCAGATTGTTCACACAGCAGTCGCACTCGATCCGGGAGGCTCGAAATGGGGATTTGTAACAGACGTGCGGTTGTTGTTTTCTCAGAGCGCTCGGAGTTCCAGACGCTCCTCTATCTGTGCAGTTGCGTTCCCCAGTGCAGGCATGTTTGAGCAGCGGTTTATGTTAGCACCTGATTTATCACTGGGAGGTGAGATAAGGCCGCTCCATCACTGCTGGCTAATCCCTGGCTGTGGCGCTCGCTGAGGAATTAGCACAGCGCTGCAGAGGTGTCACTTAATCGCTGCTGAGGGAGCGTTGGGCCGACAACTGCAGCCTGAGCCCCAAACAAGGCCCCCATTGTGGCTCTGCTTCTCCTGTACCCCCCAGTAACTGCTGTGAGAAAGACAGCTACGCTGGGTGTCTGGGCGTGAGTAGAGCCGAAACAGGCCTGAAAGCTTGCTAGCTCTTCTCGAGAGCAATCTCTATAAAAATTGTTTTTTGCATACGACCGACTGTTTTTTTTTTGAAGCTCAGCCTTAACCTTAAATCAGAACCAAGTGACGTGGAGTTAAAGTATTAGCACTGCCTTACCACAGAAGAACATCGTCTGGCTTCGTTTCTCTGCTTTAACCTCTGTGTTCCTGCCAGGAGAGGTGTTTTCTTTTGTAATGGAATAAAGGGCGGCCTTGTAGCCACATCTACACCAGCATTAGAAAGTGAGGAATCCATGCTAGCTTGCTAATTTGTCCACCTCCTGTCTTTGCTCTAACCGCCGAAGTAAGGCGGGACTTTCACACCAGCTTTCCAAAATCAACACCGCTCCATCGCTCCCGGTCAGCGCTAAGCTTAACAAGCCCTTCAGCAGGAGGATCTCTCTCTTTCGCTGTACAGAAACCGCCAGCAGACGCATTTGTGGACCAAAGTGAGATGAATTAGACCCGAGGGGAAATTTTTCAACTCGGATTGTTGCGTGTTTTAACATCGACGTGAGCAAACGAGGTGGCTGCTTAACCCGTGGCCAGTTTCCAGAGGCTGACTCGGACCCCTCCGGGAGCCGCCATCCGTCAGGCCGCTGCGGAATCCTTCCAGTCTGCTGACAGCGGCACTCTGTGATTGGCTGACGTAACGTGTTATTTGTCTCAAGCTGCAGACATCAAGACCTTGAAATCTAAACAAAACCGAGGTTATTCATCATTCGACGATAGGCTTTAAATTATACCCAGAAAGATCTTCAAAACCAGTGTTGGAGAGGCCTGTCAAGGCTTGTGAGGCTAGCTGCACCTACAGAACTCGGAACGTTTACGTTTCTGTCTTTTTGTTCCCGCGCCAAAGACAAACGGCCGCGTGGCAGAATTCGTCCGATGATATAATGAGACAGCCTGGTCACGAGAGAGATGATTAAGACCAACGGAGGGAATTTGCCCTCATTTCGACGAAGGACATGTTAACAAATGACGTGATGCTCACCAAACTTCATCACGTAGCACTCGCCACTATATGTCATTTAGGTAATCAAATCGTCTGTGGGCTTCAGGCAGCTTAGAAAATGAACTCCTGTGGCGTGTTGCTGGTCTCACGTCAAAGTAGTCTCATAAAAAATACCCTCAAATCTTCATTCATACTGCATAGACTTGTAGCACCGTAATGAACTGGAGACGAATGTAGCCTGTGAGATGAATGCAAAACAAAATTCCTCCTTGACTACAAAATTCCGCCTTTCCGAATGATCTTCCCAGAAAGATTCCCACTCTTTCTAAAACGTTTGGCTGGTAGTGTACTAAAACGCTTGACTGGTAGTGTACTAAAACGTTTGGCTGGTAGTGTACTAAAACGTTTGGCTGGTAGTGTACTTAAACGTTTGACTGGTAGTGTACTAAAACGTTTGGCTGGTATTGTACTAAAACGTTTGGCTGGTAGTGTACTAAAACGTTTGGCTGGTAGTGTACTTAAACGTTTGACTGGTAGTGTACTAAAACGTTTGGCTGGTAGTGTACTTAAACGTTTGACTGGTAGTGTACTAAAACGTTTGGCTGGTAGTGTACTTAAACGTTTGGCTGGTAGTGTATCTAAAACGTTTGGCTGGTAGTGTACTAAAACGTTTGACTGGTAGTGTACTATAACGTTTGGCTGGTAGTGTACTAAAACGTTTGACTGGTAGTGTACTAAAACGTTTGACTGGTAGTGTACTATAACGTTTGGCTGGTAGTGTACTAAAACGTTTGGCTGGTAGTGTATCTAAAACGTTTGGCTGGTAGTGTACTTAAACGTTTGGCGGGTAGTGTATCTAAAACGTTTGACTGGTAGTGTACTAAAACGTTTGACTGGTAGTGTACTAAAACGTTTGACTGGTAGTGTACTACAACGTTTGACTGGTAGTGTACTAAAACGTTTGACTGGTAGTGTACTAAAATGTTTGACTGGTAGTGTAACTAAAGCGTTTGACTGGTAGTGTACTAAAACGTTTGACTGGTAGTGTACTAAAACGTTTGACTGGTAGTGTACTAAAGTGTTTGGTAGTGATCTAAAACGTTTGACTGGTAGTGTATCTAAAACGTTTGATTGGTAGTGTACTAAAAAGTTTGGCTGGTAGTGTACTAAAACGTTTGGCTGGTAGTGTACTAAAATGTTTGACTGGTAGTGTATCCAAAACGTTTGACTGGTAGTGTACTAAAACGTTTGACTGGTAGTGTACTAATATGTTTGACTGGTTGTGTACTAAAACGTTTGACTGGTAGTGTATCTAAAACGTTTGACTGGTAGTCTACTAAAACGTTTGACTGGTAGTGTATCTAAAACGTTTGACTGGTAGTGTACTAAAACGTTTGGCTGGTAGTGTACTAAAATGTTTGACTGGTAGTGTATCTAAAACGTTTGGCTGGTAGTGTATCTAAAACGTTTGGCTGGTAGTGTACTAAAAGGTTTGACTGGTAGTGTATCTAAAACGTTTGACTGGTAGTGTACTAAAATGTTTGACTGGTAGTGTACTAAAACGTTTGACTGGTAGTGTATCTAAAACGTTTGACTGGTAGTGTATCTAAAACGTTTGACTGGTAATGTACTAAAACGTTTGACTGGTAGTGTACTAAAAGGTTTGACTGGTAGTGTACTAAAACGTTTGACTGGTAGTGTACTAAAACGTTTGACTGGTAGTGTATCTAAAACGTTTGACTGGTAGTGTATCTAAAACGTTTGACTGGTAGTGTATCTAAAATGTTTGACTGGTAGTGTATCTAAAACGTTTGACTGGTAATGTACTAAAAAGTTTGGCTGGTAGTGTACTAAAATGTTTGACTGGTAGTGTATCTAAAACGTTTGACTGGTAATGTACTAAAAAGTTTGGCTGGTAGTGTACTAAAACGTTTGACTGGTAGTGTACTAAAACGTTTGACTGGTAGTGTACTAAAATGTTTGACTGGTAGTGTACTAAAATGTTTGACTGGTAGTGTACTAATATGTTTGACTGGTTGTGTACTAAAACGTTTGACTGGTAGTGTACTAAAACGTTTGACTGGTAGTGTATCTAAAAAGTTTGACTGGTAGTGTACTAAAACGTTTGGCTGGTAGTGTACTAAAATGTTTGACTGGTAGTGTATCCAAAACGTTTGACTGGTAGTGTACTAAAATGTTTGACTGGTAGTGTATCTAAAACGTTTGACTGGTAGTGTACTAAAATGTTTGACTGGTAGTGTACTAAAATGTTTGACTGGTAGTGTATCTAAAACGTTTGACTGGTAGTGTATCTAAAACGTTTGACTGGTAGTGTATCTAAAACGTTTGACTGGTAGTGTATCTAAAACGTTTGACTGGTAATGTACTAAAACGTTTGACTGGTAGTGTACTAAAATGTTTGACTGGTAGTGTACTAAAACGTTTGACTGGTAGTGTACTAAAACGTTTGACTGGTAGTGTACTAAAGTGTTTGGTAGTGATCTAAAACGTTTGACTGGTAGTGTATCTAAAACGTTTGATTGGTAGTGTACTAAAAAGTTTGGCTGGTAGTGTACTAAAACGTTTGGCTGGTAGTGTACTAAAATGTTTGACTGGTAGTGTATCCAAAACGTTTGACTGGTAGTGTACTAAAATGTTTGACTGGTAGTGTACTAATATGTTTGACTGGTTGTGTACTAAAACGTTTGACTGGTAGTGTATCTAAAACGTTTGACTGGTAGTCTACTAAAACGTTTGACTGGTAGTGTATCTAAAACGTTTGACTGGTAGTGTACTAAAACGTTTGGCTGGTAGTGTACTAAAATGTTTGACTGGTAGTGTATCTAAAACGTTTGGCTGGTAGTGTATCTAAAACGTTTGGCTGGTAGTGTACTAAAACGTTTGACTGGTAGTGTATCTAAAACGTTTGACTGGTAGTGTACTAAAATGTTTGACTGGTAGTGTACTAAAACGTTTGACTGGTAGTGTATCTAAAACGTTTGACTGGTAGTGTATCTAAAACGTTTGACTGGTAATGTACTAAAACGTTTGACTGGTAGTGTACTAAAAGGTTTGACTGGTAGTGTACTAAAACGTTTGACTGGTAGTGTATCTAAAACGTTTGACTGGTAGTGTATCTAAAACGTTTGACTGGTAGTGTATCTAAAATGTTTGACTGGTAGTGTATCTAAAACGTTTGACTGGTAATGTACTAAAAAGTTTGGCTGGTAGTGTACTAAAATGTTTGACTGGTAGTGTATCTAAAACGTTTGACTGGTAATGTACTAAAACGTTTGGCTGGTAGTGTACTAAAATGTTTGACTGGTAGTGTACTAAAACGTTTGACTGGTAGTGTACTAAAATGTTTGACTGGTAGTGTACTAAAATGTTTGACTGGTAGTGTACTAATATGTTTGACTGGTTGTGTACTAAAACGTTTGACTGGTAGTGTATCTAAAACGTTTGACTGGTAGTGTACTAAAACGTTTGACTGGTAGTGTATCTAAAAAGTTTGACTGGTAGTGTACTAAAACGTTTGGCTGGTAGTGTACTAAAATGTTTGACTGGTAGTGTATCCAAAACGTTTGACTGGTAGTGTACTAAAATGTTTGACTGGTAGTGTATCTAAAACGTTTGACTGGTAGTGTACTAAAATGTTTGACTGGTAGTGTACTAAAATGTTTGACTGGTAGTGTATCTAAAACGTTTGACTGGTAGTGTATCTAAAACGTTTGACTGGTAGTGTATCTAAAACGTTTGACTGGTAGTGTACTAAAATGTTTGACTGGTAGTGATCTAAAACGTTTGGCTGGTAGTGTACTAAAACGTTTGGCTAGTAGTGTACTAAAATGTTTGACTGGTAGTGTATCTAAAACGTTTGACTGGTAGTGTACTAAAATGTTTGACTGGTAGTGATCTAAAACGTTTGACTGGTAGTGTATCTAAAACGTTTGACTGGTAGTGTATCTAAAACGTTTGACTGGTAATGTACTAAAACGTTTGACTGGTAGTGTACTAAAATGTTTGACTGGTAGTGTACTAAAACGTTTGACTGGTAGTGTATCTAAAACGTTTGACTGGTAGTGTATCTAAAACGTTTGACTGGTAGTGTATCTAAAATGTTTGACTGGTAGTGTATCTAAAACGTTTGACTGGTAATGTACTAAAAAGTTTGGCTGGTAGTGTACTAAAATGTTTGACTGGTAGTGTATCTAAAACGTTTGACTGGTAATGTACTAAAAAGTTTGGCTGGTAGTGTACTAAAATGTTTGACTGGTAGTGTACTAAAACGTTTGACTGGTAGTGTACTAAAATGTTTGACTGGTAGTGTACTAAAATGTTTGACTGGTAGTGTACTAATATGTTTGACTGGTTGTGTACTAAAACGTTTGACTGGTAGTGTATCTAAAACGTTTGACTGGTAGTGTACTAAAACGTTTGACTGGTAGTGTATCTAAAAAGTTTGACTGGTAGTGTACTAAAACGTTTGGCTGGTAGTGTACTAAAATGTTTGACTGGTAGTGTATCCAAAACGTTTGACTGGTAGTGTACTAAAATGTTTGACTGGTAGTGTATCTAAAACGTTTGACTGGTAGTGTACTAAAATGTTTGACTGGTAGTGTACTAAAATGTTTGACTGGTAGTGTATCTAAAACGTTTGACTGGTAGTGTATCTAAAACGTTTGACTGGTAGTGTATCTAAAACGTTTGACTGGTAGTGTACTAAAATGTTTGACTGGTAGTGATCTAAAACGTTTGGCTGGTAGTGTACTAAAACGTTTGGCTAGTAGTGTACTAAAATGTTTGACTGGTAGTGTATCTAAAACGTTTGACTGGTAGTGTACTAAAATGTTTGACTGGTAGTGATCTAAAACGTTTGACTGGTAGTGTATCTAAAACGTTTGACTGGTAGTGTATCTAAAACGTTTGACTGGTAGTGTATCTAAAACGTTTGACTGGTAGTGTATCTAAAATGTTTGACTGGTAGTGTATCTAAAACGTTTGACTGGTAATGTACTAAAAAGTTTGACTGGTAGTGTACTAAAACGTTTGACTGGTAGTGTACTAAAACGTTTGACTGGTAGTGATCTAAAACGTTTGGCTGGTAGTGATACTAAAACTGTTGACCAGTAGTGTACATGAGACTACTTTGCTGAAATCCGTGTATCTGCCTTCATTATTCAGCTAGCTGGCCTCGATAATAACAAGTTCTCAATTTCAGGGTAAGATTAGGTTTCGGCTGAACCGTATCACCTCTGTATGCGTTATTTTTAGATCATAATCATATGTAGATTGAGTTGCAGTGAACTGACTCATGCTCTATAGGAATGTGCTGGACTTTTTAAGGCTGTCGTAAGGGGGTCCAGGCCTCCCCCTCAAGCTTTCAATAAGCCAGTTGTCTAAACGAGTGGTATCCGTCAGTAAAAGAGTAAGAGACTCTCAATCTCTCTGTTCCTCACTCTCTGACCTCTCTCCTTATACCACCTTTGACCCTGTCTGTCCTTGTTTATAAACTTTATGCTTTCTGACAAGCCGTGCAAAACGGGGGGAGCCGCTGGGTTTCTATACTGTTTTAACTTCTTTGTCAAGGAGAAGAAAGATGTTGAAGGCTTTTGAATAATCGCTCTCCCTTCCACATGGGACTCCCGTAATTGAGGCTGGGGTCACCTTTGACCTCACCGCTAAGTCTGTTTTCTGTCCTCTGACTGAAATAGGGGACAAGAAGGGAATAGAGCTCTTATTTATTTATTTAGCAAGTTATCGGGTTCGTGTGTGTCCCAGGCTTGGATTAGCCTGTCCTGGAGGAGAATCTGTCTCCTAAGAGCTTTAAGACTTTCAGAGTGGATGATGTCTGGAATGTGTGACAGCAGCGTTGAACTAATGTGAGGTAAGTTTTGGCGCGTCTGAGACGTGGCATTTGCAACAGAGTAAGCGCCGTCTGGGTATGCGAGGTTTGCGGTCTCCTAATTAAAATATAATTTTCCCGTTTTGTAATTTTCCTGTTGTGCTCCAGCCATTGTGGCTGCTACTAATTAAATGTTGCTCCATCAAGCTTATAAAACGTGAACTTTACAAAACAGCGTTTGATTAGGGTTTTGAATTATTAATGAAGATTGAAGGTTGTGCTAAATCTTCATTTTGGAAGCCTGTTTCTTCACTCAAGCGTTTCATGGGCCGATATCCAGGAAAACCAAATTTTCCTCACTTCATGTGGAACAAAGTAGTTTATAATTTCACATCGTAGTCATTCCAGGTACATATTTGGTAAACAGCCCTTTTTGAATTCCAATGCTTTTACATATATCCACCTATCCAGCCTCCAGGAGCTTAGCCCCACTCACTTACACTGGAGCTACAAGGAGTGTTTCAGATAGGGCTTTTTGAGTGAAGCACAGTACCAGTCAGCCAATCAAAATAGAGCTCATTTGAATAAATCAGTCTGCAAGGCACATTAACTAAAACGGCCTATTTCCAACTAAGTCTTGACCCTGTTGTCAGGAGGTCACAATTTTGATTTCAATTTTGAGTGGATTGGACGCTCCTCCCTCTTCCCCATGATTCAGTGTGATTCTAACCAACATGGGAAGTCTATTAGCTCACGTAGCAGAATTGTCATTTCCCCCCCATCATATTCAGGTGTCCAATTATGTTGTGCTAGCCGCATTTCGAAAAGATACAGTGACTGGTATCACATGTCTCAGAGGAAGCATGTGGTAGTCTTCACCATCCCAACTCTGGTAGTAACGAGCAATATAATGTGACATTACTAGCAGGTAGAACCTGAAATGACTAAAAATAGGGAGATAAGGCCATAAAAGCAGCCTATTGAATTTAAAGGGCTAAAGCAAGGTTAGAAAGTGGCCATGTAAAATAAATTATGCTTGTTTTTAATATGCAAGCCTACACAAATGTTACAAAAAAGAATTTGAAAGAAATGTGTAGGCTGTAGAAGCTCTTATACAACATAATCCTGCAGTATACACTCATCCATGCGGTAGCGGGTTACACCTTTATGCTGCACCTTTGGTTCTGGCAGGATCTGCAGTGTTTTATAATGATTCAGGTCAGCTTTTGTCTGAGACCTCTGAGCCTGGGTGATGTTTGATGTTTGTTTGCCTAGAAGGAGGTTTAGAGGTGAGGACCTGGAGCCTTCAGCAGAGAAGCTCAATAAATAATCTCCACGCATCTGAGCTTCTTCACACATGCTTCTGAGAATTCACACGATTGCTCTGAAACTGGTTTTGCTGTTTTCACATGGACTTGGCCGAGTCCAAGCATTTACTTTAACTGCTTCCAGTATGATGCAACGTAATGTCTTCCAGTGCAAGTTGCGCTCATTTCCAGTCATTGAGGAGAACAAATAGGTCTAAAGGCTGTTAGCGTCAGTGAACAACTACACTGGGAATGGTCACTTCAGAATTTCATCATGTTAAAAGGTTTACATGAAAATAAATGAAATGCGGGGAGGAAGAAGAGAAACTCACCCATTTGATGTTTGTCACAAAGTACAGGTTGCTGGAACCCAATTGATCTGTCATCTTGGCTGTCACCATGCCTACACCAGAGACAGCAACGATTGGTCGGTTGATTTTATAGGTTAGTCACCTGTTAAATTCAAAGGAACAAAGGACGAATACAATACTATCCCATTGTTTTCACGTTTTCTTTGTTTTTCTGAACACATTTATTCCTTTGTTTAATAGCTTGAATACTTTCATTCATTTGATTTGTTACATACATTGAAATTTACTGTATATTGTATATCTTAAATGTCCCCACTGAAAGCAAGTTCTCCGTTGCCAACACCATCACATCCTTCATGTAAAGAAAGAAATATCAGCGGTGATGTGTTTTATATATTGATGTATATACGTATACATTGATGTCCATGTAACTTATACACATCAGTAAAGACTTTGCTAAAAATTTGCTTTTGTTCTGCTTTAGGAACGGCAGGTTCTCGCACTTTTGAGGTTGTGTACATATTTCCATTCCTACTACAAAGACAGGTTGGCAGAGTGTTGCATCAAACTGGCATCGGGGGGAGGGGGCTGGGGGGCATAGGCCAGATGGATTAACTTGAGAGGCATGGCATTGTTAACCAAATTTATACTGATTCTGGTTTTGTGTTCTTCTGGAAGAACGTTCAATTTTACACCCACCAGTCTGCTGCTCAGGGGCTGCTGGTGTGATTGGAAAATGGATTTCAGTGCTCCATTCCATGTGTGTGTTGCTCTCTTCTCTCTTTTTCGTTGCTGAAGGAGGTGACGTTACAGGATGGAAAAAGTATTATCCCCACAGATCAGTTCCAGTCACACAGTTCAGGAAGCAGATATCATTAAGTTTGGGATTTGAGAGTATAGTGAAATCTTAAATGATCTTGGCGAGTTATTTTGTTCTGCTTTTTCAGGTATTGAGAGTAGATCGAGCCCCGTTGTGGAAATGGAGCACCTAAAAGGAAGGAAGGGAATGTGAAAAGATGGGAGGGGATAATAAACAAAAGCAGTTTGTGCTGAAACACTCCTTTACATACATTGGAAGCTGCTTTTGCTGCTTAGTGTCCATATATGAAGTGTGCAGAGAATCTCATCGTTATTGGATTTCTGCAGTTTAATTAATTGGTCACGTAAATGTTTACATGTGGTCATGTAAACAGTATGCTTCAATTTTATAGATTGGAGGAAGGTTGAGAAATCTGGTCAGGAGAGCTGAATGTTTGCTCAGTAGTCAGATTTCTCAGTGCGTGTTTACTCTGATTTCTTTCATTTTTCTCTGTCTGTGCCGGACCATGGTACAGAGAATAGGGAACACAGCAACTAACACAGACAACAAACATTTTTGGAGCGATGCTGGAACCAACTATATGTTTTAAGCAGTGAAAGATTTAAACATGGCTCATCTTCCACATGATGCATGTTTATCTTTCGAATTTTAAAAAAGCAGCGTGAAGATTTACGCCTGTTCACTACATCACATCCTCCTCTTCTGCAAGCTGGTTGGAAAGCAGAAATGCGATTACTGCCTGACTCATCTAAACCCTGACTTTCCTGTTGTGTAATTGCCCAAGTGCCTGTAAACATGAACGGATTACTGAAAAAGATCTGATTCTTCACAGTTATCTGAATATTAACAGCATGTTGACACACATGTTGTTCACATATTATACCCACCTCTTTCATTAGAAAAGGTTAAGCAAGTGGGGAAACCTTTGGTTTTGCATGATGCACGTCCTCTGTAGTGTGACATTATTAAAACATTATTAAGCTGGCTCTGATGTTTTTTTCACAATAAGGGTTTAGGTTGCATCATGTGAAGGTCTTGATTTATCCGAGCATTTAAAGATCCTGTGTGGATCCGAATAACACATTCAGTGCTTTTGTTAGAGCTTCATTAACATTTTGTACATGTCTGTAATATGAATACTATGAAGGCCAACACCACAAGAAACAATGAATTGAACAGCCGCTGTCTTTGTGAGTGGTCACAGGGGGCTATTATTCATTCTTTAGGCATCAGTACATTAGTGAATTTGTATGTTTCATCTTTGTGAGCACTTCTCAGCATTTGCAGGCTGTTTTGAATCCCCCCTGCATGGCTCTGTGTAGGTGGTGCTGCTGGAGAGTGATATTTAACAGAAGAGGGATGAGCGTCCTGCTGCTGCTGAAGCTCCTTTTCTTCCACACAGCTTTTCATTTATTATCCCTGCGCTATTCACACTTAGCATGCTTTGTTTTTGCTCTAAGCACCTTGTTTCATGCTGTTTTAATCCATGTGCTTTTGTCGAGCGATTTGCCTACACAATGCCTTTGGGGTGGAGCGAGGGATAAAAGAAATACATAAAAATGGTTTTGTATGAGAGAGAGAGAGAGAGAGAGAGAGAGAGAGATGAATATGCTCAGTAAACAGTCCTCTTTTAGGGGCAGACAATCTGAGTGAAGTATCCAGAACAGCTCTATATATTTCTGTGTCTGTCAGTTTTAGTCTATATTGAATCTGGGCTGTTTGCTTTACAGAGTATTTTTATCCAGGGTTTCATTGCTGGAGTGAAACTAATATCATTAGGTCACGCAAAGCTATTTGAATTCTACCGCCTGGCCAACCGTTGACGTATAAACAGTGAAGAGACTGTTGACATTTTCAGCTGATGGCCACCATAATGCCACACTCTTTCCTGTAGTTGTCTCCCAGAATGCTACTGCTCGGCTGAAGCATCACCACTCACCTTAAAAGCAGTCAACTGTAAAAGCATATCAGCACTTAGGCCTCCTGCCCGATGACTGTTAGCTGTACTGAGGCTTCTTTTCACCAGCATCTGAAAAGTGGACTTCCTCTGGATGATGTTTGCCACCTTACTACGGCCACACTATATATCATACCAATCTGTAGGACCACCAGCCTTGTTCAGACTGACAGCAATGAAGCAATGTTTTGGGAAGCGTCTGTATGAATCTGATTGTAATCACATTTCAGTCTGGATGCTCAACTTGAATTTTCAAAGTGTTTACTATGTCACTCGCAATGTGACACAAAGTTACAGCTGACTGAAGTGCTGGGATTTGCTGTGTAGTTACTGGAGCAGCCCATGGTGATGTCTGAACACACAATTCTGGTCTGATTACTTGCAAACAAAAGTGTGGTCAGTTATGTCAAAAGATCAGATTGTGGAAACTAATCTGATTTCTGGGAAGTCTGAACTTAAACCTAAATGTGCCAGAAAATGGGATTTTCTACATCACATCACTCTGAATGACCTAAAATGTAATTTTGCTTAAAACTTGGCTAAAACAGAAAATGTATATTCCCGCCTGTAGTCTGATTTATCTGTTGTTCCATTTGAAGTGATGATTGAGGTCTGATGTAAGTATTAGTCAGGCATTTCATGCATAATCTTTAACCCTGGTGTTCTTATAAGCCTACATTGCTGAAATGTGTACTCTGACATTTAAAGAAACAGTAAAGATGCAAATTAAAATTCAAACTTAAGTCATTGTGGCTTTTCTAATGACATGTTTGCACTGCTCAGTTAGGGTTTCTGACTAGGTTAACTTAGCTAATGTTTTCTACTCATTACGTTAAAGCATCAGCTTTAATGCTCTCAATACATTCAGGGACCAATCAGTTTTGTAAAAATGAATACACTGGGTTCTGACCATATTTCAGATTGGTCTGATCCCAATTTGCACACATGCAGGTACAGTGGATAAAACTACCTGCCTTATTCAAACACTGCACACTGTTTTAACATGCTATTTGTACAGATGTAAAGCAGAAATCAGCCATAAAGCATGAGTTTGGATTGATCCTCAGGCTGCAGCCCCCTATCATCCATTTTGCCCTTCCTCCCGACTCCATTCTCTCCGGTGACCTCCTGGCATCTTGCCCACTCGCTGCATTCATCTGAGCTCCAGCGCTGCTGACATGCCGGTGCTGAGCTGTGCTCATGCGGCATCACATTAAACCCCTAATGATTTAATGACCCAGCTATTAATAATACCCGCTTTACACTCACATGAACGGGCCGAGGAGTAGGCTGAATGGACCAAGCTGGCCAATAGGAAACCCAGCACAGGGTGAAGCCTTCACAGGGCATTTTTCTTTCTGTTCCTTTTTTCTCTTCTGTTAAGTCTGCGTGTGGACAGCTTGTGTTAGTGAGCGTTTTTTTGACCTTGTGCTTTTACGACGCTTTAACACGTGTGTCCTCTGTTGTCCTGGGTGGAAAGATTGGCCCAGGGGAAGCATGCAGAGTCCAGACATTCTCACACCTGAGCTATTCAGGCCCCTTTCAGAGCCTTTTAGCATTGACAGGTGCCCTCTGGTAAAGGCAAAGATATTTTGGATGAGTTAAGCACTTTGAAATAAACCACTGATGTATTCCAAGGCCTCTGTAATATTTAGATTTTTATAGGAACTTGAGCTGCTGAAACCTTTCTTCTTATTACTCGACTAGTTCTGTCCTCTCTGTGTGTCCGTAGTCTCTGTGCAATTTGTCTGCAGTGATTTTTTTTTTAAGGGTTCGTGCCTCCTACACCCCCCTCTCAGAAAGTTCCCCAGGGGTTAAGCAGATATGGAGTCACGTCCAGCCCCTGTCCTACAGACCATCAAGAGAAATATGGCATCTGTCATTAGTGTCTTGAGCTGAGGACACAAAACAGTCCCTGAGCCACTTTGACAGACACGGAACAGCTGCGGATGTCATCACAACTCTGTGTGTGTTTGAGTTTGCATGCTTGTGTGTGTGTGTGTGTGTGTGTGTTTGGATCTGTCTTCAGTGTTAGCTACACTGGGGCCCTCTTGTCTTGTTAGAAGGATGTTGAAGGCTGCAATGTCAAATAAAGGACATACACAAGTGGACGCAGCTCTCGCCAGCTCACGCAGGGACCCTTCCTTCCACGAAGCTATAAAATGGTTAGCGCCTAGGGTCTGATAAAAACGTCCTGTTTTGTGAGCCTATTCACCAACACTAAAGCCAACTGGACACCAGGATGGGGGGGGCACTGCACTGTCAAAGGCCAGACCACCCTTACATGTATGTGCTCTCAGTCAAAACAGGAGAGATATTCATTTTTGTAGCATAAGCAAAAAAGCAGAAAACACAATAAAAAGCTAAAAATAAAATCTGAATTCTGTACAGTTTCCACTTTTATTACAGCTTTTCTACTTTTAGGGAACTTTTTAAAATTAATCTGCAGGGTTTATTTTCCACTCCCCCAAAGTCCTGACATTTCTGGAACTTTCTGCTTCTCACAATCCTAGCAATCCCAATCACATGCATTGATGTTGAGGTCCGGACTCTGGGCTGGCCAGTCCACCGTCCTGAGAACACCAGCAGTGTCATTGTTTAATTAGCAGTTTTTTTTCTTTTCTCAGTGAGGAGCTTCTTGGCAGCTACACATCCTGTCAGACTTGTAGTGCTGAGCTGTCTTCTCTCTGTAGAAGGATGGAGAGAAACACCTGTGCATTTTTTTCAGTTCTTCTCCAATCTCTCAAAGATGACAGCTTCAAATGCTGTTTATCTGATGGTGACAGATTTAGTGGTCTACCAGGTTCAACATTTTCTCTGAATTATTTAATGATTTTGAGTATTTTGAATAATAACTTATGTTTTTGTGGTTTTGACTGGAAAATAAGTAAATAAAGACTTTTGCATAGTACTGTACAGAATATATACTCATTTCCCTCATTCCCCAGATGCCAATTAAGTCTAAAGGCAGCCTCATATATAATCTTATAACTAGAATTCATTCATTCATTATCTTCTGCTTTATTCAGCTAGTCGGTGTCACAGGGCTTTGGGGTGCTGGAGCCAATCCCAGCATCATCAGGAAAGGCGGGGTCCATCACTCACTCACACCTACAATTTAGGCAATTTAGAGTGACCGATCAACCAAACATGCATGTGTTTGGAATCCAATCCGGGTCCTCTTGCTGTGAGGTGACAGTGCTAACCACCACACCATCTCGCCGCCCTAGCTAGAATTATCATTTAATTATATTTGATCATTAATTAAATCATTTATTCTCAATGGAAGTATAATATGAAGTTCCTACTAAACTGTTGCTGTTGCTGTTTTGTCATGTCCACCAGAGATCAGTGTGCGGTGGTGACTAGGATTTTTAATGGTGGCCATTGGCAGTGCAATTTAGTCTAAAGAACAGGTGCACTTTGAAGAAACCTGTCCTTTATGTTTTACCAGGAGTAGTTTATTTCAGTAGCACTTGGTGATAGAAATCTAAAACAGCGACAGATGACTATGAATATGCATAAAGTCATTTTAAATGATTGGCATACGCTCTGTTGTAAATGGATGCCATTCACACTCTGTTTTCTTTTGGTTTCTGCCCCAAAGTGTTAGGTCTCGCACCAGGAGTAAGGGAACGTCTTTGTGTTGTCCTTCCTCAGGGGAAAGGATTCAGGAGTGGGTTTTTTTCTTCCCTGTCACAGAGCCATAGGCAGTTAGCAGTCCAAATCTGTGAGAAGCTCCATGCGACATGTTGGCACCTCCTCTGTTTAACGCTCCAAGAGGAAAGAAAGGGGAAATCTACAGCGCCGCGACAGCTGTGAAATCACGGCCGATGCAGCTAAACTGGTGCATGAGTGTGCGCCTGTGCCAGACAGAAATCTTTTGCACAGGATTTCTGTCTGCCAGTTGCTCTGAACCATATTGCTTCTTTCATCTCCCATCATCCCTCAACTTGCTTGTTGTCGTACTTAAGCTCTTCTTTCTGGCTTAAAAAGGTTAAAAAGGTTATATATATATATATATATATATATATATATATATATATATATACACTACCGCTTAAAAGTTTGGGTTCACAGTGAATTGTTCTTGTTTTCAATGGAGTATCTTCTTCCTTAACACAACAATGGACTGACGGGTCTCTAAAGAAAGTTGTTTCTTTCTGGCCATTTTGAGCCGGTCAGCAAGCCATCAACTGCTGATGCTTCAGATACTAAACTAACCTAGAATGTTGTTCTCCCTTTTATACTCACTTATTAGTAGAATGTTTTTCAGCTGTGCATCACAATTGAGCAAGAGTGTCCTAACAACCAATTAGACCAATAACATCCTTAACTTGGATTGGGGGCCTGAGAATTGCTGATAATAGAACTATATGCAAAATAAGCCTCTATACAAAAATAGGCTTTAATACAAACATTTTTATACTTTAAAAATCATCTGATACACCTAAATTAATTGTGAAATGGACCATATTGTTTGTGAATTGCATGGAAATTGCATGAATTTATATATATATATATATATATATATATATATATATATATATATATATATATATATATATATATATATATATATATATAGCATGTGTTTTCACAGTATTAACCTTCTCATTACTAATATTGCAGAAGTTGCATAATGCTGCCCATTATGTCATTTGCTAGTAGTATTTATTTTTTATCAAATGTATGTAGTGGGTGACTAGTCTGGACAGGTCAGTTTAGCACCCGGACATTGAATTTACTACAAAGCCGTGCTGTTGTAATACCTGCAGAGTGTGGTTTGGCATTGTTATTCTTGCATAAGCAAGACCCTCCTCATGAAGACGTTGTCTGGACAGCAGCATGTATACCTTCAAAACCCGTGTATGTAATTCAGAATAAATAGAACCTTCACCGATGTGTCACAGATTCTAACCCCTCCCCATCTTTACCGCCGCCTCTCTGGGGCGCTCTTTTTATACCCAGTCATGTTACTGCCTGTTGCTTATTAACCTAATTAGTTGTGAGATGTTTTTAGTCTTAGTTGTCTTGTCCCAACTTTTTTTAGATGTGAAATTCAACTTCCCTGCATGTAGTCACCATGCAGTGTTTTGCCCTCTTTATGAAAAGCTAACCTAAATAAGACACTCTGGCCAAATGTAACCAATATGTCTGTTTGAAATACACTGTTTTAGCTGTTGAAAGACTAGGAACTCATTCTGATGATGTATTTTGAAGTTGAAAGGAATCTTTGAAAAACTGCTTTGGGTGGATTTTTGGGGTTTCATGCCAATCTTGGCTTGGTTGCATTTATAAGCCTTTATAGGAATCTAGGCTTGCATTCAGGATTGGCTGACAGCACAGGGATTCCCAGTGGTTGGTACGCATTTGTGCATTGCGTGTTGGGTATTGTAGAGAACATGAAGAATATCGAAATAGGGCTTAAAAGAGTGAAAGCATGAAAATCACATGCAGTTGTGGCTTCTGTCAAACCAGAGAGGCTGAGCGATAAAACGTTGTGCTACAAAATACTGTAAACGCTCATTTCTTTCCTACTCTATCGCTCTCTCGTCTTTTCTCTCTCTTCGTCCTCTCCCGTCTCCGCCCTGCATCCTGCCTGAAGCTCTTGAGCCTTTGACTTCCACCAGTCCTTTTGGCAGAGACTGTGTTATTGCTAGTTTTCTAATAGATGACTAAGGGCCTCTTGTTGTGTCCTGTCAGCGGTCACAGCTTTGTCTAGAGCCGAACCCTTGGCCCCTCTCTCGGCGATGAAGTGTTTGTGCCCGCTGTCGTAGCTCTACAAAGACCCTGCCATTGCGCCCCAGCCTCAGATGTCACCCCCGTCCACAGGCTTTCTTTAAAACCCGCCGCCCTCCTCCAAGTCCCCTCGCCAGAGACGGAAAAGAGAGATCGAAAGCGGAGAAAAGCGAGAGGTGTATAAAGAGGAGAGAGATTGACCATTCATTCTCCTCGGCTCGAGGAGACGGACGGGGAAAAGAGAGGGAATGAAGGCTGAGAGGAAAGTAAAAGTGCAGAAGAGGAGGTCTCTTTGCTGGTGAGACAATAGCTCTCAGCCTGGCTGACATTTGAACTTTTTAAGAAGAAGTGATGGGGGTGTGTGAGTGTGTGTGGAAGAGAGTGTGGGGGTGGGGGGGGGGGGGGGTGAGTTGGGGGGCTTTGACTATTCACCCACACAAACTACTGCTAGTTCATCAGAGCCTTTCTGGAAAGTGTGTGAATACACTCGTTTGGCCGGAGGGGGGGATGGAGTGCTGCCAGCCAGAGCCCAACAAAGTTCCCTCTATTTCTCCTTCCCCTCCACTGCTGGAGCGATGCCGTAGACACATTAACAAATACAGCCACCAATAAATACAGCTGGAAAACCTGCTGCTAACATTGCCAGTGTCCCTCGCGGGCCAAAAGTATGACCCACCACAAAAAAGGCCCTGCTTTGAGTTGGGTACAGGCTTTTTTCTTCTTCTTCTTCTTCTTCCTTTTTTGTGGTCCATAATGCATCGCTCCATTTGGCTGCACACAGCAGGCATTACTTCACTGTAAACAGGTGCTGGTTAGCAGTGACTGATTAGCTGTGGATGGAACACTGCAGATGAATGCTCAAGTGCTACAGCGCTCAAACATTTGAACACTGTGACCGAGCAGAGGCAGACTACTTGGATCTTTCAGTGTCTATGTAATGTCGGGCCATTAGCACAGATGACGAGGACCACAGGAGAGGTTTAGCTTTAAGCTTTAGTTTTACCATGCAGTCACTCTGCATGACCCTTTAAGATGGAACCCCACCCTCACACTCACAAACTTTACAACCTTTCAAGATATCAGAACCGCATTTAACTACAGAACCTGCTTCTTGTTAATATTAGGAGTGACTCAGTACAGCTTTTTCATGTCTGATGCTAATTCCGAGGCCAAAACTTGACTAAACTTGACTAATATATATATATTTTTTATTAAACTTTGCTTTAGAACTATTAGCAGCATTTCTGAATAGGGCATCTTTGTGTGATTGTTTAGTTAAGAATTTACGTGATGATTTAAGCTAATGGATCAGATTATGATTGTTTTTGTTCCAATATCCAATCCAGTGATTTTGGCCAGTATCAGACCGATATTAAGAATCTTAGCCTTGCACCCTTAGTCAAAACACATTATCCTGTGTTACAGTATCGTGGGAAGCTCTAGGTCCAAGAAACCTTATCTGCCCACAGTGAATATAGATTAATAGTCAGAGGTTTTTTTATACATATTTTATGAAAATCATAGTGATCTTTTCTCTGATTCAAGGTGATGTCCTCTCATAACATAATCTTTATTGCCCATCTACCATCAAGCTCTGCGCACCCTGAACAGAGAATTAAAAAAATATACAAACTGACCAATCTGAAACATCCTGCTCTAGTTTAACTTCCAAAGATAAGTCAAGTTTACCAACTTCTACCTGACTTTCAGGATTGGACTCGGACTTAAACTGATACCGCAGAAGCAAAAGCATTGTAAGAATAGCTACAGCACTGTGAGGGGGTGTACTTGTGGCAGGTACTTGTGGCAGGATGTCACTCTGGCAGTTGATCAGTCAGAACAAAGTGGGTGAGGTGACCAATCAGAGCACACTGGGTTCATCAGGAGGCGGGGCTTAAAGAGCTCTAACAGAGCATTTCAGACTGAGGTTAAATACTGTTGTGCAGAATGAGAAAAAAAATTAAATTATAAACTTTGAAAATGAGCATAATAGGTGCCTTTCAACACATCCACTTCAAAGAACACAGTTCTGCACAATTGAAGGCACTGTTGATGTCCTGAATTTAGCATACTAAGAAAAAATAAAACCTCAGATTTAGCCTGTGCAAAAGTTCTGACGCATTGTTTACGGGGAAAATGAAATTGTGCACAAAGGCTAAGTTTTGTATATGCCTGTGTCAGTGTGTGTATCCGTCTGTAATGGTTGTTTATTTCAATACTCATCTCATTCATGTGTTCTACTTCTTTTAACCAATGCTTTCTTTTGTTTGGAACTGAGCGAGAGAGGGAAGGAGGGAGAAATGGAGGAAAGTGGACTCTCTGGAACTCCTGCAGTTTGTATTGCTCCTTGGCCTGCGCCTCCAGCTCTGAGCCTAGTGCAGCTCATTACTGATTGATTCAAGCCCTGCCAAAACAAACCCTGGGGTTGACAAACCACTGTGCTCACATACAGCTTCTCCTTTCACCAGGACTTACTTCTACCTGTCTACTCTACTACACACAGACATACACACCCACATGTACACACGCCTGAATCTATCAAATTGGAGGCAACCCATAAAGGCCAAAGCCAGAGGAGCGGCTGCAGTCGATGCGAGCTCATCAGAGTGCATGCTGGGTAAAGAGTGGACAGACTCTGCTGTAAGCCGCCTTCCTGCTGAAATGTTATTCATATGAAAGCGATGGACACGGTGGAGGGCACCCCAGCACCCATGCACCAATCTAATCCCATCACTTACTACAGTCGAAATTACCACAGACAGAGGTCTGGCGAAGCGACAGCACACAGTTTTTAGCAACCGTACACTTGGAACCTGTTTAAGCAACCATACGGTATTTAATTCATTCTATATAAGCATCCATACAGTATTTAATTCATTCTATATAAGCAACCATACGGTATTTAATTCATTCTATATAAGCATCCATACGGTATTTAATTCATTCTATATAAGCACCCATACAGTATTTAATTCATTCTATATAAGCAACCATACGGTATTTAATTCATTCTATATAAGCATCCATACGGTATTTAATTCATTCTATATAAGCACCCATACAGTATTTAATTCATTCTATATAAGCAACCATACGGTATTTAATTCATTCTATATAAGCATCCATACGGAATTTAATTTATTCTATATAAGCATCCATACGGTATTTAATTCACTCTATATAAGCAACCATACGGTATTTAATTCATTCTACATAAGCATCCATACGGTATTTAATTCATTCTGTATAAGCATCCATACGGTATTTAATTCATTCTATATAAGCAACCATACGGTATTTAATTCATTCTATATAAGCAACCATACGGTATTTAATTCATTCTGTATAAGCATCCATACGGAATTTAATTTATTCTATATAAGCATCCATACGGTATTTAATTCATTCTATATAAGCAACCATACGGTATTTAATTCATTCTATATAAGCATCCATACGGTATTTAATTCATTCTATATAAGCAACCATACGGTATTTAATTCATTCTGTATAAGCATCCATACGGAATTTAATTTATTCTATATAAGCATCCATACGGTATTTAATTCATTCTATATAAGCAACCATATGCTATTTAATTCATTCTGTATAAGCATCCATACGGTATTTAATTCATTCTGTATAAGCATTCATACGGTAAATAATTCATTCTATATAAGCATCTATACGGTAATTAATTAATTCTGTATAAGCATCTATACGGTAATTAATTCATTCTGTATAAGCATCTATACGGTAAATAATTCATTCTATATAAGCATCTATACGGTAATTAATTCATTCTGTATAAGCATTCATACGGTAATTAATTCATTCTGTATAAGCATCCATACAGTATTTAATTAATTCTATATAAGCATCCATGCAGTATTTAATTCATTCTATATAAGCAACCATACGGTATTTAATTCATTCTATATAAGCATCCATACGGAATTTAATTTATTCTATATAAGCATCCATACGGTATTTAATTCACTCTATATAAGCAACCATACGGTATTTAATTCATTCTATATAAGCAACCATACGGTATTTAATTCACTCTATATAAGCAACCATACAGTATTTAATTCACTCTATATAAGCATCCATACAGTATTTAATTCATTCTATATAAGCATCCATAGGGTAATTAATTCATTCTGTGTAAGCATCCATACGGAATTTAATTTATTCTATATAAGCATCCATACGGTATTTAATTCATTCTATATAAGCATCCATAGGGTAATTAATTCATTCTGTGTAAGCATCCATACGGAATTTAATTTATTCTATATAAGCATCCATACAGTATTTAATTCATTCTATATAAGCATCCATAGGGTAATTAATTCATTCTGTGTAAGCATTCATACGGTAATTAATTCATTCTGTGTAAGCATCCATACGGAATTTAATTTATTCTATATAAGCATCCATACAGTATTTAATTCATTCTATATAAGCATCCATAGGGTAATTAATTCATTCTGTGTAAGCATCCATACGGAATTTAATTTATTCTATATAAGCATCCATACAGTATTTAATTCATTCTATATAAGCATCCATAGGGTAATTAATTCATTCTGTGTAAGCATCCATACGGAATTTAATTTATTCTATATAAGCATCCATACAGTATTTAATTCATTCTATATAAGCATCCATAGGGTAATTAATTCATTCTGTGTAAGCATTCATACGGTAATTAATTCATTCTGGGTAAGCATTCATACGGTATTTAATTCATTCTGTATAAGCATCTATACGGTAATTAATTTAATTCATTCTGTATAAGCATCTATACGGTAATTAATTCATTCTGGGTAAGCATTTATACGGTATTTAATTCATTCTGTATAAGCATTTATACGGTAATTAATTTAATTCATTCTGTATAAGCATCTATACGGTAATTAATTAATTCTGTATAAGCATTTATACGGTAATTAATTCATTCTGTATAAGCATCTATACGGTAATTAATTCATTCTGTATAAGCATCTATACGGTAATTAATTCATTCTGTATAAGCATTTATACGGTAATTAATTCATTCTGTATAAGCATTTATACGGTAATTAATTAATTCTGTATAAGCATCTATACGGTAATTCATTAATTCTGTATAAGCATCTATACGGTAATTAATTAATTCTGTATAAGCATTTATACGGTAATTAATTCATTCTGTATAAGCATCTATACGGTAATTAATTCATTCTGTATAAGCATTTACACGGTAATTAATTAATTCTGTATAAGCATCTGTACGGTAATTAATTAATTCTGTATAAGCATTTATACGGTAATTAATTCTCTTTATCTCAAAATATTGCTTCCACTGCTTCACTTAAAGGTGACCTTTTGTGCTTTAGCGGTATTCCCTTTCATGTAGTGTGTTGTAGCTTTTTGTGTGGTACACGCCCCAAGTATACGCCTGAGGGGAAAACTAACTCTCCCATAGAAACCAGGTTTCTCAGCTTTCTTCCTTTTCACATGCTACATTGAAATTCCAGCCCTTTTCACTGTTGCAAGGTGACATCATCTTGTAGCACAAGCCTAAACTACTGGCAAGCTTAGCCCCCCTCACGTGACGCACAGAGAGTGGAAAGTAAAACCGTATCACTCTGAAACATCCTGCTCCAGTCTAGCTTGTGAGGGTAGATCTACCAACTTGTTTACCGGACCTTCAGGATCAGACTCTGGCTCTAACTGATACAGCAGAACCGATAGCATTGTAAGAATAGTACTCCTGTTTTGTTTTGTATATTTTATCAGAGGTCTTAGCCAGCTAACTTTAAACTTACCCTGGATTAATTTTAATATCCTTATGTGAACTTGGATTTCTGATGGTGGATCACTTTGTACTGGGATACATCACTGTTTTAAGGCTGGCGAAGTTTTTCTCCCACATGCATAGAGATTGCCTGTCTTACCTGTGAGTTAACAGGGTTAAAAGTTGCCAATAAATGTGTTAACTGTAACCGATTCTGTTTTTTTTTTCTTTAAAGCTGAAAATTCAGGACTGATTTGAACCTGCGTTGCGAGGCAGGCCTCTGCTTTTTCCTAGTCCTATTATGGAGACGCTTCAAAATTGTTTTGTTACTCATTATGTAGCCATTGTCTTTTTAAGAACATGGCTCCAGCTGATACAAAGGCATGCTAATGATTTCATTTTCTGGCCCACATCAAGTCTTATCTGCTATCTGTGTTTTTTCTTCAGTGCACTGTCCCTGTTGCTGGGCTTTGATGTTGCTGGGTTCCAGATTGTGGCATTGCGGATCTGTTAGGCAGGACATGCATAGCACGCATAGCGATGGCAGATGGACTTGCCTGTGTGTTTGTGGCCCTGTTTTTGGCCTGCCCATCTGAGGCAGGCTGAAAGACGGCAGAGCGGGCCTGATTGGGCGAGTCACTTTGTACAAGTTCCTGTGGACAGCTGCCGACTGACTTTAGATTTATTCACAAGCAGATGCTAAGTGCTACGCTGGGATGTTGGCGGGGAGCGGGTGTCTGCCGTATGTCTGTTTATGGGATCTTGATTGTGATTACGGTTGCCTTTGAAAGTGCATGGGTCCAGATGATTGAGAGGAATGCACATTTTTATATGTTTACTTGTGGGAGAAATGGAAGGAACAGGTGTAGCGCTGGGTGATAATTAATAAAATTCAATACCAAAATATTTTACCAATTCGTTATGGAATTTAATTTTATTATGATCGTGACCAGATCTGACATAAGTTGTTTTG
This sequence comes from Megaleporinus macrocephalus, assembly GCA_021613375.1. Lineage (NCBI taxonomy): Eukaryota > Metazoa > Chordata > Actinopteri > Characiformes > Anostomidae > Megaleporinus > Megaleporinus macrocephalus. The sequence continues at coordinate 31,598,053 of CM038716.1, forward strand.
GTCTTGTTTCTTCCCCTAAAATGTCATCAAACATAATTTTATTAAGAGCAAACAAATATTTTTTGCTGCCAAGCCTTCTTTGAGTAATGCCATAGAAGAACCACTTTAACAGCTTTAAAGGACCTCTACATCATGTATATTATGTAAAATGTGATATGTCAGTTTAAGTTCTTCACTCTTACACTTCTCATTTACAAAATCAGTTCTCCAGCGCAAGGTTCTTTAAGGAGCCAGAAGTGGTTCCTCACTCTTAAAGGGAGCCATGACTGCTAAGACATATAGGCCCTTATGTGGTGTATATGTCCAGTACTATCTAAATATACTTATTTATTATTAAAATTTAACATTTGGAACATTTAACTCATTTAACTCATATTATTCTGCTTTCCCAGCTTTAGCTAGAACAAGGCATCACTCGAGACATTGCAGTGCGGCAGTGGTGGCGTATTAGTAGAGGAATTTTATAGGAAAGTCCTTATAGGAAGTTCTGGTCACTTGGTGGCCGTTTTTGTAATGCTGCTGAGCAGTTGCTTACAGCTGTACAGGCTACTGTCTTTGAAGGGAAGAGATCAAAATACTTGAAACTGAAGATGAAATGACCGTTTCAAAAACACATTTGAAATCACTGAGAAAATCTGACAAAAAACTCATAATAGTTTGTAGACTTTGGCTTAAAAACACACATGCTTGTTCAGGCTACTGTGCTTACTTAAATCTCCAAAATGTGGGGGTTTTCCTGCTAGTGCCCCAGTATCCTTGACCCTTCCCTACTCACGGCACAACTAGCAAGCTACTTTAAAACAGTATACATGTCCAATACTAACAATACAACACAAAAAGATAATTATTTGTTGTTTATCTAAAAAAAAATACAGGTTGACTGGTCTTATTTTTTTTAGATAATAAACAAATGATTATCTTTTTGTGTTGTATTGTTAGTATTGGACGTGTATACTGTTTTAAAATAGTCAAAGATTCTTCACAGTCAAAATTCAGTTAATAAAAGCTTCCTTATTAAATACATTAGTCCTAAATAGAAACATGAAGACTTTGCATTTACATGCTTTAATGTTTTTTTTTTAGGGTGGAATCATTCCTCCGATTGAAGAAGAACATGTTGTTTATGGTTCTGTGTGGAACATTTTGGGAAAAAGGGAAGTTGTAATTTAACAGGGGGTGTTCAGACTTTTGCACACAACTGTTTGGTTGTGTGAAACCAGTCCTGGTAGACAGGTATAGACAATGTGCCACAGGGGACTGGGCATGAGCTTGTAGTTCTGTCGGCCTACTGTTATTAAATGTTTCGTTGTCTTGGCACTCGGCATATTGGAGGCTCATACTGGAGGAACTGCGGTGGATTCCTTTTTCCAGAACGTTCTCTGCCCTCCAGTGGCTCCGCTTTCCCGTCATGCCTCACGTCCCTCGGTCCATCCTGTCCTGCCTCGTCCAGCAGCTTTACTCCCCCCACTCTGCGAGCGCCTGATATGTTGTCACAAGCCATTCTGATCTGGGCCACAAGAGGAAATCAAGTCGAGAGAAACCAAGCATCAAATTGAGTGAGTGAATTTGACTTCAGTCTGCGAGGCTGATCCTAGGTTATTAGGTGTCTGGCTGCGAGATGCGTAATAGGGGTTGACACCCTTTGAACATGTTAGGCAGACTGGGGACCCATGGGACTGAGGGGGGTTAACTGGATTTCATCACGAGGAGAAAGTGGTAGCAGGCCGCGTTAAAGATAGACAGCGTTCAGAGCAAAACCACCTTTTTGATTGGAAAAGAGAGAGAGAGAGAGAGAGTCGAGATACAGAATCCCTGTTTTATTACTTCTCGAGAAAGAGAATATTAGAAAAGGGAGAGAGATGGATTGCAAGAGAAGGAAAAAAAGAAGATTAACAGTCATACCAAGTCTCGTAGGCTGATGAACAGACAGCCAGCCAGACGGAATAATAGATTACAAGTCAGCCTCCTTTGCACACTTTTGTGTTCCTCAGACGGATCACAGGTCCTCTCCCGCGTTTGAGCCCTGACTGTGTCCTGCCTCCGAAGGGCCGTGCTGAGTGAGTTATGGGCCTGTGCTGTATGTGTTGGCACAAGAGACGAGAGGCCCGAATCCAAACAGAACACACAACCTTGACCAGAGCTAAACCCAGAGCCTTCAGCGCCCACAGCCAGAACATGTGGAAATACAGGCTAAGATCGCTAAGCGGTAAAAATACCCCGGCCACAAACAAGCATTGTGTTCCAGGATCATAAGAGACTGCCGCGAGAGGAAATACGCCTAAAAAATGCTCAAAGTCTTTGAATTCATGCACAATCTATTCATGCCACAACACAACCATGTGGTTTTGACAGTATGTTCGAATTTCAAAGAATTATGTAGCATTTCTCTTAGTTTTGCTTTACTCAGCAGCGCTGCCAGACGGGAGCTGAATGCAGAGTATTCCAGTGGTTTCTTCTTTCTCTGAAGGCTAAGACAGAGCACACTTTTTGGGTTGAGTGACACTTGTAATTGCAGTTTTTGCCCTTGCAAAATCTCTTTTGTGCAAAAGGGTAGCGTTTGTTTGTGAGCATATTTCAGCTACTGAAGGCTGGAAGGAGACCAGTAAATTGCATGATCCTCCAGACCAGCCCTACATGCCAAGTTTTTAGTCCCTTTTTCTTAACTTCAGATGTCTTGGATTTTCTAAGATTCTAAGAGTCATTTTGTTTAAGACACTTAAGGAACACAAAGCGCCAACAGGCAGTTCTGTTCTGAAGCGTTGAGTGGCACATGCGAAGACAGTTACTTGACAGCTTTGCACAGTCACTGGTTTTTATGATCTACAGATATGCAACTATGCATAACCGTTGCATGTCTTCTATGAAAAGAATACTTTCCTCGGCCTGAGCTTGAGCATTTTTCGGGGTGCTGATCTTCTGTTTTCATCACTTTCTCACATCTCTCCGTTCTGACAGCTGTCATTTCAGCTGACATGCGTCTTTCCAGTCTGAGGATGATGCCTCTGTTGACAATGCAGACAAGGGCTCACAGTGTAGTTGCATCAACAGTCTTGGCCAGAAGCCTTGAGGCCCAGTTTAATGTGGTCACTTTTTTCAGCTATGCTAAGAATTCTGTGCCAAGTTCTCTTTGCGGAAACTATTCAAATTTGGAAAGGTTTGCTGTTTCGATTCTCTTCCGTTGCACTCGTTCATTTAATTCCCTCCCCTTAAACCTCATCCACTGGCTAAGATTGAGGAACGAGCGTCAAGCTGGCAGCTGATTTGCTGTATTGATTTGCCTAAAAGCATGTTTCTAAGTGGCTCTGGGTCAAATTGTCGGGCCTTCCCCTTTTCCAAATATTTGCAGCTTTTGCTTGAAGGAGAATCGATAAGGTTCAATGGACAAAAGTGTGTTAAGTGTGCTAACTGCTGATTGATGAATGGACCACCACGCTAATAGCTGAGGAAATACCCCTTTAACGCTTGTCTGGGGGGGGAAAGAGTGATTAGCCTACATCTAAGCTTGCGCACAGATAACCCTGTTTGAATGGTCCTTGCCCTTAACTTGACACTGTGAGTGAATAACCGGCTTGTGGAGAGCGATATTGTGTTCTGGTCCCCTTTTCAGTATTATTTTAATGGCGTCTCATTTCTGTAGCGTCTGCTTGCCCTGTCAGAAGATGGTATCACTGCTCTTGGCGTCTTGGGGGACCTGGGCTTTTCCAGAATGTTCCGATAATGAGCTGCTTTTCATTTCGCGGAGGGCTGCGGGGCAAGCAGAGGAGACACATGCCAAGTCCTCTTCATTGTGGTGCCCCAGAGAACAAAATGAGATGGGAATGAACGAGAGACAAGAAGATAAAGGATGATAAAAACCTCACATGGAACAGATTTTCTCTTTTCCTTCAGCAAATCTTGGGCCGTGTTAGAGGCTTTTTTTTATGGGTTGCGAAGCAGAAGGAAGAGCTTGCACATGAAAATATGTTAACTAAACGTCCTGCTTCCAGCACTGAGTCACAGTTTTCAGGCATCGTTGTCCATTCAAAAAGATATAAGACCTGATATTATGGAGGTGAACGCATATCTCAGTAGGCCTTCTGCATATGATTAAGCCAAGGAACCCATTCCTGAATACCTACAGCATTGAAAACGTCCAACCTTCTCTCACCATGTATATATTTTAAGATTAGCTAGTAGTGGAGAAGTGAAGAATAGGGTCTGCTGTGCCTCGGTCTGTCTTTATAGCCTGAGAAAGAGTTACACAAAGAGAAAAACAGACCAAGAGACGGAGAGCGAGGCACTGGATCATATCAGCAGAGAGGCCTCACTCCGCTGGATTATTGATTTCCATCTTTCGCTGCCTCGCTTTGTTTCTTGGCTGCTCCTTCGTCCCTACACTTGCAGCGCACCTCAGATGAGTCATGTCCCGGTAGGCCGGCCGCAGGCTGAAGCTCGCCTCCTTTTCCTCCCTCCATCGCTGCCTGCGCGCCTTCGCTATGCATTAGAAAGGCCGGCGTTTCTCCTGGGGCCATGGAACAAGGTAGATACTGTTACGGGCAAGAAGGGGAGGGAGCAAAGAAAGTCAGTGTCACCAGATACGAGTGAAATCAAATCTGTTTGACTTGCCCTCCAGCAGCATTATTTTTTTAGGTAGCAGACATAAAATGATAGGATTTACTGCGTGGAATGTGCTTTTCTGAAGTGCATTCTTTCCATTTCCTTGCTTTCACCTCCCCCCCCCATATTGTTGAAAGAAGAGGGCCACGGGTTTGAGATAAAATCGTCTCTGTTTTCATTGCATGCTACTAGATAGCACGTAATCTAGTTTCTTCCCTGCTTATGATATTGATTGTGTTGGCTGATGGCCAGGGTCAGCCTGTAAGACTAAACATGCTTACATCTTCATATTGCAGGGCACTAGCTTTCTCCACATAGACATTACCTAAATGTTGCCATTTTGTCTAAAGATCTGGTTTCTAATCAGTTGCTGCCGTCATAGGACCTTGTATCTCTTGATCAGTAACTCAATGGTAACAGTAACTTAACAGTAATATAAAAGGAGTGTAACTTCTATTAAATAATATTGGACTGTTTCTGTTATTGTTTTTATCATAAAATGTTCACACAGTATAAAATGTATTGGATTACAGTATTATAATTCATAAAGTCTAAATATTGAAAATAATGGCAGCAACCAATTTGCATTGACATTGAAAGTGAAATATTTTATGTTGCCGTCTTGTGCAGGTGACATCATTAGTCATCACAGTCATAAACATACCTGCATTGTGTTTTTTTTTTTATTATATTATATGATATCTATTATATGAACAATTTAATAACTTTTTAACTGGAAAAACTAATTAAAAGGCTAGAGTCAGGGGTGTATGAAGTCAGTGCAACTTAAAAAGTATTATGTTTTGTGATTTTTGTAATTTATTCATTTTTAATTAATAGTTTACATGCAGCTTCATGTTACATGCCATGGTTCTTTCTGTGTTGCATTTAAACCCCGACTGCTAGATGTGCAGTGTTTTAATCTGTATTTAGCCATGAGATTCTTCCACTCCAGCAGAAGTAGTAGCACAACTAGTTAAGTATTTTTATACTATACTATGATAATGTTCTATAAATAAGGGTATTAAAACTTACTGGGTACAGTACTACAATATATTGCAGTATGTTGAATCGTAACCCCCGTATCATCATTCATATTGTATCACCAGTTTCACCAGCCAATTCACAGCCCTATATCCGCTCCACTCAGCCCCCTTTCACCCTGTTCTTCAACACTCAGGACCTCTGCAGACGTGGTGGTGGTGTGTTAGTGTGTGTTGTGCTGGAGTGAGTGGATCAGACCAAGGTTGGGTGATATGGCCCTACAATAATATCACAATATTTCTTGGTATTTTTGCGATAACAATACTCTTGGCGATAGGACAATGAATAAAAAAAAAAAAAAAAGATTTCAAGAATACTCTACTGCAACAAAATGAAAATTAAATTTTATTATTGCATACGATATGATATGGCACACTCCTAACTGAGATATTAAAAAATACAAGAATTTTTTATCAGTATGTAACAGAAGTCAATGATCCAGAATGTCACAATACTAAATAATGCACTTCAAATATCTCCATATATCCAGGACTGAAGTAAAGTGAATGATACTTGACAGATAAAATCTGTCTCTAGTAGATTTATAATGGTAAATGAGAAATGTGAATTTTTCTTTTGTTAAAAACAGTAAAAGTAGTACCCTGATGTGATAATTAGTGATGGGTGATATGGCACGATATTTCAGGGTATAATATCGTTCATGATATTCAGAAATGTTGCCGATATTATTGTGTACGATACGATATGGCACACCCTTAGATCAGACACAGCTGGAGTTTTTAAACACCTTGTTTTTTTCCTTTTTTTTTGGATTTTTTAAGAACACAATATTTATCACAAAAACAATTTTTGTAAATCTCACCTTTTTTCAGTGTGACTAGGCCACTAGCTTAGTCCAGCTGGCTCCTGTGTCTTTGTGCTGAATGTGGAAATGATGAGAGGACACTGGTTCTGAGTACAGCTGAGCAAAAGGGGATCGCTAGCGGTGGGGAAGCAGCTCATTAATGAGGCTGATGTTTGCTCCAGCAGTGAGACAGATGTACAGCCTTTGAGGAGTGCTTTTGAAACTGTATGTTTGTGTGTGTTAGTGTGTGTGTTTGACCGAGTGTTCATGGTAAAGGAATTGTCCCTCCATGTGCTGTTCATCTGCTCTCAAATTCATCTCACACACACATGCTGCTGCAGACACTGTGCTGGTTTAGTGAGTCCTCAGAGAAGAGCCTGTCTTACAGAGACTGTATGGATGCAATTAAGGTCTCTGCGCTTGACTAGTCTGGTCTGACACATGTCCTCAATGAGATCAGCAAAGGCCGTCTTGAATTCTCTCTCTTTCTGTCTCTCTTTCTCTCTCTCTCTCTCTCTCTCTCTCTCTGTATCTGTCTCTCTCTGTCTCTTTCTGCCTCTCTCTCTCTCTCTCTCTGTGCTCACTTTGCTTCTGTTTGCTTCCGTTGCTCCTTTTTTCTTTTTTCCACTTTTCTTTTTCTGTCTCTTCTCTCTCTCTCACCCTGTCTTTATCTCTGTCTCGCCCTCTGTCTTTTTCTCTTTCCTCTCTCTCTCTCTCTCTCTCTCTCTCTCTCTCTCTCTCTCTCTCTCTCTCCTCCCACTCTCTCTTTCTCTCAGAGATGAGGTTGAAGAACACTGTAGGGTTCCATCTGTTGCTGGAAGGGTGAAGGAGGTGAAGTGTCCTCTAATCTACATCTCTCTGTAATCAGCAGTGTTTTAATGGCTGCTGGTCGCGGCTCCTCCCTTTTCTTTAATGCTGCGCATGTTCTTTTAAACCATTCTTCCGTAGGGTGAGGAGAGAGGGAGTGAAGGGAGGATAAGTCGAGAACATTTTTTTCCATGAGACAGGAAACATCTCCTCGACATCATTGACAGCTACTAAGCAACAGCAGAGCACAACTTTCCATAACTTCAGTTTGAGGCCTTTACTCAGCTTTACTGAAGTGAAGCACATGTTTCTTTATGTGTGCAAGCTTTGAGCAGAGCGCTTCCTAACATCCAGGATGTAGTACATATGGGCTCGTGCTGCTGAGGATTAAGGAGCGGGTGCACATAGGGGTGTGTGACTTATAAAAAGCAATAGGAAAGTTAATTAGAAGGCTTCTGCTAAGACTGCCCTATTCATCTAGCTGATGGTCTGCTGCTGACAAGTGCATGTGTTTTTGGGGGAAGCCATGAGGAGTCAGGGCACAGGCATGGGTGGGATTGCAGCCTTATGGTAGGAGACATGAAAATGTGTGTGCTAATACTACATACTGATACATTTGCCTGGATGCATTTTGCTTAACAATCCATAAGTAATCTCATGTTCAAACTGTAAAACAAATATTCTCATTCCCTAAAGGAAAAACTACACACAGTACCATGCTGTAGTTTTTTTATTCATACGTTGTTACACACGTGGCTTTTAGCAGATCAGTCAGCACCATTCAAATATTCAAAATTTAAAGTGCAAATATATGCAGACGTTAAGAGAAGTATTTACGTAATAGTTTAGTTTAATGGGTATTAATGGGTTAACATGAGATTATACTTTAATTTTCTTCCAATATCTGATCAAGTGATTTTGGCCAGTATCAGATTGTTACTGAGTAGTTTCGGTGCACCCCTAATAAAAAACAGCTAAACACAAGGATTACCCATAAAAACTTAACTTTTCATTCTTTTTAAATTTAAAAGGCAAACACTCTTTTTTTCTTTTGTTTCTAGTTGCTGGCAATACAGTTAGGCTTATGTTTACGTGATCAGAGTTAATACTGTGCAGACGTTTTCAATTGTCCGCTAATATGGCCTTGAATGGCGTGTTATTAGTATAAACCATATATTAAAATGCACAGAAGCCAACTAAACTAGACATATTATCAGAAATGTTCATATTTAATGTGCCCATGCTTTGCCTTTATTACAGCTTCCATTCTTTTCTGCAGATTCAGGACGTTAGCAGGGATATTTTCATACCTCCAAATTTCAGTCTTGGAAGTTAAATTTTCTGTTCCTCCCTATCCAAGAATCCCACATTCAATAATGTTAAGGTCTGGACTGTGGGTTGTTCAATCCATTGTTCTGGTAAAAGAAAAAAAACAACAGCAGCTTTTTTATTGTATTGGCTGTTTCCTTTTCCCACTGATGAGCTTCTTGACAACTACACATCGTTTCAGACCCGTCTTCTCACAGGATGGTTAGAAACATAGTAGTGGAGCTTGATGATCTCCTCTCTCTCAAAGATGAAAGCTTTAAGTGCTGTTTATGTGACGGGGATAGTCTTGATGGTCTGCCAGGTCTTGCATGCTTGGAGTCCCATTTTCTTTTCTTTTTTTCTGGTGCTGTAAGTACTTCTATTGATCAACAGTATGGACATTCTAGGTTAATATCCATTGTTTTTTTTATGCACACATCTGATTATAAATGTAATTGGGACAGCATCTACCAAGATTAGCATTTTGGACAAATTGAGCATTGGTCATATTTAAATTAAGGAGGTTACATTCCTCACTTCTGGAATAGAGTAAATACATCAATTATCGATTAAAAATGTCTGGCTAATCTAAATGTCTATTGATCTTCTTTTTAACAGTTATCTTGTAATTTTCATGCATGCCCAGTGTATATACCTTAATCACACACATTAAACAGAAGGCTTGGAATGAAATGTGTAACAAGGATTCAGTCTCAAAACAACTCTATCCTGCTTTCTGGCTGTACCAGAAAGACTCTTATCAAAAAGAAAAAACTCAATCTTTCATATCACCAGTCAACCATCCTACCTGACACGAGCAATTAGCGTTTCGCCCCAGCTGCCTTTGACCCAGGGATAAAGACATGCAGCGCTGTGATTTGGAGAATTCCAGAGCTTTATGGGATCACAGGCTGCTCTTATTGGCCGTGATAGGCCCTGACACGGAATGCTGCCACTGGAATCCCTAATGAGGGTGATGGAATCGTTCCACGTCAGACGTTCTTCAATCTTGCTCCACTCTGCTCTCCGTAGCTCTAATTAGAGTGCTTGGAAGACTGAGTGAGGCTGAGAAGTAGAGAGGGATGTGACCTCTGTGCTGAAATATGACCTTTGGGATGGGACCTGTTATGTTGGTGATATGTGTGGAGATGCTGCAACATAAGGCAGGCGTTGAGGAGATTATGCCTGAGGGGCTTCTCACATATGGCTGAGCAGTAATTACACTATCTGCCAGAAGAGGAAAGTATGTACAAGCGTGCACATAAACAGAATCCTTCAGTCCTGCTCTCAGCGACGTGTGGCTGCTAAACAGAGGAAACTGAAGTGGTTCATTTAAAGTGGCTGTCAAACTAGAACATAATAATCACCACTAATCACATTATTGTGTGCAGTTGATCGCAATTAATTTCCATAAAGAATTTCTTGTCTATTTATAAAGCAGAGCATTTTGTTTTGCTGCATGTTCCGTCCAGTCAGTGAATATTTTATAAATGGTTCCAGTTGCTCTCGTTCTCACAGCTCATGAATTGTTGTTGCTCTGGAGGCCCTTATGGAAAGCTCTTGTCTTGTGGCTATCTGCTTGTTAAGTCTGACGTTATTGTCTTTCCAGAATCGAACAACCATGATTGTGAAGCTTTTGCTGATTATTTCCTTCAGTGAGGCACCACTGAGGGTTAAAAAGGATCTAATTTGTTAGCTTCAGTGTGATAGCTAGCTAGCTAGCTAAGCTAGCTGTCTTTACCACTCACTGGCAAACTAGGCCATGATGATGTAGCCTAGATGTAGGTCATTAGAGTGTTTCCTGCTATGAACCCACATCTTCACATCTTGGTTGTTAGTCCTGTTTTTCTGTTACAACCAAAACACAAAGATGTGGGTTCATGACAAAAACACTTTATAAAAACATGTAGCCTATATTACAAGCATCTGCAAGCCTTTGGTCAGGGAGTGCGGATGTTAGCTAGATTAGCTAGATAGATTAGCTACCTAAATTTATTTCTCATTTGATAACTGGATTTGATAATTCAGTCATAGCGACATACAGTTGGGCTTAGTTTGTAGTAATTCATAGAATCCGGTAACTAAATGTGTAGTTTCTCAACGTTTATATGATCCCACATTGATGTTTGTAGCTGGAAGATATCTGAGATTGATGAAATGTGTGTATGTCTTGTTTGCGGCAGAAAAAGCATCTTTTTGCTGTCTTTGTTATTTATTTTTTACACTAAAACAAGTGTAGAGATGTGAGTAGTTTTGCAGATTGTTCATCAAATTTTTTTATAGTTTTCATTGTGTACTTATATTTAATGTTACTGGAACATGTCACAAAATGTCACTTATTAATCGACACCTTTATGGGACAGTTTTGATCCTCAGCCACTGTTGTTACCAGAGTTATAATTGTTTGATATTTGTTTACTATGCTTTTGCACAGATCTTTAGAAGAAACTGCAAGGGTCCGCATTAAGACCACTGCCGATGTACAGAATGAGAACAGCAAAATTCACCTATTCCACTGGGATAAACAATCGTGCAGAGTCAGTCCTGCAGCATGCAGGAATTCACATTAGTCTGTTTGTGTGCATGTCCAGGTCAGAGGTGAAGGCTCTTGGGGTCAGTGTGTAAGGTGTCACCTAAGGGTCGTGTTGGACCCTAGAGGTTAGGATGTCGTGCCCAAAATGGTGGTCGGAATCACCGGGCACGCAGGGATCACAGGTCATCTCAGAGATGTGGAGAGTTCACGCTCACCTTTCAGTGAACCGTGACCATGTGTGCGCCCTCACACGTGTGTCCACTCAGATGAGATTAAGATAAATGATTTAGATTGTGTTGGCTATATGACTGAGGCTGTTCGTCTAGTTTTTTTTTTTTTTTTTTTCGCAGTCCATGTAAAAACCCAGGGAGCCTAATTCTGTGTCTAATTAGGTTAACATTGTTCGTGTGGGCTAACACTAAACATGCACCAACATGTTGAGTAATATTTCAATGACCTGTAAGTGACAGATATATTTCAGCTTATTTCTCTCCTCTCTATGTAAAATATGGGATTGTAATCTTCAGTAATAGTGTGTGAGCATTGCCTTAACCAATCGCAAAGCTGAAGTCTTTTGCCTCGCCCACACAGTCAGAGAAACATGGTGGGCTAAAGCTAATCCAGCATAACTAAACGCTAGCAGGCTACACTACCTGTTTAATGCCCGTTCATTTATTCATCTATGTTCGGTCATCTGTTTGTTTGTCCGTCTGTTGGGCTACACAGCTGGTCGTCCATGGCGTTTTCTGTCCGGTTATCAGAAAATAAAAGCTGGATAATGATTTTATTTCTGTGTGAGTGATGAAGCAGGTTAGGAGTGTTATGTAGAGAGCTGTCAATCAAGCTGATTTGCCATGCCCACACAGTTTTCAGAGAGGTCTGATCAGCTGTGTTTTATTAGAATTATATTTTACATTTTTCACTGAAGCTGTGTTATTTTATCTATACATATAGTTTTATATATGCATATTATCCTGTTTAGTGCTTTGGAATTGCTGTTGAAAATATTTAAAGATAAAACAAAAACTGTTGGGTTGAGTAAATATATTATTGAGTAAAGTGTATATGTATCATTTTATACTTGACATCTTTCAAATATGGGAAAGACATTAGAATGCCATAGATAAAATATAAAGCAATGTTAGATTTGTGAACATTAGGAAATATGTTCTGACAAAAAAAGGATAAGATTTTATAAGTATATCATCTTTTATGGACCAGCATTGTAATAAATAAACAGATAATTACAATTTATTATTTACCATTTAGAATATTGTCTGTTTGCAGTTCTTCTGCAAACAAAACATCTTTGTTAAATCCACTACATAAAGCACAAACATGTCCAGATAAGACTCCATTTTAGAAGAAAAAATCTGACCATAAAAGTACAAATATCATAAATAATTCTTTTTTTACTGCCTTATCCTTTGATATTTTTCCCTGCTTGCTTTAATCCCTCTTTTTGAGCTTGTTTTTTTTTTTTCTTTAACTGACAGATTTCGCCAAAAGCTGTGCTGTGCTTTCAGAAATCTCCTGGGCCCGGAGCAGACACTCATGGAAGGAGGGATGCATTTTTCTGCGAGCTGTTTCATTTTAAAGGAAAACTGTGGCTAGGTTTCTCACCTTTTAATGATCGGATGGAAAATCAGTCTCTTCCAATTAGAAGGAAAAATGTTGAACGTAGGTTTCCGTGGCTGGAATAGTCAAGTGAGAATTTTAATGAGGTGGTTGTTTTAGTAATGCTCTTTAAGTGAGAATATGATGATTCTGAAGGGAGGGAATTTGGTGGAGAGGTTTTCTCAGGACACAGTATCGTATATTGTCCTATTGTTGCCAGCTCAGCGACGACAGGTTGGAACTATGAGCTTGAAGCAGTGGAACGTATTCCATGTGTGTGGCTGTGGATGCAGGTGTATGTGTGTGTACATGCGTGTGTAGGTGTGTGTTTGCTGTTTGGTGAGCCCCACTGTGTGATGGATGGTGGGGGCCAGGGTAAAGGTGAGGTCACTGTGTTTATTTGACTGTGTTTGGGGGGATTTGAGGCCCTCCAACTGAACTCCTGCTGCTAATAAGCCCACATGCACACCGCTAACCTGTAGGAGGGTTCTCTGTTTTCTCTTTTTTTTTTTCCTTCTCATCCCTCCCTCTCTTCATATTCTCGCACATATATACATGTGGTTGCAATCACACATGCTCCACTATATCTCCAGCTTCCTCCATGCAAGTATAATCACATCATAGTTAATCACCTGCCCGCGCGCTCTGACACACATGGAACAATACGTTCAGTGGTTTGAAGGTAGCGTGTGATTCTTATATTATTTTAAATTCGACTATGAGTCTGTCTGCCCACCTACCTTCCTGACCCGTCCATCCATTTATCCGTCTTCACAGTTTCTGTTTCTCCCTCTCTGATTCTCTTCCATTCCTCTTTAGCATAATCACCTCAGTCCTTCCACTTAATTAGAGCTACCTGGGCTGGCTGGGGGCTTGTAACTGTCCAGCAGCCCCCTTGTTACAGCAGGAGGTGAGGACAGCTCAATCTGTCAAGCACAGGCAGACGCGGACCGTCTCCAGCAGCGGAAACGCTTATGGCTGACTTATGCCTCTCCTGTGGCGAAAAGCTAGCCCATGGAGACGGCTGAAAAACAGATATATACCTCCTGAAGGAAGAATGATGAAGGAAAGAGATTTCCTAGAGGGACAGTGTAGCCTCTTGGCCTCTGAGAGAACTCTGTTTAGGTGCTGATGCTGTTCCGGCCTGATGTATCGCCTCTCCAGAAAGATTGCAAGGTCAACAGAATGAGCTGAGGATGATTGATTAACGCACTGTCCACTGTGCGATGTGTCATCTAGGACGTGTCTTTGGGTCTTTAGCGACTAAAATCCCACTGAAAGCAGACGTTTCTCAAATTTGACCAATTTGTGGAAAACAGCTCTGTTTATGAACTCATCACCTGCAGGAATGATCAAAGCATATTGATCCAGTGGCCAACAACATGACTCGCAGTCCTCACCTTTCAGGCTTCTGTGGGCGGATGTTTTGATCAGATCCTCCGCCAGCTTTCACTGTAGCACGATGAAAGCCTTCCCGTTCCACTCGTCCCGGGGGGGACGTGGTCTGCCTCCTCAAAGCCAGCCCCCTGCAGGGGGAAATTTGGGAGATTCCAAAAACTATAAAACCTTTTGGTATGGAAAAGAGGGTACAGCATTCAGCGCTAATGGAAATGTGACGGGCCTCAGAGAAGCGACTTGACAAAATATGTTCTCATCAAAGAGAACCCACCTGTATTTATTGCTGCTCTTCATCTTTTATGTATTTCCCCCTCTTCAGAGAGAGGCTCTATGCTCTATTCTGGCAGATTCAGACGATAATTAGGGTGCTGAGCCAGTGCAGCGTAAGGGAAGCTTTGGAAGGCGTTTTGCTTTTAATGATGGTTTTTGAGAATAAGAATGCTGTTGTTTCATATGCTACGAATGCCAATGAGAGTTTAGACTATGAAGTTTTTTTTATCTCAAAATCCTGATGTAGATACATTCTTTTTATTTTTAAAAAATGTAATTAAGTAACTACTGTGAATTATTCAGTTACTGCTATGAAAAAAATACACTGTGCGTAAATAAACCTGTATTGCCATTTTTTTCTTTATTGTTCTATATAATTTGGACACGGCAGCTTGCCTTCATATTGAGGGAAATTGATCTACATAAATGCTGCAAACAAACTTGGAATTAAATCTTTTGGATAAACATACATTATGTAAAGAATGTAAAGTTTCATTTTGGAGTTCCATTAGAGTTTAAGGGGTTAATTTGCTACCAAAGCAATGGCAATAAAACTTATGGATGATTTGAGATGTAGTGATTAGCTGAACCGCACCCTTCTGAAGCTGAAAGAATAAAAGAGACACTGAACATCTTTATTCTGATCATCTTTCACCTTCAGTCTCTCTCATTAATCACCAGCCATCTCTACCCCGTTACCTGCCTGTCTCTGTGGCATTTACACACACACGCACGCGCGCACACACACTCTGCCAACAAATGTCCACTTATTTCTCTCTTTCGTTTCTCCATCTCGACGCTCCTAATAGCGTTTTTATTCAAGCACAGGGATCACAGCTTCCCCGTCCTTTATCACAGACTGCTGTACATGTAATTGGACAGAACAGTGCTGGCTGGGAGGCGTTTGCGTTTGGGTTTAGCATTCTGTCCACATGGCGCGCTTGTGTGGGATTGCATCTATCAGGATCTAGCAGTGTTACACAGCCACTAACACACATGAATGATGCATGTATTGATTACCGATACGCTGTCAGCTCTAAAGATAGTTTAATTAATGTGTGGGCCTCAGCTTCGGGATGACCTCTGCACCCTCAGATGTGTAGTAATGCACTAAGGTGGCGAAAAGTAAAGCCAGTAACTTTTTATGTGAGGAGTTATGAGTTTGTGTCAGCGTGTAGCAGCGCTTTCAATGATAACGCTAAGTTATATGCATTATACAGACGGCTACTGTGTTTATTGCTCTTATTACATATTCTACATAATACACTTCAAATACCTGTAGATCTTAAGTGTTAATAACCTTTCTATATGGCATTTATTTATATTACTAATTACTAGGGGTGGGCAATATGGCCCTATAATAATATCACGATATTTCATGGTATTTTTGCGATAACGATGCTCTTGGCAATATGACAAAATATTGAATAAAAAAATATATATATTTCAAGAATACACTACTGCAACAAAATGAAAATTACGTTTTATTATTGCATGGAATATGATATGGCACACCCCTAACTGAGATATTAAAAAATACAAGAATTTATCAGATTGTAACAGAAGTCAATGATCCAGAATGTCACGATATTAAATAATGCACTCCAAATATCTCCATATATCCAGGACTGAAGTAAAATGAATGATACTGGACAGGTAAAATCTGTCTCTAGTAGATATATAATGGGAAATGAGAAAAGTGTGAATTTTTAATTTTTTTTAATTTTTTATTTTTTGCTAAAAACAGTAAAAAAGTAGTACCCTGATGTGATAATTAGTGATGGGTGATATGGCACGATATTTCAAGGTATAATATTATTCACAATATTCAAAAATGTTGGTGATATTATTTTGTACGATACGATATGGCACACGCCTACTAATTACTAAAATATTTATATTATTTGTATTTTTCTAATACTGTACATCTGTGTTCACCCTGTGTCTTTAAGCCCCACCTCCCAGTGAGCCCAGTGTGCTTTGACTGGTCAGCTTGCCAATTTTGTTCTGATTTGTCAACTGCCAGAGTGGCAACCGGCTACAAGTGCCGAACCTTCAAACTGCTGTGGCTGTCAGAGTTGCTTGTGTCTTTTAGTTTTTTTTAGTATTTCAGTATTTTCAGTATTTGTTTTGGGTTTCTCTCTGTTTTCTTCTGATTTTCTAATTGGGTGTCCCAGCCGTCTTGTTTCTGCCTGTCATATCACCACATCTGTTAAACCAGACTTCGATAAACATGACTAGCAACTGTATCCTGCCTCGTCTGTCTCCCCTGCCAGTGCATTACATAAGCCAACTGATGCAAAACCAGCATATCGTTGCTGTCCAAAGAAATACATGTATCTCTGAAATGGCAGCCTTACAGGAGAGGCCAAAAACATGAGCAAAAAGTTTTCTGAGTGATTTTGGAGGATTTCTATTGGTCCATTCATCATGAAACTCTCGCACAATGTAAACAGCAGCTGTCACGTTCAAACAATGTAGAGGAAAAAAAATTAACAAAAAAGGAGATATATGGTTTTCTAAGGACACGCACACACACACACACACACACACACAAACACTTCTTTCTGCAGCAGGTGAGATGCAGGTGAGACAGCTTTTGACAGCGGCTCTCGGAGCTGAGTGGAGATGTAAAATAAGAGCTGCTGAAATATTTTCATGCTTTGCTGATGTTGGACAAGCAGACATGCTGTCCTCTGCTAACAGCAGGACGTGTCGGCTTTGTCTGACGTTGACGTCCATCGATTAGCCAAAGCAGACGCTGCATTGATCCACACGCACTCACATCAGCAACGAAACACAAATCAGCACACGCTCTTCTCTTATTACTTATCTGCTCTCTCTCTACCTCACTCTCTCTGTCTCTCTCTCTACAGCACTCTACCCCACTCTTTCCCTCTGCCTCTCGCTCTTTCTCTCTCTACTTCACACTGTCTCTGTCTCTCTACCTCACTGTCTACCTCATTCTGTCTCTCTGCCTCTCTCTCTTTCACTCTTTGTCTCACTCTCTACCTTACTCTGTCTTTTTCTACCTCACTCTGTCTCTCTCTACCTCACTCTCTATCTCTGTCTCTCTCTACCTCACTCTTTGTCTCGCTCTACCTCACTCTCTGTCTCTCTCTACCTCACTCTTTGTCTCTCTACCTCACTCTCTGTCTCTCTCTACCTCACTCTTTGTCTCTCTCTCTATACCTCTCTGTCTCTCTACATCACTCTACCTCACTCTCTGCCTCTTGCTCTTCTCTTTCTACCTCACACTGTCTCTCTACCTCACTCGCTACCTCATTCTCTCTCTCTCTCTTTCTCTCTGTCTCTCTCTCTCTCTCTCTCTCTTACTCTCTCTCTTACCTTTTCTCTTTCTCTCTCTCTCTCTCCTTTTCAGATGGTTTCAGGATCTCACTGTTGGTGTTTTATTTCACATTATATGTAACACCACTTTCATGTATCACGTATCATTCTTTCACCCATTCTCTCTTTTCCCCGTCTCTCTCTCTCTCTCTCTTTCTCTCTCTTACTCTCTCTCTTACTCTCTCTCTCTCTCTCTCTCTCTCTCTCTCTCTCTCTCTCTCTCTTACTCTCTCTCTTACTCTCTCTCTTTCTCTTTCTCTCTCCTTTTCAGATGGTTTCAGGATCTCACTGTTGGTGTTTTATTTCACATTATATGTAACCCCACTTTCATGTATCATGTATCATTCTTTCACCCATTCTCTCTTTTCCCCGTCTCTTTCTCTCTGTCTCTCTCTCTCGCTTGCTCACTCTCTCTCCATTATCTGTTTTTGATTTACTTCACAAAGTCGGAGCAGAGGAAGGCTCAGTAAGGGTTGAGTTGTGGCGGAACGTATCTTCACAACATGTATCATCTGATAATAAATGACCCTCAAAGCTTCCACTTCATTCCGCTTCTACATACTCGACTCCTCTGATTCATAGCAGCCGCTCTATCATGGCCCTCTCTCCGTTATAATAATCTTTATTAATGTCTCCACTTAATTTCTTTATCAGAATTCTAAAATAACCCCGCTCTCGGCCACTGATCCTCGATAAAAGCCATCCTCCTCTGAGTTTTCTCCGGGTTTTTTCTGGAACAACTCCGTCTGGCTCTGCCTCTCTGCCACTTTTCTCTTCTCCAAACAGAGGAAGACATTATGGCATTATATGGGCCGTAAGTGCAGCTCTGAGACTGCAGCAGCCAGACGTGCGGTTTGGGGGGCTGCAGCGGAGACTGTTGAGGGCTGGAACTGGGGGGAAAAAAGAGGGGGTGAGGAGAGATGAAGCTGGTGGGGTGGGGGTGGGGGGTATAGTGAGAGAGTACAGAAAGAACGAGGAGGAAATAGAGCAGCACAGATGCACCGTGTGTGTCCGGTGACACGCTACACACGGCGGCACATAGCTGGTGCAGCTGCACACGGCAAGAATTCTGCCCTGCAGCAGCCTGTGTGCTATTATTCAACTATTATACAAACCACTACCCCCTTCTCTCTCTCTCTCTCTCTCTCTCTCTCTCTCTCTCTCTCTCTCTCTCTCTCTCTCTCTCTCTCACTCTCTCTCTCTCTCTCTCTCTCTCTCTCTCTCTCTCTCTCTCTCTCTCTCTCTCTCTCTCTCTCTCTCTCTCACTCTCTCTCTCTCTCTCTCTCTCACTCTCTCTCTCTCTCTCTCTCTCTCTCTTTTTCTGTCTTATACATTCTGAAATTTTGAAGATACATTGTGGTCTAAAAGTCTGAGACTTCATTGGAAACCTTTGTTATTAGAAATTTGGAAAGAACACAGAATTAAAGTATTAGATGACGCCGCAGTATGTAGTAGGGCTGAGTCTGAGTTTTGAATTCAGGCATTAAATACTAGCTGCACTGTCGACTTGCACTGAGATGAGTTTTTTTTATTTGTTTGGGTTTTTATCCAAATGTGTCTGCCAGTTGAATCACTGGCAGTTCACACCTGCTAGCCAGGTGTCTCAATGTTTGGTGTGTTTTGTATGTGGGCGAATGATGATCTGCTATCATGGGCTGGGGAGGAGGATGTGGAGGCAGAACTGATTACCCTGCCCTTCCTCCATCGACGGGATGAAAGTGATCCTCAATGCCTCTGCCGCATTCATTTACATGCTTCCTCCCTTTACCCAGCATTGACAGCGGCTGAATGCTGATCAAGCACCTAGAGTCTTCCCAGGTTGGACAGAGAATAACCTTTTGACCTTTTCCATCTTACCTCCAAATTATGATGCATGAAGGCACAGAAGGACCTCATGACAGTGATGCTGTATAAACTTGCCATATATGGTAGCTACATTAGCCTAATGGCCCCCGTGCATAACCAGAGCTTCAGTAGCCAAGCTGTTGTGTACATTTGACATTTCATCAAACGTCGGAGAGGACATGTGCCCGGGCCGAGCTGGAACTCAGAGGGAGAGGCTGGGTGAAGGTCAGAGATCAGTGAAGGCCGTTAAAAGTGCGTGATGTGACGGTGCTGTTAATTGCGTGGCTTATGAGAGTCTTTGTTGTTAGTGACAGCTGTGGAGCTTAAACTGTGTTCACTCATGCCTTTGGTGCAACATGCATAGCCATAAGCTTATCCACATGAGTCACTGTTTGTTCAGTGTGCTATTAAAGGGCCCATATCATGAAAAAAAAGGATTAATATAGTATGTAAACGTTGCATACCATTCACTCCCCAGTCCATACAGACCATATATGGAAACTAAGCTGCAAATTCAGCTTTGAATTCATTGCTTTTGTCATGTCTTACAATAATTTAGCCCCACCAAAGCAGTATTTCTGCCCAGACTGCTTTCTGAATGGGTGGCCAATCAGCTGTGCTGTATTTACATATATTATAGGCATAGTAACAAAAACAACCAGTTTAATGTAAGAGTAAAATGAGAGGCTGGAAAAAAATATCTTTGGTACACAAAACTGCACAAGCAGCATAAGTAGAATTCAAAGACAACAGTTAATAGGCAGATTGGGCCAATACAGTTCTTCCATCAATATTTTTTTAAATCTTGATAAACAGACACTTCTTAATTGAAACATCATCTTATGGCAGATTTTAAAAAAAAAGTGAACAGTCACCAGCTGCTTATCTTCATCACAGCAGCACAAGCTAGATTGTATAACAAGAAGTGATGGACAATAGAAAACCGACGCAATACAAGAGCTAATTAACAGAACCCAACAAAAATGCTGACAAATCTGAGCTTGAACAGGCCTAACCATAAACCCATCCGTGTTGTGAAAGCAAATATTCAACATGTTATTAACGGTCTACCAAAGCCATATTTATAGAATTTTGCTGTTAAATCCGTTTAGTTTCAATTAAAATGTTTGATATTGCTACCTCGGCTTTCCTTTTACAGTGAAATCACAGTTAAGCTAAGATATGCATGTGGATATTTCAGGGTAAATATAGTGGCTTTCTCAGAGCCGAGAGCGTGGCTGTGGTTTCCTGTGCAGGCAGCTCACGGCCTAGCATGTCTCCAGTGCAGTATTTCAGTCTCTGAAGAGAGCGAGAGAGGAAGGGAGAGAAAGAGAAGGATATCTGGCTTGTAAACTGCGTCTGTCTGTACAGAGGACAAAGTCTCCATCTCTGCAATCGGACACCCGAATGGAAGCCGAATCCCAGTGTTTGGACTCCATTTGGCCAATGTTACACGATACTGTTTGGAAGCGAAAGGCCTCAATTAGCTTCCATGTGAAAGCAGTGTTTAGAATTCATTTGACAAGTTAGGCGTAATTGCTCTTATCACCGTCTTTCAGGAAGGAGAAAGAGAAGAGCTAATGATACGAAGCTGTCTGTATTCTGTGTGTTTTTGTGTTTTTATGCTGTTTTAACATGCAGCATATTCTAAAATGCCATGACCTTATAGAAAAAACTGGAAAATCCACAACATCAGGGTTTTTTTTAAATTAAAGCTATAGTTCATTTATTGGACAGGGAAGAGGGAAAGCCATACTCTGGTAGTTGGTGAGGTACATGTTAGGGTTAGGCATAGTAAGTTCTTATCACATATTGATCGTTAACAAGAATTAATGATACACAATATTTTTAGGTTCAGTCTAATTCTGAGGCCCAAATATTGGAACCCCAAAAATTTATAAGCAAATCAATCTTTAAAAATGCCCAGTTATGTGAGCTTGTGTGCATAAATAGCATAAGCCCCTCTCTGTCCATGGCCTACCCTCACACTTCTCCAAAAACACACTTCTTTTGCTCATATTGTACATCTGTATTCATCCTCTGAAACACTCTGTTAGAGCTCCTGTGTCTTTAAGACCCACCTCTTGAGGGTGCTGTGATTGGTCAGTTCACCAATTACCAGCTCAGTGATTTCATCCATATGCAATAGTTGCTGTATGTTGTATGAGGGGGTGCCAAGCTTGCCGGTAGCTGGGCAATAAGAATTGTAGTAAGAAACAAATTTGTGATAAGAAACCAAACGGGGGGAAAAAGTTTAATTCAGTTTAACTTAGTGTTTTGGCTTCGCTATAGCTTCACCCTCTGTATTTCGCATGATATGTAAGCTTGTGATGTTCATCTTGATGCTTTTCACATCAAATAATCTGACAGGTTATTGTCCCCTCCTTAGCTGCCACACTTGTACTTGTGTGGACGAAATGTTTCAAACAATTATCTGTCTGTATCAACAAAGTATTAGTGGAATTGGTTCAAAATGCCCTGAGCAAAATGTTGTACGTTTTCCTGTTTGGGGCATTTAATGCAATACCGGACCACAATCTGTTGAGCAATTATCACACAAAGACGCGCTTTATGTACCCAGGCATGTCAAGACTTAGGGAGTATTAGATGACTGTTTTGCTTTCATTTCACATACACAGCAGTCGCATATTCACACTTGCACGTCTTCAAAGCAAGAGCTCCACTATTCTCCAGCCGCAGAGAGTGAACTGATTGATGCAGCAAATTAACGTATTGATCAGCTCACCGTATCAGCCACATTAGCAATTAGACAGGATGCATAGATAAAAGTATGCAGTGAAGAGAGCTATGAATAGAAACACCACAGAGCTCACTCAATCACTCTCCCATCACTTAAGAGGGAATTATCTCAAATCTGGATAGAAAGCTTGGATTACGTTACTGGTATTGTTTGGCACTAAAGTCAGGGAAGGGATAAGAGAGACAGAGACAGAGAGAGTTAGCTTGTTAGTTTCTGGCTCAAAGAAAAGTAGTTTTTTGTCTTCTTTTACCATCTAAAACATTCATAAGATAAAGCGGAGTATAATTATATGAAGGCCCACTATGAATATTTACCAGCAGAAAAGAGAGTGGCAGTGAAGCTGACAAAAGCTTTGTTTATGTTCAGGGTTGTTTGAATTAGTTTAATTTATCCATTGTGCCAATCTTTACTCTCTTCTTTTTCAACTTAAGTTACAAGCACTTTGGCCTCGTTCAGGCCAAATCCGAGTTCTGGCATGTCCAGATTGTTGCCAAGTAGTATGAACAGCAGAAAAATAAAAATGTTAAATTGATTTATTAATAAAAATTGACAAAATGATTTAAGTTGGATTGGATCTGTCGCTGTCTGGACACTCAAATCGGATTTCAAAGTGTCTTTTGCATCACTTGCAACCCAACAAACAGCAACGATGTCAAATCCAGATTGATGGGAGTGCTGGAAGTCTTTGTGCATTCAGTTCGAAACATGTCGGGTTAGTCTGCCGTCTGAATATAACCTTTGATTGTTATGTATCTGTTACAGCCATTAATCTGTTCTATATTAACAACCACCAAAATAGCATCTACTTACATTGCTTGCCCGGGCGTTGCATGTTTCTCTTTAAAAGTTTCCTGGCATTCAAAGTTGTGATAAATACAAACAGAAATGCGAATGGTCCAGGAGGTGATGCAGTAATTATTTTGGATTTTCCAAAGCAGTTGGCAAGTAATGTGGCAGTATTAGAACTTTATTATATATATATTGTACATAAAGGCTAGTGTGAGGCCTGAAGGAAATGTTGTTTTAGCAGATTTACCACTGATTGACCTTTATCAGACATATACAAATCATACATATAAAAACTGGTTGTATTTATGTTGTTAACATTGCAATTTCTGGTTACTACCACCACCATTGTAAGTCAGTTCTGGCGGTTCTGAGTTCTGAGTCAGTAAGTTTCTCCACAATGCATCAATCCACTCATCAAATAAAATGTGTAGAAATTTAGACATATCTGTGGAATTCTCCTTAAAAGTGCCACTGTGTTGCCCACTTAAAATTTTGGCAAATGGCAAAACAATAAAAATAAATAAATAAAAATATGGGCAGACATATCGTGTATTGTGGAAATGTCACTGAGTATTGTGTTGTTGTATTTGCACTCTGTATCTTGCTAGTGGATGGTGCTTCTGAGCTGGGTTTTTCGGGCCTGATTGCTGCAGACTGAGTGCTGCTGCTGTCCGTTGTAGGGTAAAGCACCTCCATGAAGGATGTCCACATGTCTGGGTGTCTGAGAATGGGCGGAATGCAAAACAAACCAAGCTGGGGCGGAGCTGCTCTGTCATTACTGTGCACACAAACCCAAATAGACACACATTTCACGCGAGATCTGTCACCCTGTAACGACCTGTCACACCTCCGCATGCAAGCACACCTTGATCTCTTTCTTTCAGCTTGAAAGCGTGCTAACTAGACGTCCTGTGCTTCTCACAGTGAGCCACCTTTGAGGGTATAGGAAGCCCTGTTTAGTGCTGGGTGATGTGGTGACTATAACGGTACTGGCGTCACACAACAATATGATTCTTAGTGTAGGGCTACGGGTCTGTAACAAAAACAGATGTTTTTTTTGTCTGACTGGACTCTCTTGATTGTCTTGCTTAAGATTAAGTGGTAAGGAGTTCAGTCCAGTGTTAAAAATGAAATGAAATTAAAAAATAATGGTCAGTGACTATCACTGATGTGCTCCTTAGTCTCTTAAGATGGTCCCTCATTTTCAGTCTTTTGTAAAGTTCACTTATTTTTTTAATAACCCTAAATAAGACATTGGAGGGAATGGGGTTTAGGTCATGCCCCCAAGCACACTCAGATGTAAATGTATAACAACATTTTTGTTGTTAGTTTATTGAAAGCTTGTCTGTGATCTGACGAGTATATACTTAGAATTGTGGAATCAAGACATTTCTAATGCATAAAATACTGAAATCAAAAATCTTATCAAACCTGAAAACCTGTCATTATACATCTATTCAGAATATTTAGAAAATAAATAGTAGTAGATTTTTAATTTTTTACAATTTTCCAGTTTAGAAATGTGACCACACCACTCCACAGTCAGTATATCTTTCAAAAAACACAATATAGTATTTAATTATATCATTATATAATATGAACTGGACAGATGGTCAAAACTCATTTGTTTTAAACTGTTAAGGTTTTTGCCTGGTTGACAATTTTTTTGGCTATAAAGAGGAAAACAGAACAAAGAATGGGATATTTTGTATAGAATTCTTTATGGAATAGACAGCCTGAGTTCAAACCTATCGTATACTGATAAAAATATCATGTTTTTAAATGGTTTAGGCTCAGTGCTAGCTCTTTTTCCCCATGCAACCTCCGCTTAGCTGTTTACAATTTGTTGTAGCTCACTTACAGTTTGATTTGACCTCAAAACAGTCAGAACACATACCTGTCATAGCGTTGTGTCCATAGAGCTGAGTGCTGAAGTGGGTCAATTAACTCCACTTAGCAGAACAAGCTGAGGTGTGCTTGGAGACGGCTCCAGAGTGGAGAGAAGGAGGACCTGAGGACAGGCCAGGGAAGAGAAGAAAAATAAGCAGACATCTTAGGCGGACAGAGCATCCAGTGATCCAAACCAGATGTGTGTAATCTCTCAGTGCGCCGGGTCTGTCATCGTTACAGGCGATCGCCTGCGCCAAGGTGCTCCCTGGAGATAGCAGTAGCATTATCAGCTGCACAGAGAGTTGCCCCCTTATTTTGCTGTAGATGTGTATATTGAATCATAGTTTATGCTAAATGAAAGCAAATCCCGTGCCATCAGAAATTTTTTTCAGATGTGACATTCCAGTGTGGCAGGCTGCTCAACTTCATTTTGCCCAAAAAACAAAAAAATCTTAAATAGCCAGATTATTTGTTATTGCTTTTTATGATCTACCAGCATTTGTCTTACAAAGACAAGAGAAAGTGCTAGAAAGACACTTATTTTCCACAACTTTAAGATTTTTTTACCATATGTGTATGTATTGTGGGCACAGTTCTAAGCAGAACCAATTTACTAAGTACAACAGATAATAATCCAAATTAGAGATATAACAATGCAACTTTTTCTTTTCTCTTACATATATAAACACCTCAAGTCCTGTCCAGCATTTAAAAATGGATCCAATATTTTCATTTAAAAAATATTTAAAATAAGCCTTGTTCAATTTAAACACTTAGAAGCAAAAAGTAACATTCTGCTTCTGCCCCAAGATGAAGAGCATTTAACCTTCTTCAGGTACGGCCAGAAGCCAGTTATAGAAATGACCTCATTGTTTAGGCTACTGTACACTCACTATAAGCTAAAACATGTTCCAGATTTCTTCTTTGTGCTAGCTCAATGAACATAACTTCTTCTGAGGTCTTGTGTTTGTGTAGTAGGGCCAATATTCTGACCAATATTGTGTTTGCAATTTAAATGCAATGATTTGGTATGAATGAATTTCCAGGTTGAGGACCTGAACATGGGCGTGTCTGATTGGTCTAACTTATCCACAGGCAGTTCACAAGCTGTGTGTTATTGGGGGAAATATTCTCAGTTTAAAACTCAAGACGACGTTGTTGATAATATATTATTTAATAGAAATTGGACCTTTTGCGTTTCAAAGCCTTGACTCCTTCAAATTCTGATTTTGATGTAAACATGATTCACCTTTCAGCCATTCTGTGTAGGCGTTCATGTTTATCCAGTATGTGGCCGCACCACTGGACACAGTCAGTACATCCTCCAAGAAACACAGTACAGTATCGTCATGTAACATGTACTGCACATCAAGGTGCTTTAAAAACCTTAGTCAAGCCATTGATATTATATTATTACTTATTATTATTTATGCAGTGTGATAATGGTATGTTAAACTGTATCATTATGTGTTTTAGTAATCATTTGTTTAGTAATCTGAAGCTTGTTACACTCCAAACCTCAGCAAAAACCGGGACTACAGTGCAGACTGGCTGCAGTAGAAGTGGATAGTTGAGGTTGGACATGTCTGGCTATTTGAGGCTTGTTTAAACTGATCAGTTGAGGCAGATTTGATTATTGCAGTCGTCGGAGCAAGTACAGTTTAAGGTAGAACTTATAAAACTGGTGCCTGATATGAAAAGAAATGCAGCCTTTACTGGATCTTTTCGCTTGTTGTTTTAACACTGCTCCAGTGGCTCAGATGGACTCTCCCATTATAGGTTTGTCCCTGTTTACATTACACCTGCTATAATGACTGACAGAATGACTTTCTCTTTTTCCATTATTGGACTGAATTCATTATCCTGCCCTAATATCAAGCCTGCATGCTGCATTTAGCCTCTAGTCATATGTAACAGAGGCCGGGAGGTTAGCCGGTATCGCTATTACATCCACACATCCATTTGTAATGGACACGAAATGCTGCACAGTCTTTATCTAAAAGGCCAACAAGAATGAATATGAAATGCTCTTCATTAAGGCGGCGCAGGCTCTGCTTTCCGGTGAAGTCCTACATCGCTGCCGTCTCATTTGACGCGAAATAGGTTTAAGAAGAGCAATTTTTTTCCTCCCTCTCCCTCAATTTCACCCCCTCTTTCACGCGGCCTCTTTCTGGTCTGAATGAAACGTCCTTGTGGCCCGTCTAACCTTGAGTGCCTAATGGATGAGGTCAGTGGAAAGAGAGGTATAATGAAGAAGGGAATGAGAGAATAAAAGAGTGAGGGCTGTTAATCATGTTCCCAATGAAATGTCCATAAGGGGTGCAGAGGGAGGGGTGAGGGGTTCTACTTTCAAAGAATTATGGGTAGAGCGTGCGTCCAGCCGTATGCACTTACTTGCGCTCATATATTCGCACAGTGTGCTTCATAATGTTAGTGTTGCAAGTCGGTCAGTCTCTGCTGGCAGTTCCTCAAGGTTTTGTTTCAGTGTGTAAATGAACTGTTTACCTGCTTCAAGTTTTTTTTATTAAGAAGCTCAGATCAAAACAGAGTTACATGAAATATTATATATATAATATTATATAACCGCGGAGTATTTTCCTTTCGTTCTTTCTGTCTTGCTAATTTATATTTATTAGGGGTTATGCAATGTTTACTAATCACTGATGATTATATCATGAATAAAACCACAGGAGAAGGGAATGCTCTGCAATAACCAACTTTAAAAGTACATCTTTAAAAATCCATGATGAAGCAAAACTCTACATGTCCGTAGAGAATGACATGGCCTTTCCAACACTACTGGATCGCATTACTAGCCTACAGGGAACCTAATTTATATCTGACACCCTGGACAGCCTCTCTGGAGAGCCAGAGAAATTTAGAGCAGAATGAAAATAAGAATAACTGATCGTAGGCCGTTATGCTCGCTCTCCAGCAGCAGAGGAACTTTCTTATAATCTTCTTGAAACTGGAAATAATAACAGTCACTATCTGATTTTTGAAGCGCTGTGCATCAGCAGAGAAATGTTAGAACAAATCCAAACTCTGCATGTAGCAGAGGGTAAGGTGTCCTTTCCAACAAACCTTGGATTATATTGATAGAAAACCATGGAAACCAAAGATGCACACTAGGATCCTCACCTGATGTCTTGTTTGAGGTAGTCATCATCATCTGAACAGCAAGTCAACATCCAACCTAAGGCTTCTCTGCAGAGCAGTAAAGACGACTAGTTGGCTAGTCTGTGCAACACCTAATACATTTTTACATTATACTGTATATACATTTTATTACTTAACCCTCCTATCATGTTATGGGTCAATTCGATCCATTTACACTTTGAGCTGTCCAAAATACTGGTTACCCTCTCTGAAGAAAATGTTTAATAAATATTTGCTAAAATTATATATACACACACCATATGTTCTCATAGATGTTTACATCCTTCTGAATCTTCTGAGAATTTTTTTTTTAAAAATGTATTGTTTTGACTTGACCCTTTGCCGGTTTTGTGTGTATTTACACTATGCAGGTCAATTTGACCTGTAACATTATGAATGTATTTTTTTAACATAATACAAGGGTTAAAGAATTCCATGATGTATAGTACCATTCAAAAATGTGCTATGTTAACATAACATGAACAATTTGAATAAAAGTTTTTATAAATTGATTAACCAAAACACATTTTTAAAATGTTTTATTCAGTATTTCATAAATTCTGTGAACAAAGAAGTATGACAGATAAAATAACTCACTGTAAGTCGTCTGAGAATTGATCTCCTTTTTTAAAATAGGATGAATTCTTAATAAAAATTATAATATAACTGAATTCTCAACACTACACAGATTCTTTAGAGCAGCAAAGGTGTTCATTTATATGGGAACATGTTCTTTGTTTACATTCATAAACTTTCATGTAGAAATCTGTTCAGTTCTATCTGCTATTTACTTAAATATGCTAGCACAAGGTTGACATTATACTTGACCTGCATTATATTTCAACCCACCAGACGTTTGGTGCTCAGACAGCGATGATTGATTTGGGCTATTTTTTGCAGTAGAGTTGTGTAGTGTTGAGTAAGGTGATACTACGCTTGCTATTGTAATTCAGCATTGTGTTATTCTGGCAATCCTCTGTTCCACTCTTTAATCACAATGTGTGAAGTTGTACAGCCGCCAGGTTGTTTCTGTATCATTGAAAACAGCAATTCCAAACTTTTGAGCACTACTGTAAATCTGTGCAACTGAGCACAACTTGGGAATTTTCCTTATCAAGCTGATGTGATGCAACACACAGTTCTCTGTTTGTGCTTGAGGTTGAGACAGAGTCTGTTTTACCTTCTGTCTGGCAGGATGATTTCAAGGTCAGCAGCATGTTGTGCTGTCTTTCTCAAAATAATGATAGCAAGAATAATGAAGCTCGGCCAACTGCAGAGCAACACGGCTTACTGATGTGATAATGCTGGGAAGAAGAGGAGTGTTCAAGGCTGATTCGTGTCATTATCAGACATACTTTTCTCCTGTTTTCTAAAGCCCCACTTTTTCTCATTACGTTGTGTAGACTGCGAAAATATGATCTTGAAAAAACATATTGTGTATCTGTGTAACAATAACTTAATAGAATTTTTCAGAATAGGACTTTAAAAAGACTCTGTTAATATGCTTGTTTTATATAGTCAACTTGAATGTGTGTGTGTGTGTGTGGTGGGGGGGGTAAGTGTTGGTAGAAGGAAAATTAAGAAAATGTCAGTCACATTTACAATCTTTCCAGAAAGTCCCACTGATCTGCACACCATGTAATGTTATGAAGCAAAACATGACATAGCTCAATTTAGAGCTCACTGATCACTGTACACACACACACACACACACACACACACACACACACACACACACACACACACACACAGTACATTACACATAATTTCTCTGGGTGTAATAGAGCCAATTACTGTGTGAAATGTCTGTAACATGGTGCGAATGTCAGGCTCATTGAAATGGTAATTTGGCTGCTTTTAATGGCCACTCTCTCAATAATAAAGTGCCGGGTGAACTTACTCTAGACAAATTATACATGTCATGCTTGTTGATGATAATAGCTTACATTTTTGGGAGTGAGGTGGGTTGAGGGGCAAAAAGCTAGTTTACTTTTAGACATACATAAATGAAAACAGAAGTGTACAGTAATTCATGACATTGTATATGTTGCTGGTATCTAATTGAGGAAATGTATGTAGACAAAAAAAGTATTTTGTAGTGCTGCACTAATACCATTATTTCTTGCCTACACTGAATCCTGGTCGTCAAGTATCTGACAATAGTTCTCCCGATGAAGAGCTGATGGCAATAGTGGATAATTCGCTTGGATAATTGCGAAGTTTTAACTAGAAGTTTTAACTAGAGTTCTCTTTGAATTTAAATAAATTTTGAATTTATTGGTATCATAACAGTTTAAAATCAGACAATCGTCAGTGGATTTTATACACAGTTTATTGTTAAAATTGATAATAACTTCATCCCTAAATTAAACTCAACTCCTAATTGTTTTGGAGGCCAGCAGCAGTACAGATTTTTAATGATTAAATCAGAGCAAAAACAGCAGAAACAGAGAAGGGCTAACATTTGTTTGTACCGGTCACATGGAGTTTCAGCCAAACAGTATTCAGTTGCCTTTTTAATGGAACACTTACTTGATACTGAAAGTACGTTTCTGTAAGTAAGTTTTAAAACAGAATCAATGCATCATTCTTGCTTTACTGCATCACCATTACTGCCAGACCCACCATCGGACATAGCTTTAGCAGTCGGCCTCATTTGGCCCTCACCTCTGCACTTCTCCTTGACATTGAGCAGATCAGCTCCTGAGTGAGAGTGAGCAGCACCGGCAGCGCCGGAGGATCCGGTTTCTCTATCAGAGGCGCGGAGGCTCAGTGTCCGTGACACTCCGGACCAGCGGACCGCCTGGGGGGCAGCAGCAGTGGATCAGGAGAAAAGGAGAGAGAAAGAAAGGAAGGAGGGAATAAAAAGGAGAGAGCGAGCAAGAGCGCATTCCTGAGAGGAGTAGAGGGGGGATCGAGTGACGGCGAGAGAAAAGTGGGGCCTGCCGGTGACACCCACAGTCATGCAGTGTCGGGTTCCAGGCTGGGAAACAACAATGAGTCCGGCATCTGTCTGGAGCTAGAGAATCCAAACAGGCCGGATAGTGTTCCTGATGGCCAGGGCCGCACAGGAATCTCTTTAATGTAAGCCAGCGTCTCTCTTCTGCCCTCCCTCCCTCCCTCCTCTAACTCATCTGATACCCCGGAGCCTCTTTTATTGAGAAGCTTACACAAAACAAATGTTATCGCTACATCAATTGAAGCTACGTGCTCTTGAAACTGGGAACTGAGATGGTGTTTGGCAAGGCCACTGCCAACATGGACTCACCAGATTCACAGCAGGGCGTGACAGGTGTACCGTTTGGACAATAGAACTGACCAGTATTAAGGTTCAGTTTAATAAAGCACTGATAGTGTTCCTTAAAATTCACACTCAACCCCAATACACAGCTGGGTGTGGTGTTTTGCTTGTTTAAGGCTAATGTAGAAGCTTAGAAGCCTTACGGAAGAATATAAATGAATATCAGTTAAATTATTTGAGTTCATGATAGTTTAAGACAGTAGCAATCTGGTATCAAAAATGTCTAGCATAGGTAAGGGTTTCACTGGTTTTTCAAAGTTCTTGCGTAATCCAGTAGTTTAAACCGTGTTTACTCTGCACCTCATAATCTGGTAAGTGCAGAAAATCAGTAATCACTGTATTTACCTCCACTTGAGTAATCAGATAATGAGAACCTCAGTGTCTACTTGATTCAGAGAGTAATCCGATTTCTGGTTGCAACTGGCCAATAGACTCTTAGAATAAGATGTGGCATGACATAAATGTAACATAAAATGAGACAATTCAGTCACTTCACCTGAAAATGTGAACATAACAACATCTAGAAGTTGAAGAAGATTTAATACCTTACATCGTTTTGTCAATATATTTGGTTTCAGCATCCAAAAGTGTATTTTGCCATCTCACAGTTGCTCAAACCCTGCTTGCATATTTCTAGTACTGTGGTCTGTTTCCACACATGCACAGACTGAGAAATCCTAATAAAGGTATATATGCACTGAGAAATCTAATTACCAAACTAAACCCTGGCCTTCGGTTTGGTATTGGCCTAATTTTGAGTTAAGAAATTGAAGTATGCTGTTTAAATGATCACTTGAATAACTGCTGAAGTCTAACGTTGATTGGATTATTAGTTGACTGTTAGGTCCGCCGTTCTAGAAAAAACGTCAGAATTGTTTACAGTGGTGGTGATGGGAACCGAACGTCTAATGAGTTTAACGGCCCTCAAACCCTCTTCACAGAAAGTTATTACATTTAATGCTTGCAGATTACTTGGGTATTGCTTTACCATAAATTTGAAGTAAGCTATTAGCCTAAAATACGTAGTTCCATTCATGTAGACGAAGTACATTTAGGGTGTTATAACACAAAATTACTATTCATAGCTTGACATGTAAAAGACAGAAGACTTGTCAATTTCTGTACTGAATGTATGTGTTGTAGCCATTATTCCTGGTTACTATCACCATCACTATGTGTGGAAGTTTCTGTACAATGCTCTTTTTTTTTAGATATAAACCACTCTAAATAACTTTGTTTACATCGCAGTAACTGAATTATGTTAAATGTTTGAATTCATCTTAATCATTTATATTGGTGGGACCCTAAGCCGTCTCCACAAGCCGTTTTTATTTTTCTTCATTGCTTATGGTTTTTGCTGTTTATTATTTATATATTTATTTATTTAATGTCATAAAACATCCATTGAAATTAACATAGATTAGCAGGTTAGCAGATAGATTAGAAACATTAACCGGATGTTCTTCCACTTATCTTTCACAGATTTCTTATCTCTTTTATCTCAAATGCCCCCTTATGTCTAAAGTCCCTTCAACTCAGTGTCTTGAGCTTAATGTCTAACCTCAGTTGATTAATGGGAGTTTGTTGGTGGTTCTTTCTGAGCTTCTGAGCTTTCCATGTGAATATTCTCTATTTTACATTGGAAGAGGAAGCAAGTGAATTAGAGGGCAATTAGTTTAATTTGAGACCAATTAGATGCTTTCCTCCCTCCATCATCTGTATCTAGCAGATGTTATCTGTATAGACGGGGGGTCAAGTACTTGGGAAGTCTCTGCGAGACAAGGAAAAGGTTGTGGAGTGTAGAAAGCGGTTAATTAGCAAGAAAACTGACTGCTGTAAACACAGTGAAGGATAGAGTGCCCAACAACAAACAATGAGGGGTTCACTGAGTGGCCACCAGGTTCATTTAGGGGCAGCAGAGTCAACATGGTGAACTGAACAGCTTTGATGTGTCACAGAAAATGTAATTGTAAGCTCATGTAATGTGTTTGATGGAGCTGACTCATTTGCTATCCTTTCAAAATGCAATTTTCTGGCTGGATTGGTGCGCAGTAGTGGGCACAGAGATGTTGCCCCTGTACGACAGTGGAGTGCGAGGCAGAGCAGCAGGGAGCATGACGAAAAGGAAATTGAAAAGAAACAGGGCCTTTTCAGAGTCTGAATTGCTGTGAAAGAGATGGAGGTCAGTCTCTCTTCTCTGACTCTGATTTATAGACAAATTCTTTAAAAAAGAAAACAAAAAATATCGGTGGCTGTTCTAACAGAGCGACGGTCCAGCCATATCAGTGTAACCAGTTTGAACCAGAATCCGATCTTGAACGTCAGCTAAACGTCAGCTAAGTTGGATCATCTTCGCAGGCTAGACTGCAGCAAGATGTTTCAGAATGATACATTTGAACAGTTTTAGCTGTCGGTCCTAAAGCTGCACCTAACGATTAATTTCATAATCGATTAATCTAACGATTATTTTTTCCATATTTTTCCATATATATATATATATATATATATATATATATATATATATATATATATATATATATATATATATATATATATATACATCCATAATCTAAAAATTAGCCGTTAGATTAATCGACTAATCGAAAAAATAATTGTAACCTAGATAACCTAGGTTCTGAACCTGAACTTATTGAGCACACTTGCCTGGAGTGGTGGGCAGCCCTTCCATTAAATGATAATGTTAAACGTCCACAGCTTAAATTCACTAGTTTGCAGGGGTTCCTGGACACTTCCAGACATACAGTGTATATTCCACTGTGTCAGTCTTAATTGCCCAGTAATTTAATGTTTGTAATGATTCAGCACTGAGCAACTTTTCACTTTAATATTCTCCTCTGAATAGCACTAAAATCACAGCATGTGCACTATACTGCTCTCTCAGGACAGGGATTGAATTGTGCTGACTTAGAACTAAAGTCTGTGTCAGTAGTGAGGTTTGAAAGTCTGAATTCAAGATCAACAACGCAGGTTAGTAACTAAAACCAGTGGACATTTGCTTACAGAGTGACCTAAGGAGGCTAAATTGTCTGACCTTTGTTGTGTCATGCTATGTTCTTTCATATGATGATAATACGCAGGAATGCAGAGATACTGACATTTTTTGGATGTGAACACAGATATTGATACATTAGGATTCATAAAATATACTGCTTACTGTATTTACCATATTTAGCATGTTTAATGTAAATATGTTTTCTAAATGTTTCATTTAGTAAATTTAACCATTATTTCTATACAGAGAAGATATTAGGCCAGCACCACCCTGACTTGGCCTAAACACATCACTGAGTACTCTAAATCTGAGTGCTGGTACTGATATGACTTTGATGTCATTCCTAATAAAATGTCACTATACTGTAAGCTGAAGGACTGCAGACATCATGTGATGTAAAATCGTGTCCACATCTGAATGCTGTGTGTTATTTAGTGTTCCAGTGAAACGTAAGCGCGTCTCTGTTGAATGACTGTAAATGGGCTGCCATGAAGATTTCATTGGCAGAGAAGATGAAGCAGATTATCCAGGATTTACTCAGTGTATTCTATCCCTCTGTGTGTGTGTGTGTGTGTGTGTGTGTGTGTGTGTGTGCGTTTAATTTTCTCTTCCATTACTGTAGTTATTGCACCACAAAAGAAAAACATATCAGGTCAGGAAATGAACTTTTCATGCGTTTTATCCTGCTGACCTTCTTTCACTCTTTCTCCATACTTCTCTTGCTATTTCTCCTCTCTCTATTTCTCTCTCTTTCATTTCTTCTCTCTCTCTCTCACACACACCCTTTCTTTCTTTCTTTCTCTTGTTGTTTTTCTTTCCCTCCTTTTCATGTGCTCTCTCTCTTCTCTGCCTGTCCTGTCTATTTCTCTCTTCTACCTCTATTTTTCTTTCTGTGCCATTCTCTCAATCTTTTTTCTTTCTCTATTTCTGTCACTCTTTTTCCACAGCCCCTTCTCCCTCTCTTTTAATATTTTTCTTTCTCTCCATTTTCTTTGAATATTCTGTTTTACCCTTTCTCCGCACATTTTTTTCTTTATCTCTCACCTACTCTTTCTCTCCCCCTCTATCTCTCTCTCATCCCTCTCTCTATCTCTCTCCTGTCTTACTCTTTCTGTACTTTCTCAGTTTCACATATCCTCCATACTCCTGCCCCTCACCTCATCCATCTTTCTCTGTGTTTTTTTCTTTTTCTACATTTCTCTTAATGTTCCCTGTTTCACACTTTGTCCTTATCTTTCTCTCTCTCTGCTCTCTCTGTCTCTCAATCTCTTCTGTCACCCCCTCCCCGCCCCACTGTATTGGTTACTCCAAGCATCTGTATTGGTTTTAAAAACAGGCTGGGGGTTGAATCGGGTCACAGATTTGACCCTGCCGCCTCGTAAAGAAACACACACTGCAGCCGAGGTGATGATGATTCACAGACACTCTCACACTCGCACACCTTTTTACTCGCACAGGCTTTTATGGTATGACAGAAGTGTGAAGAAGTAGTGCTGATGGGTCCTGTAGGGAAGTCCGTGCTGAAGGCGTACAGCTGGGACGACACTTGTGTGTTTACAAGCCGAAAGGTGGGACTAGAAGAGCTTGTGTAGAGAGCTCGACTGAACAATATGATGTTGACAGTCAATAACTGCTGATCAGTTGACATAACTACTTCTGTCAACAAAGTGAAGTGCAGCCTTATTTGTCTTGACAGTGCTGGGTGAGGACTAGTTAGAGACTAAACACATGGAAAGTTGTCAACATTTGCAATAAAAGGTTCAGCTTCATCTGCTGCTTCTGCTACGACATGTGCACAAAACAAATCAACCCAAGATCAATCAGTAAAATCCCTTCACTTTAACAAACATGGTATTGATGAAACACTTGGAATTTCTGACTTTCGACAGAATGTCTCCTCCTTGGTTTCAGTGAGTTGTGAATAATAATAATATCAAATTACTCTCTACTTTTCTTATCGGCTGCAGTAACTGTGACTTTTAAGACTAAGCCGAGCCGCCTCAAAGACACGATTTTTTCTTTGAAAACTCCCAGTGCAGGGAAAGCTGGGTGGCCAAGACGCGTGGGCTTTGCTCCAGATATTCAGAGGGGGGACAACGCTTGGAGGAGTCCGCCATCCGCACCAAATAATAACGCATGGGCTATGTATAATCAAAAACCATAGCCTTTTATTATGCCATATTTCACGGCTGGATGGCATTTAGGGGAGATGGAGGAGAAACAGGAGTAAAGCGGTGCTCTCGGGGCGAACGCTGTGGAGCCTGGCTTTTTCCGGACCGTTCCCCACTCCAACTCAAACAGGGTGAGGTCATGTTCGCCTCGCCGCCCCACTAGGACTGTTGTGCGCATTAGCCAATACAAACAGCACTGCCTGAAACAGAACGTTTATCTGGGCCAACTCAGTTATACTTACCAGCTCCAAGCACTCTCCAAAAGTATTGAGCTGGTTACATGATTCCAGTGAATATTGGATATGTGGCTACCTGTTTTTTAGATATCAAAAGTTGAAACCCATATGAACTACTACAGTAGCCAGAAGGATGTTCCCGGTGAAAAACCAGAGCAAAGTGTAATGATATCAGAGGTAAGAGTAAAAATGGCTATTCAGTTATGTGAATAGATATTTTAATATTGGTTTAAATAATATGCAAAAACCATAAATGTGTTTTGTAGGGGTGGGAATCACCAAAGGCCCCACAATATGATAGCACAATACTTTAGTCACTAAGAATGGCTTACTCTTACATTGTGATATACTGAATATGTATAACATATATTATGATTTATGTGCGAAAATTTTATCTGTACATCTTACTTTAACCATTTTTATTGCAACAAAATGGGATTGTAGTTAGGATTGTAGAAGTGGTGTCTGTGTGTTGATACAATATTACCAAGTAAATTACTGTGGAACTCTGCTGTATAGATTTTTCCTCCAAGCTTGGTATTTTGTATCATTACAGTTATTGACATAGATTAACTATTTGTATGTCTCACTTTTAGCAATATAGCAATGGAGTCATCAACCAAATGACCAAAAACTAAAAAAACATGGACACAATGGAATGATCAAGAGATATAGGTATGCTAGATTTACCTAATAAAGTAATATTAATTTTTTCCTTTTTTATTAATATCAGTAGAAAGTATGTTCTTTTTTAGATATCTGAATCTGATTACTGGAACCTCTTATTATATCCTATTACACATTTCTATTTGAGTAACTACTTGGGATATAGTTATTCTCAGGTTATAAAAATGCTTGAAACAGCTAAGGGTTGGCCATTTAAGAGATAAAAATGAGGGTGGGTGCAAAACAATACAGCATGGTATCATGATTTCCTGTGTGGCAATATCATACTGACACAAGGATGCCTAGTATCAATATCCAATATATTAGATAAATGTGAAGTACGGTTTCTATAACAGTGTTAGTCAGTCTGTCAGTCCCTTTTGGCTGCAATAATAAAAATGATTGAAGTGAGGTGAACAGATTGAAAACGTTGTCTCATTAGATAAAACAGATGTTGACAAAGCCTTTGGTGACTTCCATCCCTAGAAGAAAATAGCAAATGTTTAGTCAGAATCGAGTTATTCATTCTGTGCCAGCTTACCTCAAGGCTTTAGTTCAGTCATGCTGTTAGCAGTTAAACCCATTTCATTAGCAAACTTTGTTGAAGTTCTGCATGGTTGCGTCAATGTCTTTTGCTTGAACGTTTTCATGGAAATCCATCACCTGCTAGGCTCTAGGTGAGTTGTCTAACAGCCCCAAAGCCAGAAGCAAACTCATATAATCACTGCGGTGAAGGTGTGTCGTTACTATATATCTTGTTTGAGAAGCAAAGCTCTCAAGTTGAAACAATGTTTTGAAGAGGGAAGGGTTGAGCGCTGGTCTCCGTCTCATGTGGTCTGTGGTTGGCCAGTCCCATAGGTCCTCAAACAACCCCCTCACCCCCACGCCCCCCATTGGACTCAAAAGCATTTTCAGCACAAAGATGGAGATGAAACCACACGATGATGTCTGGAGGACAGGCAAGCGGTTTTTCAAGGACCCGGCCATTCACACATCAAAGGCCTTCGTCAATGGGCCACCTCGCATTGTTCCTCTCTTCTCTGCTGTGCAGGTGTGCTCCTTCACTCCGGGTAGAGTGGGCCGCAGAAAGCCGCAGCCAACACAGACGAGGCTCCACAAGATTGTATCTCCTCTGTTGGGTCTCTGAGCACAGGGACAGGTCTCAGCTAGAGCCTATAAACAAATGATGTCCTCTATATTATACACTGCTAATGCTTAAGGCTGAGTTGGGCTTTAGTTTCTACTTGACTTTGGATTTGCTTCGTGATTGTTTTGGATTTGCAGTGTTTTAGTTAGAATCGCTGAACCACCGTGAGAAAAACAGAACGTCCCTAACATTTTGCAGTGTGTTAGAATGGGACCCTCATGGCATGATTTTTCGCCCATATTCTCTGTGTGCCATATTGTTTTTGTTTGCTTTTGAAGTGATAGCAAACGTTGGAGCTCCTGCAGGTTCTGCAGACGTGCCTAGTCACATCCTTTCGCTGATAAAGCTCACCCGGAGCAGAAAACAAAGTAGCTTTTTAGCCTTGTCTCATGTTATCATGCATTTGTTGTCATTTTTGGGAACGAAATTTGAGGGTAAACAGAAACTGATCTTTGGCTGGCTGGCTTTGGTCTGTAGTGAAGATATGAGTTTATATGTATAGTGTGTGGTATGTAGATGGTACGCTTTTCATAACAGATAAAAAAGGATAAACTAGCTAGCCAGTAGGTCAGAGTTTGAGGATGAGCTTGACAGTAGCTCTAGCATTTAGGTTAAGCTCAACAATCAGTAGCTCTAGCATTTAAGTTAAACTCAACAATCAGTAGCTCTAGCATTTAGGTTAAACTCAACAATCAGTAGCTCTAGTATTTAAGTTAAACTCAACAATCAGTAGCTCTAGTATTTAAGTTAAACTCAACAATCAGTAGCTCTAGCATTTAGGTTAAACTCAACAATCAGTAGCTCTAGTATTTAAGTTAAACTCA
The DNA here is from genome assembly GCA_021613375.1 of Megaleporinus macrocephalus. Classification (NCBI taxonomy): domain Eukaryota; kingdom Metazoa; phylum Chordata; class Actinopteri; order Characiformes; family Anostomidae; genus Megaleporinus; species Megaleporinus macrocephalus. The sequence continues at coordinate 31,637,581 of CM038716.1, forward strand.
ACAATCAGTAGCTCTAGCATTTAGGTTTAACTCAATAATTAGTAGCTCTAGCATTTAGGTAAAACTCAACAGTCAGTAGCTCTAGCATTTAGGTTTAACTCAATAATTAGTAACTCTAGCATTTAGGTAAAACTCAACAGTCAGCAGCTCTAGCATTTAGGTAAAACTCAACAGTCAGCAGCTCTAGCATTTAGGTTTAACTCAATAATCAGTAGCTCTAGCATTGAAGATAAACCCGACAGTCAGTAGCTCTAGCATTTAGGTTAAACTCAATAATCAGTAGCTCTAGCATTTAGGTTAAACTCAATCAGTAGCTTTTGCATTGAAGATAAACTGGATTTTACATTGAAGATAAACTGGATTTGAGGTAAACTTGACCTTCAGTAGGTTTATATTTGCTTTTTTTCGGAAACACTTGTCTGTTCTTCAGTCCTGACTGTTGACAGCAAACTTTAATTTCCTCCTTGCTTTTTTTTCCGGTTTTACTCCGGTTATCAGCCTCCGCCCACACACTTTTACGAGCCACATGGTCGAGAGCCTTATGGTGCTGTTGATGATCATTTTTTATTCCTACTTTTTACGGATGGGGTGATCCAGAGGTCTTCACTTCCGATGCTTGTCCTCAGAGACACCTGTAGGGTCAAGCGGGCAGGATGCTCGGTATACAGCCCTTTCATTATTACCTCACTGAGCTCATCCCCAGCACGGTGCAGCTGAGCAGCAGCCGCAGGTCAGAAGCTCAAAATGAACATGTGCTAAAGTTCAAAGTCAGGAAACTTAAGACTCTTGTAGAGGAAATGAGAATTATTTAAGACTGTTTTTTAAGACTGTTTGCTAATATTTAAGATTGAAATTGAGATTATTTCTTTTGTACTGAAATGTTTTTGCTTTCTTTTTTTAGAATTATTTCCTGTTGAGGTTCATGTATGAAATTTCTTTTATTTGTCGCAATTCATTTTTATATGATAATTTTTCAACCTCTCTTTATGCCTTAAACATGCTGTTTTTGTTACTGTGCCTTTAAAAATGCCCCTAGTTCTGATTAGCATTCTTGGCTGTCTTGTTTCTGGCCTTGTACAACATGCAGTCTAGTCTGAAACACTCTTTAAACTTCAGCACGAATGTGCAGGCAAAACTGCTGTAAGGTGATCAGGTGGATGCAAGTGAATTGACTTTTTTTGTGACATCACAAAACTAATTTGTTGCAAATAGACTGTTTTTGCTGCTAGGGTTCCATACGTGGACGCTTCGCACTGGGGCAAAAAGGTTCAATTGAAAACCAGGTTTACATGTGTTTGTTTACATTGTGTTCTTTGTGATATAGGCCTTTTAAGCAGTGTTCCTTTGCTTTTTATATTGAGCTTGTTGATAAATGATTATTTTAAAATAATAGTTCAGTTAAATTCTGAGAGTTCTAATATGCAGTACATGAAGTCTGCTGATTAAAGCCAGTTTGTGTTGCAGTCTGTAGAGTCATGTTCATATCAGGCAGCAGAAGCTTGCTGGTGCTCGTTTCCTTTATGGTGAAGCTCTCCAAATTGTTCTCGCACTCATGGCCTTCTCTTCCTCTCTCAGTAATATAACCACATCCAGCTTCACTGCTCTGAACTGACTCAGCCCTAATGTGAAAGTCCCTCCACAGCAGAAAGGAGCTTCATACTGGATTGCTTCATACTTGCCGTGAGCCCGTAGGTCTCCTGTGTTCTGTCTTTGTTTCTGAGGAGAAAACAAGACGCCACACAGGGAGTTGGGGGGGACGAGGGGAGAAGAGTTTTTTCCCCATCAGCATCATAAATCTCAGGAATATTTTGGAATCTGCCGTGGGTTTCTGCGTAGTGCTTCTAAATATCTCCTGTCCAGTGAGGCTGGAGTGCCTGCTGGGGAACTGCTATAAATCAGCGAGCGGAATGTTTCTGCGATGTTAACAGTAGCAAAGTGGGCTGTAAAACAAAAGGAGGAAAAACTCTAAGTCCGCTTTTTCTCTGTCCGTCTCTTGGCTGTCTCTGATTTCTCTCACTGTCAAGGCTTGAGGTGCTCAGAGGTGCTCTGCGGCATGTTTGTTCGTGCTTTGACACTTTTCCCCACTTATCTCGCTCAGGTTGGAGATAATGTCATTTTACACCAAACAGGCTGATAAAGCACTGATAGCTAGTGCAAATGGCTGCTGTCAGGACAAAACCTTGTACGATTGTTTGAGTTATACTGTAAGTCACTGTTCATAAGGCTACGTGAAACCTTCATAAGCCACTAGGCATCATCCATCACACAGGCTACAAAATCGGCAAATTTAACCTTCACAGTGAGTGACGCCTGCTGGAATAAACATTTATAAACATTCATGTAGGGTTATGTCAGCTGTCATGACAAGCTTATGTAGGTTGTTCCACGTTCCTCTGACAGTGTTTTTAGCTTTCAGGAAACCTCAATGGAAACGTATACACTGTAACCTCAAGACGTCTCCTGAGAGTCCTGAATAATAAAGTATTTTGCAGTTTGTCTTTATTGATGGCCTAAAAAAACAGAATACTGAGCCACGGCACGGATATCTTATTAGTCTTGTATGTAGGTTCAGCCCTGCTGTACTTCCTGACTTTACAATGAATACCTCTCATTCTCTCTCACTCTGTCTCTGTTCTTATGCAATCCTCTTTCATATTTTCACTGCTAAGTCTGTCGCAGACGGTGCAACAGTCAGTCTAGTCTTTCTTCTTCCCCTCTTCTTCTGCGCTTTGTGAAGCTGCTCTGTAGCTGCAGAGCAGATCCTCCTTAAAGATAGCAGCGCTGAGCGTCGTTTCATCTTTCCCAGGCCCATCTGGTAGAGGTTAGCGGCCCATGTGGAAGCCATTGGGGCCGAGGCTGCGCTGTGATCAGAAAAGGATGTGCCCCTCTGGATCTGCTGCACGTTTGTGTAGACCCTCATTCTCTCTCTCTCTCTCTCTCTCTCTCTTTCCCCTTCACCCTCTTTAACATACCTCGCCCTCTTATTCTCTCCCTTTGCCCTCCCATTATCTCTTCTCTCTGTCTTTTTGGTCTCTGTGCTCATCTGTTCTGCCTGAGGCATGATAACAAGCCCTGAGAATTTTTTGTTCAGCACTTTCAGGCGTCTGTCATGTTGGGCTATAGACGACGGTTGCATGGATATTTCCTCAGAGTTGACCGACGCATTGCCTTTAATGAAGATCACGTTGATCTGATTGCATGCGTGTGGTCAATTTATCATTTCTCCTCTAGTATTCTCCTCAGTTTTCCACCCCTCTCCCTGCTCCCCTCTCCTCCTCTCCCTGCCTGGTAAAGAGATTGGAGAGGAAGTGGGATTGTGTGGTGAAATGAAAGTGGCCATGACGAAAGGCTGAAAGATGTGCTGTTGCTGAGCTTTTTCTTTCCCCCCCCTCTCTTTCTCTGTCTGTCTTTCACTCCCCCCCTCATGTTCTTCCTCTTCCTCCTCCCATCTGTACCCCCTCGGTGGTTTAAAATACTAAAACAGGCCGGATTATGTTTCCTGTCCGTGCAGCTGATGCAGAGCCAGAATCTCACTCTGCTCACAGCAGAACACACTGAGACATGACGCACACATGTACAGACTCACATCCGGCTCTGAGACGCTGGAGGACTGAGAGAGGAGTTGGAGCAGATCAGTCCACAGGGAGGAGAGTGTTTACACTGTTTATTAACACTGATATAAAAGGCAGCAGGAGTCATTCTAAAATCAACAAGACCCTAAAGACCCTAAAGACCATTAACACAACAAACATGTGTAGCTTAAAGGGGTCCCGTTGCATTATATCAGCATCCGGTTTTAAAGAGCTCATGTAGAGTCTTCTTCTTTTTTCCCTCCTCTTTCTTCTTCTTCTTCTTCTTCTTCTTTATTGCCTTCTACTTCTTCTTCTTCTCCTCCACCTCGTCCTATTCTTCTTCTTCTTCTTCTTCTTTTACGTTATCTTCTTAAGTCTTCCTTATCTTCTTATATACATCTTCACCACATCCTACGTCTGTTTTCCTCTTCTCATTCTTTTTCGTCTTTGTCTCATATTCTTCATTCCCTTCATCCAACTTTTTCATCTTCTTCTTGTCTTTCTTAGGCTTTTTTAGGCTTTGAGTTTCTCCTTGTTCTTCTTGTTCCTTTTCTCTTTCTCTTTTTTGTTTTTTTTTTACTTTTTTCTACTGCTTCTTAAGTTAACTTCTTCTCCTTCTTTCTCTCATATTTTTGCTTCATATCATCCTACTTCTCCTTAATCATCTTCTCCTTCATCTTCTATATGTACTTAAGCATCTTTTCTTAATTTTCTTCTTGTTTTTGTACTTTGTTCGCATCTTCTCTTTTCCCCTCCATCTCAACCTTCCTTCTTCTTCTTCTTGAGACTGTATCTCAGGTCGGCTCCGTATCTGCACAGCTGTGAGACATTGTGCTTGTGTATATGTGTGGTGAAGGTCAGGAATGTTAATTGTAAAGATTGTTTTAATACGGTCTTTATTACAGATGCTGTCAGTCGGAATTCCAGAGTAAATCCGGTAGAAGAATCCAGGAGAAAATGTAAAAAAAAATGTCATTCTAACAAAGAAAGCTTGATCAGGTTTTCCGTTATAGTCCACCGTTCCTGTGCTGAGGATTTGCTCGTCAGAAACCTTCTGTACATTGACTACTGCAAGCCCGGGGAACATCTGATGCCCATTAGGTCACAGAGTTCCTGCAGGGAGAGGGGAGATCAAATGTAGGTCACTTTTAATAAACTTTTCATGGTTTGAATTCTACAAGTGCGCCTTATAATTCTCAGTCAACTCGCTGTAATTGATAACTGACAACTTGAATACTGCTGGCTTGTTCAGACAACAGACCGAGGAATAAATGATTAATATTGCTGAGCTTTCAGAAAACAGAAAGATAAATCTTGTGACTAGAGCCCTACCGTCTACACAGAACCTATAAAGAACCCAATGTTCAGAAACAGGATCGCTTTTATTCGCCTGTACGTGTCAGTGGAATTTAACCTTCCTTGTCAGGAGCCTTCAGGCTGGGAACTTACCCCACTCCATCCACAGCACCGGAGTTAACGCTGTAGGACTCTCTTGTGCCTCCCAAATCTGTACCGGAATCACTTTCTTGTTTTTGCTTATATCTTTGGGTAGATTTATGAAAATGCGTGCAGCGTTTATCCTGTCCGGAAAGCTGCCAAGAGGCCGCCCGAGACCTGAGGTATATATCTGTATTTCAGACATGATAGAAACAGCATACTAGATAACAACTACAGATGTATGTCACTAAAATAGATCTCTCTCTCTCTCTCTGTCTCTCTTCCGTGTGTGGTTCAGTGAAAAGTAAAGGGATGATTCAGTATGTGATTTGTGTGTGGTGATCTCAGCAGGACTGCTCACGATGTAGGGCTTATCCTTTTTGGCTCCGTTCTCTGGGAAACAAGTTGAAAGATGAGGGGAAAGCCAGATCAGTCCTGCCTGCTTTTCTGCATCTGAGAATTAGATTATCTTTGTGCTCAGTTGCTTTGCCTTTCCATTAATGGCACTATATTTAAACTGCTTGTTTGAAATAAGGCTTTGATGCACTTTCAAAGCATACCCACAATTCCCTGCAGTCCATATATGCAAACGAAGTGACAAAACGACTCTTTTTCGCTCAGTCATGGTTGTGAGGTCACAATCATGAATGAACTTACATGCGACTGCACATTAAGCCTGTAGAACTTTTTCCCCATTCGTTCACAAATAATGAGAGTTTCAGCTTTTGAACAGAAGTCATGTAAGTCAGAGTTTACACTTCAGAGGGAATAAACTACTACCAGATTAGGCTCTCTGGGAATGGGGAACTGGTCCGTGGTCAAAGTTTACATGATTTTTGTCAAGCTGGTTGAATTAATTCAAATTACAGATTAAGGTTGGGCTGTTTTTTTATATGCACTCTTCTCAACTCCTCTAACAAAAGTCTCTGTTTGTTTGCACACAAGTAATCAGATCCTATATCCTGAGAGTACTGCTTAGTGTAGACTTTATCATGACACCGAGCATCATGCAAGTTCAATCAAGAGTCAGATAAGCAGCTATATGTTACCTGAGCTTTAGCTCTAAATTAACAATTGCTATTATTATTAATTTGTTTGTGTAAACACACTGTTGTTCAGTACACCTTTTCCAATTGGGAATGTTATTGGATGCAGGTGTTTACATGACTATTACTCTTTTATTTAACGTATTAGTTACTGGGTTACACACCTTATTCAATCTGATAGAAACTCTATTTAGAACAGCCTCCACCATAAACGTATTATGTTCTGATTGAGCTATTAGTTGGAATATTCACGGGTTATCAGGATGCATGTAAACAATGTTTGAGACTCAGTCTGAATATATTTACCCAATAGCCACATCTACATGTAGCCTGGTTGTCTGTTACAAATTACACATCAATCAGAATAGAATTCCACATATACATGAGTCAAAATAGGCTAGTCTGATATACAACTCCAAATACATATTCTACTGGATTGAAAGTGATGGAAAATCCTGTAAATCGTCCATAGAAAAATATTAGCCATGTATGCACCTGTACCTGATTACATTCCCTGATACATTCTTGAGTACAAGTTTAAGTACATATGCATCATAACATGACGGGAGTTAGAAACTGGTCTGCAGAGTTTATGCTTCGGTCTTTAAAAGACTTGGAAAAGACAGATGGAAGTTTTTCATATCAACTAAAACAAAGCTCAGGTAACATTCTGCTGCTCACCCTGACTGGACTCATGTGATGCTCATTGTCATGGTAACCTCTACACTAAGTAGTAGTCTACGCATGGACGTGATTATTTAAAGTGTGCATGTAAACAGAGATTTGTGTCTTGATTGTTGAGTAGAGTGTGCATATAAACACCTCAGTCTTAATTTATAATCAGAACAAATTCAGTCAGATTGGTGAGAATGTTTGCATCTAAACCTGATGAACTGAGAACACTAAAAAAAAGTAAATACAGCAAAGAAAGATACTTAGTCTTTTTAGAAGCTATTTGAAAGATGTGTAGTGTTTCCAAGGATATTCCTTAAGACACAATCAGAGAAACGGGCTCTTTAATTGTAACGGTTAAAGAAAGACGAGGAAGTGATCATGTAAAAAAATCAGTTACGCCTGTTTTTAAAAGGAAAGAAATACAAGAGCATATGGACTCTGTAACGTTATTAATGCGGTGTGGGGAGATGCTGGAGGCGCAGTGTGATGGGGCAGAGCTGGGTTAGTGGGCCACTGCTGTCCATCTGCCTGTAGGAGGAATGTCCTTTCTCACAGACCGTGCAGGTTAGCTAACTCAGTGCTCCAGAAAGACTTGGCATGCTCACATATCTGCAGGGGACCTATTATGCTTTTCTTTTTTCTTTTCTTTTTTTATTGTGCATGTAAAAGTTCTGCAAAGTTTTAAAGCCCAAAGTACACGCCAGCAACTCTCTCCCACATAAAACACTTTTCTCAGCTGCCTTAACAGCCCAGTGCTTTTTTCAGTTACAAGGTGACATCATCTTGTCCATAAACAGGCTTGGCACACCTTCACACAAAACACAGAGAGCTAAAAAATAAATAAAGACCACTCTGAAACGTCTTGCTCTAGTCTAGCTTGTGAGGGTGGATATGCTTGTTCTACCTGGCTTTCAGGATCGGACTCTGGCTTAAACTGATATGGCAGAACTGACATATTGTAAGAATAGCCATAACCGTGTATAAAGGTTGGTGAGCTGACTTATCAAAGCACACTGGGAGGTTGAGCTTAAACATACAGGAGCTGTAACAGGGTGTTTCAGATTCAGTGTGAATACAGATGGATAGTATAAGGAAAAATAGCAGGTTTTAGAAAAAAATCGGAAAAATCATCATGCTCATTAAAGACCCAGGCTTGTTCAGTGTGACTATGCATTACACGAGCCACTTCTGATATGTAGAATATAGCTTATTTGACTGATGCGTACACACACACGAATGAACGACTTGTTTGAATTTGTGTGAGCAACTAATTCAAGCAATCACTCCGCTCCGCTCGACAGCTGCAATTTGGCCGCGTAGGTACACGAGGACTTGTCAAGCGCTCGGTTGCACTCTGCGCTGCTCCTGACAAGCCACTTTCGAGGCACTCCACTCAAAACAACGTCGCTCCTCCAGCAGCCCAGCCTGACTTGTTTGGATAGTGCCCTCAAATGTTCCTCTATTTCCATAAAGGTGTTTATTCTCTTGTCCTTTTCTCCGGTCTTACACTGTGTCAGTTTAAATGAACTCCCCGGACCATTCCTCTGTAACAACAGCAGCAGCAGCCAAACATAGTTGGAACGTGACGGAGCCTTGTTATGGCCTCATGTAAACTTTGTGTTTTAATTTGCCTCGGAGCATAAAATGGCGAAACGTGATTGGTAGCTATGATAACGTTTGTTGTGTTTCCACAACAGCCGATGTGTTTCTCCCGCAGTTCAAATGCTCTGCTAATCGTCCTCCTCCCATGCCTCATCAGGAATGGCTCTCCGTGACATTGTGGGCTTTAGATTTTGGAGCGTGTAAAGATACAGTTCTTCACGTTGTTTCTCTTTCCCCTTTACGATCCCTCGCTCTGAAGACATTGTGAAAGCACCAAACAAGTTACTATCCCCACCTCCCTCTCTCTCTTTTCACACCCACCTACACAAACACTCTCCAACTTCATACACACTAAGAGTTATGACTGTCCTAATGCACACGGAGAGGCAGAGTGAATAGGCCCTCTGTCTGCTCTGCTTCTGGAGTAAGCTGTCAGGTGCTGTTTCCTTTCAGGTCCTCCCCTACTGCAGCTTTGATGATTTACTGCTTTTCCACATAATTAATTTTGAAGAGGAGTTCTGCTCTTTTTCTGTGAGCTCCTCCACTCTGCTCCTGCTGTTAACAGTACGCTTGGTTGGGGATCTACAGAAATCCTTGAGCTGGAGATCTCTTACTTACTTATTACTTATTAGTAGGCTGGGTTCATGTTTCTGAGACTGCAGTCTTTTGTGGGACGGATTCTTTGTATTTTATTGAATTTTGGATCTTTTAGTTCTAGAGATTCTCATTTAAAGCAAAACACTACATGTGGATAGGGTAATAGCATAAATCCAGCTATGAGTGAAATATAAGCATATCCATTTGTAATATTATTCAGGACATGGTTAGAAATGAATATGTGAAGTTTCACAATCGTAGTTATAAAATCTGATTTTTTTATTTTTTTTTTGTTCTGAATGTAGATTTTCAGGCTGAATCTCAACCACATTACTGAGTGAATGTTGTTATTAGTACAAAGTAAGTACACATATCTGGGTGTCCTCTGTTAAAAAGAACAGATGCAAATTGACAAATCAGACTAAAAGAGTTCAAACATTTTCTTTTGATCATTTAATATCTACTTGAAACAGTGTACATCATTTTACTTTTGTTCTCTCAAGAATAGATTTACATGCTTTCATTTTTCCAAACCACAATATTCTTCTTATACTTCTCATGCAATCTGTCTTCAACACTCTTTTAAAGCTCCTGTGTCTTTAAGCCCCACCTCCCAAACAGCCCAGTGTGCTCTGATTGGCCAACTCATCCACTCTGTTCTAGTTGGTCAACCACCAGAGAGGAAAGTACAAGTTCCACCCCCACACTGCTGTAGCCATTTTTACAATGGCTTGGGTTCTGCTGTTTGAGGTAGACCCAGAGTCTGATCCTGAAAGTCTGGTGGAACAAGTTCATCTTCCCTTTTCAGAGTTTTCAGAGTTCTAATATTGCTATATAGCTGTGTGTGTGTGCCAAGATTGTGTTACAAGATGATGTCACCTTGTAACAGAGGAAAGGGTTGAAATTCCAAAGAGCCGTTTCAGGTAGCTGAGAAAAGTGGCTCCTGTGGGAGAGAGTTTCTCCCTCTGGCATGTACTTAGGGCTTTATAGTGTTGCAGACTCTGCAAACTGAAATTTAAGCCCTTTATCCAACTTTACATACTATAAAAATACTCAGTTCAGTATTGAGCTATGCTAGACTTGTAAGACGTTCTTTTGGCTGCAGTAAGTAAGAAAATGTCACTTCATGCTGAAGTTAAGTGGTTATAAATTCTGTGAGTACTACCTGCCTGCAGTGTGTTTGTATGTAACTGGTGACTTCCCCCAGAGGTTGTAGTCATGATGCTCTCTGCTGCTTTACTACGAGGGGCTGCAAATCACCTGCCTAAAATACTCTGCATGGTTTTACAGGTTTGACACTGTAGAAAAGCATGATATCGGATAATTGAATAGTTGAGGGAGGGCTTGTCCTGCCTCTTTGCCAAACAAAGCATATGGCAGTAAAATTGTCCTCCCGCTGTTTGATTTCTGAGAGCTTGCACAGGACTAACAGCTCATAGAGGAAGAGAGAGAGAAAGAGGGGTTGACAGGTAATTTTGAAAGTGTTGTGATGGAATTTTGGATTTAAAATTGGAGATGTTATAATAATATTAATATTTTATATTTGTGGAGCTTCTTTTATATACATAAGGACTGTCATTGTGCACATTTAAAATAGTAAAATGTAATAAAATAGCATTAAAATGAAGAAGAAAATGAAAAGCGATAAAGGAAAATGGCTGTAAAAACAAAAACAAAAAAAACAACGAAACTGTGACTATGCTGCAGGTCTGTAAGTCTTTGGCTGACGTAGCCAAAAAGTACTCAAATTTGCAGAAACTTTTTCCAAATGAGCTCACAGCGTATGTTTGTGATGTGTTCAGGCTCACCACTCCACTTTTCTGTGTGCTCTCCAACGCGTGCTGGTCTGGTTGACTTAAAGCCACATTTGCTAATCTTTAAATATGTTTTTGGTTAAACATCTGTAATTTGCAATCTGTAATTTATGGTACATGTGCCTTGCTAAGATGTTAATTAACAAGCCTGTGAGCTGGAATCACTTATTTATTTATTTATATGAATGCTGAGAGTTTACAAGCAATAAAAGTAAATACCTACAGTTTTGAGGCTTTAGAGGCTGTTTATTATCGTTGTTAGTATATATCTCAGCCTTTGATATTTCGGCAAGGAGCATGTATCTAATCTCGTTCTTCAGTGCTGACGAACATAAAGTTCTAGATTTGCTACTTTTCTACTATTTCTTAAATAGTAAAAAAAAAAGTGGTTTAAAGTGGTTTGTTGTAAAATACTTTCTTCTAGAGTAAGAATTGTTGGTGGTGACAGTGGTGCTCCTTTATTGAACACCGGCCTGAAAAGCACATACTTTGCACTGAAACAGAAGGGGAGGTCACCATTAGCCAAAGGCTTCCACCCCATGGTGATCGACCCTCAACACAAAACACCCACACACTCATACACAAACAACACATCTTTAAACAGAGGAACAACCTTTCAACAAGTCCCTTTTCAGAGTCTGTGCACCTTCTCAAACTACAACAGCAACAGCCTCTGAGGAGTTTAATGCCTCCTAAAACTCCCTAAGTAAGCTCTTACATAAAACTGTTATGCACTTGCCAGAGCCGTAGTGTAATGTTAGTTTATGATAGTTTAGATATTTGATTTTGAATATTTTTAAATGCAGTCATGGCAGAGAGGATCAAAGGGAATCATATTTTTTCAGGCGAACAACTGATTGACTGTTATCAGCATGTAAAACCAAATATGGAGGTTCACATATGGTTTTGGAGAGTTTAGTTAGTCTAGTTTGTCATGTTGATTTTGTCATGGACAATGCACAAAATACATTTGAAGAGGAGAAGTGCTCGTTTCCATCTGCAGACACTGGGCAGATGACTAATACAAAAAATACAATACAGAGAAGTACAAAAACTCACTCACTTCCACTCATCATCAACACCCGTTATTCTCCGGGATCATAAGGGGGGCTGGAGCAAATTCACGCATGTTCACAAACTACAATTATTAAGTATCTCCAATCTGCCTGACTGGACTGTCTTTGGACTGTGGGAGAAACCAGAGCACGCAGCGGAACCCACACAGACAAACAGAGAACATGCAAACACTCCACATACCCTGCTCGCCTGGCCGGGAAATTAAGCCTTGGCGGGTTTTCCTGCTGTAATTAGAGAAACACAATGCAGTAAAACCCACAAGAGCAATTAAATATATAACCAATTCTTACACCCAAGTTTACATGTCCCCACAGGGTAAGTGTATAAGCAGGTTTTGGCCCCCATCATGTGACCTAAACACTTTCTCACACACACACACACACACGCACACGCACACACACACACACACACACACACACACACACACACACACACACACACACATTACATCTTCACCATGCTGCCTTAGACTGTCCTCTGAGTGTAGATGCTGGGGTCAACTCAGCAAGACTAGAGGCCCCTCTTTGAAGTGAAGCATAATCTCAGAGGGAGAGTGAGAGAAGGTAGTAGAAAAAAGAGGAGCAGAGAGGAAGAAGGGAGTAGAAAAGAGAGGCAAGAGAAAGAGAGAAATAAAAAAGAGGTGCTGAAAAAGGGAGGAAAGTAAGCCAGAGTAATGGAAAGAAGACAGGAAGAGCAAAGATGCGTAGGGGATAAAAAATAGAGAAAGAGAAATAGAAGAGCAAGAAATGAGGACAAGAAATGGGAGGAAAAGAGAAAAACTGTAAAAAAACAAAAATCAAAACAAAACAAAAAAACAGCTTAATGTGTGCTGTGTATGGCTGCTATTTATTAAGAGTTTTTTATAACAGGCTCATTCAAGTGGATTGAATTGATTGAAAGAGAGAGAGAAGGAGAGAGGGAGAGCAGGTGTTAGCCCCATAGTATATGACTTGAGGCAGTGCTGGTTTACTGTTGAGCACTCTTGCTGTGCAGTGCTGTGCAGGTCCAACCCAGGGTTCATCTGCGCTCTCCTCTCACTCTCCGCTGCTAATGAGAGGAGGATATTGATCCACCCTGCAGACTCACAGGCAGGTAGATCATATCCTCAGCCCTCTGTACATTAACAATAGAAAGGTATGGCAGTGCAGTCCCAGTGGGCTCCCACAGTGCACAGTGATTGGGAGTAGTTAGTGATGATGGAGTGGGGTTGAAAAGAAGTCAGAGAGAGAGGGAGCTGTATATGGGGAGATATAGGACTATTCCTGGGTTACGGCTTGGGGATATGAATCAACTGCACACATACAGTTACTCAATTAAACTTAATTACATAAAACAAACAAACTGTGTAATTATTAATCTGCAGTTTGCATTATGACAGTGGGTGTGTGAAATTGTATACAGGTATATTTTAAAGCCTTCCAAGTTGATCTGTTTTCCAGTCATCTTTTTTGATTGACAGCTGATTTTGTTACATGAGTTATATGATTATCGCAGCAGAGTGAGGAAAGAATCTAGATCAGCTGTCTAATCTGTCCTCTCTCCATCACTTTATGCTCAGTGGACGTGGTGTGGACAGAGGTTTAAGTTAACTTGGACAGAAAAAGTGGGTTCAAATGCTCAGAGCACCAGGGTTCACATCTGGGACCGATTGTATTCATACATTTTTACAATCATTTTTCATGTTCAATTCGTTCCCCAGACCTGTTGTTGTGCGCTGTGCCCTGACCTTATTCGTGACTCTTCAGTTTTGGACAGCGACAGTGGTACTTGCCCGGACATAAACGTTCTTGTCTGGAGCAAAAGGCACCAGCGTCATAAGCTGAACGCCAGATCACTGGAGCAGTATGTTTATTTGTTTAATGGATTCATCTAAGCAGATAAATGCGGTGACTTCCCCATAATCTTGATTCAGTTTGTGACTAGCGCATTATTCAGGATGACACAGCTTTGTTTTGTTCTCTTATCCTCTTTCAGTTCCATCGCAAGGGTCAGCACTGTCCGAGGGGGAAAGGGCCCTGACCCAAACCTATGTACAGTCTCCCTGTCCATTGGCCAGCTCTGGGTTTTGACGTGCTTTTTGTGCAAATCCCCAGTTCCCCAATGGCTCCGGCGGAATACTCCAGCAGACTTCTGCGGATGCTTAGCGAAATCTTTTCATTTCCGCCGAGCAGGCCTCATTTGATCAGGCCGCCCTGGTCTGTGTGTGGTATTCGGTCTTCATTTTCATTAATGTCGGATGCACAGCGCAGCCAATCTCATTTTAATTTGACATTTCTGCATCTGTTTTCAATTTCGCTGAAGAAGTAGCAGAGAAGTTGTTAGGAGAGCTGATGTCTGTTCACGAGCAGTCGAAAGGCTGCGTGCTGACTGTAGCGAGGTCCATGAGAATTTGTAGGTGCTTTTGTCAGCAGCGTCTTTTGCGCTAGGTGTGTTTGAATAGGGCATGCGGTACTCCACCGAACTGAACCTCATTTTTTAATAAGGTTAAATAAGCTCTGCCATGAGAAGCTATTAATAGCCTTGGAAACACTTTAAGCTACTCCCCCTCACTCTCTCTCTCTCCTCAGTGATCCCTCGTTCTGTGTGAAGAGAGGTGAGGTGGAGGAATGCTACTTTAATGAGAGCAGGAGGGGGCAGAGAGATCCCACTGTGAGCACACACAGAGTTTATAACCACCACATTGCTCTCTGCCATCTTGCTCTGTAGACATATGCCAGAGCACAGCTAGAGGCACCACACACACACACACTCACACACACACGCACAGGTGTGTTTTATACCTGTGTGAGGACATGAGATCATACATTTGCCCAATATTAATGATATATATGTATAAAAAAGTCCAAAATGCATCTGGCCTGTTTACATGCTCCATTGCAAATTTCTGATCCTAGATTTTGTTGGTTTGCTCTGATGGCACTAACACGAAGCACATATTTGTGCAGGTGTTGCTGCTAAATTTTCCTGAAGGCCTTATGCAGTCCTACAGGGCTTCTGTTACGCTTTTCCAATAATTCTACAAGCAGTTGTCTTGGTCTTCCAGACCTCAACTTGACCTCCAACTTGATTGCTGTTTAGAATAGCCCATGGGTGCTGATTGGCAGGACAAGGTTTCAGGAGACCAAGCTTTGAAAAAGAAAAAAAAACAACGCATCTCCTGACCTTTCCGAACAGTGACTGTGAAGAAGCCATAGTTAATTAAGCCAACCTTTATCAGGCTTTTAATCTCCTCTAGAATTTTAATTCACTCTAGAATTGCACTAGAAATACACCAATCTTGCTTAAAATGAGGAAAGTAATGTTTCATCTCTGACTTTTGAGGCTTTTTGTGACCAACTCATCATCTACTCAGCTACTCAACCTCTGAGCCCAAACGAGAGTTTTGGTATTACTTGGATAAGAACCACCAGAAAATGCAACTGACTTGTGAGAACATTGGAGATTTTGAAATATCTTTGCAGAATTATTTCAGAAACTGAAAGCAAGTCTCCTGAAACAGTATCAATATGTAACTATATATAATAGACATAAAACTGACCCTGTAAACCTGAACCAGCCCGAAAATTAACCTCAGTAACCAAAAAGAAATGTTTTGCACTTTTAATTGAAAAAAAGTTGGCTGTGATATTATAGGCTCTGGTTCTCCAAAACAAATAAACATGAAAATAAAATGTGCACACAGACACACATGATGAGAGACGAAGATGCTTGAATAAAGCGCTATGGAGCTTCACAGTTGAGAGTAAGACTCAGAGAAGGTCCTCCTCCAGACCTTTCTCAGAAGGTCTTGCTGCAGTGTGATATGTAGAACCCCAGTGCAGATTTTCAGTTATCATTAGATCACAGGCTTTATATTTCTCCTCTTTTCACTGCTCTCACACATACCAGCACTTGTCTGGTATTTCCTTTCTTTGTACAGTGCCATCAAATTTTTACTACATGGACAAAAATGAATGTACTGTGATGAGACTCATGAAAACCATGTTTTTCTATTTATTTTATTTTTTTTATTTGAGCAGAAAGCATTATTTGTGTGTGTGTGTGTGTGTGTGTGTGTGTGTGTGTGTGTGTATGTGTGTGTATATATATATATATTTATAATATTTATAATGGGTGCACCAACAGAAATGCTCCAAAAATCATTTGAGATTTAAACGTGTTTACACTACCGTTCATTAAACGTTAAGAATGTTTTTGCCTTTTCCTGTTAATTTGCCTTATTTAGAATTTAAATTGGTTGTAAATTTATTGGCTGACAACATACATTTATTCAGTCATGTTTAATTCCCAAATGCTTTCCTGTAGCATTTCTGTTTTTTCCACACTATATACAGTAAAAATTGCAATAGCACTGCTTTTGTTATTAAATCGGCAGCTTCTTCTGAGTCGTAATATTCATACAAGCTTGTATGAACGTTATAGTGATTTCTAAAGTAAGTTGAGGACAGTGTCAGGATAATCGAGCAAGAGGATAGTTTTTTTCCCTGCACTCCTAGAACACTTTCTCTTTTACTAAAGTTTGTATGCTGTTACCATTTTTCGGCTTAAAGACATGGTGGGAGAGCTGGACCCGCTGTGCTGTTACAAGGAGCAAAAAGTGGGATCTTATGGCCAATTAAGTGCTTAAAGGCTTGAAGGAATTTGCAGGCAGTCAGGAGTTCAGGTTACTAAGAGAACGCCTCGCTTTGATCTGAGACAGAGGATGGTGGAGGAGACGGGAGCAGGTCCAGGGGCGTGAGAGGAAAACTCCAGTAAGCACTGAGGTCTTTAAAAAAAAAAAAAAAAAGGCCTGTGTGTTTATGCATACAGTATACCCATCCTGTGCTGTTCTTATCGACTGAGTGAGAGCTCACTGTTTCAGTTGTTCTGCTGATTCATCTCAACACAGAGTCTAATGCCAGTTAGGGACAAGACTATCCCTACACGTAGCAAAATGTTTTCTTCTTGCCTTCAAATCCAGTGGCTGGAATAATGCAGCTAAAACTTTCTGCCTAGTGTTAAGCAAATTGTCAGTTGTTGTGCAGCAGGTCAACTGCAGCTCATCTGGATTTACAGTCCCGGAGCTGATGTTGATAATTGTAAATAGTCTGTAATGTTCATGTAGGAATTCCAGTTTTACTTGTTGTTGAAGAGTCTGGCTCTGGTTTTCTTACTGATTAAAAGTAAGTAGCTGTTTCTGAAGTGCATGCTGTTCTGTGCGTCTGTTTGCAGTTCTCCGCGATGAGTTCAGGCAGAACCCCAGTGATGTGATGGTGGCAGCAGGTGAGCCAGCAGTAATGGAGTGCCAGCCCCCTCGTGGTCATCCGGAGCCCACCATCTCCTGGAAGAAAGATGGCGTCAATGTAGACGACAGAGACGAACGCATTACAGTGAGTCCCAATACATATACACAGTAAACACAGTGCTGCGAAACAGTCTTGTGAGAATTTAGACCTGTTTATTTAGTCATGGTTAATCAGATCTGGCTTATTTGCTCCAATTTCGGCCTAAAGAAAAGCATGAAAGGCTGTGTTATAGCCATATTACTGGACGAAATTGACAATGTGCTTCATGTTCAGTGCTTAATGTTCAGTAGCACTGCTTCGTCATGTTAATAAAGGGTTTACATAAAAATTATCTGATTTCAGTCAAACATGAATGCAGTTTCCAGGTTTCTTAGCAATAGTGGTGGCATGTTCCAGTCAGTGAGGTTCTATATCATATACATATCATATATACTCAGCTCCTTAATTGTAGTCTGTCACTCTCACTCATAGCACTCTCCTACCGGGTACTAAAGATCTCACTTAAAGGGTTACAAATGTGGATTCTAACATAGGATATATATATATTAGTCTATTGGGATGGAACTATAGGTTGAATTACATACATCTTCCTGATTGTCATTCGTCACTGTTGACGATTGCTGTTCTTCATATTTAGACTCCTAGAGAGCATACAGTTGCAGTCAAAAAAACATGGGTTTCCATTTTGGTTGACTGGCATCTGATCTTTAAATTGTGTTAATATTTCATCATGAAGGGACCCACAGAGGTACTTCAGAGTAGTTTTTACATTCTTGTCATTTAGAAGACACTTCTTGTTGGATGGTGTTGATATCCACATTTCTCAACCATCTATTTGGTCAGTCTGGCACTATAAGTACTTGGTATCTTCTTTTCTCTGAGAAAGCATTAGCTGGAATAAAATATAGTCCATCAGAAAAACCTACATCCTACCAGCTGATTGTAGGGCAGTTATTAAATCAGCTACAGCATTGCATTATATTTACAGTATCACCAAGAACTGTCACACATATATCCAGATAAAAGAAGCAGCCCACTGGATAACATAGGAAACAAGTACGAGTTGTTTTACAGAAATCCTCTTGATAAACTAATCCAGTCTATATAAAGCTTAAACAAAAGCACACGTACTGCCCAGAAAAATACTCTTAAACAGTTTTTACACATAAGTGTATGCATGTGTCCTTATTCACACGTAAAGCTGATGGTTATAATTCTCATTCCTGGCCACGTTTTTCATCAATTAAATTTTTCATACTCATTAATATAATACTGTGAAATGTTAACATTCTCACTAAATGCAGAACTAATGGCACACTCTACTTAGCCTATTGTAAATCAGGCCTCCAGGCACTCGTCCCCAAAGAAATACTGATGAATCTTTTTGCGGCCAGATAATCCATTGCAAACGACTGCAAAGTAAAGTAGCCCTTTCATTTAACAGATGTGTAACATTTAGATTTGAACCATTCCTCAAGCAGGGGAACATTGACCGAGGCCCCGTTTCGGAGTGTTTAAGTGGTGTAGTAGTCGACCCTGTCTTGAAGAATGAATGGGGCACATTCATTGGTGTGCAGGAGCGCCGGGCGATGGAAGTTGGCTTCGGCAACACATCGAGGGCTAAAAAGTTGCTTTGCTGATTAAATACAGTCTTTGAACCCCGGCCACCAATTAGTTTGTTTTAATTAAGTGTGCGAGGAGTGGAGTCACGGAATCAATCACAGCTCCTTCCCTATTACGAGAGTGAGAGAGAGACCTTGGTGAGCTCAGCACAGCCCTGACAAGATGTAAAGTTCCTTTCATTTATTTATAGGGGATTAAGGAAGAGGTGCTTTGGGGGTTGTTATCTTTAATCAGGCTGCTGGCAGCATGAGGGAAGCTTTACACTCAGCCCTTCACGGCTAACAAAAGTGGATTTGGAGTAGCTTAGTATTCCCAAAGGAGGAGAGTGTTGGAATTTAGGTGCAATTTGCACATCTTCCCTTTTTATGATAATGCAACCCTGATTGCTGGGCTCTCTGTGTGTGGTTGGTCATTTTCATTATGTTTATGCCTATTTGGTTTATTTCTGCTAGACCCTGCTTATTTCTGCTTATCGTAATGAACAGCTCAGTGAGCATACACACTTGCGTTCTTTCCCGTATGTTTTATTTACTTTTCTGTGCTTTTTAAATGAAAATAATTCTACAGAATCCTCTAAATGTCTGATTTGGGGATTAAGATGTGATTAAGATTTAGTGGTGGTAGTAGGAATCAGTACTTACCAGCCATGCTCCTCAAAATCTACCTTCCTGCAGACTTTAGCTTTAACCCTAATCAACCCCAGCTGATTTATCTAATTACTTCCTTCAGAAGTCTTCGGTTGGTTAAGTGCAGTATGTAGATTTGGGTTTAGGGTAAAACCGCAAGGAAGGTATATCTCTAGGAGGAGGGTTTGGAACCTTTTTGGGAATTTTATACATTCTTGATGAGTGAAACATCCTTAATGTGTGAAACTTACAGAAAATACACTTCTGCAAATTTGTTCTGCACATTGATAATGGAAAAATAAAACATGAATTATATTATGTGCCACAGATTTTTTATTTTACTTTCATTCAACTTTAGAATTTTAACGGTTAAATTTTTCCCAGTATGTTCAGTTTAAAGCAAATAAAGAGTAATTGTGCATAAAAATGTGAAAAACATATTTTCACTTAAAAGATCAACAAAACATGTTGTTTCACCAAAGGCACTCAGGTACCAATGTACCTCTCCAACATGATCAAATTAGTAAAAATAGTTTTAAGCTGAAAGTTTAACTTAAAACTATTTAAAACCATTTATCAGGCAATGTATGTTTACCGCGTCATGTAATAGTTTCAGGGAGCTTTTTTTAGAAGAATTATACTCCTCCGACGTCTGGTTCCTATCACCACTATTCCAAAGACTTAAGACTCTGTATATTTTGTTATAATGGTGCATTTCACATCCAACCACATTGGAACAAAATTAAATTGGCAACTAAAAAAGTCTGACACATGTACAGCAGATGACTTGCAGTTCTATTGCAAATGAACAATTATAGAATGGTTGGTTGATTTTGTAGATGAGTACAAGCTATGTCTTCACATCTCCAAGAATACTCCAAGAAATTGGAGTAAATGATATCAGACTTCACTTGTAGATTACTCATGGAAAATTTGAATAATTTGATGTTGTAGCATAACATGTATATGCCTTACTTGGCATTACACACATTTTGCTGAACCAAAAATGTAATTTAAACCATTTAAACCAATAAAGTGTTACATTTGGAATGTTTAAAAGACTACATTAATTCACTTATTGCTCAATATTAATTAACAGATTGTTCAATTATATACATATTCAGCTATAGATATTCAGTAGAGACTCGCATTAGTATATGTGCATGTATGAGTGTGCCAAATACATTTTATTACATAGCAAGCTGTAAGATCTGCTTTGACTTTGTAAGTGTTGTTGTTGGTTGAATGATTTGTCTTTGTAAGCATTTTTACCTCATTGCAGCTATTTATTAATGAACGTGTGTGAGAGCACTTACATATACACGCTCAGCATTACAGCTCGGGTTCTCTAACGAGAGAAACAGCTGAGGTGCTGCTGCGCTCGAACTGTAGCAGGTCAGAACCCAGCCGATTTACCAGAGTACGTGCCGGAATGCGCCGTGCTGGCCTTGACTGTCCGGGCCCCTCCCGCATTAGAGGGGGATTTGCTCTTTTATTGTGTTCTAGCATGGCGCCTGATAAAAGCGGACACTAAACCACATGGATGCTCTCACATCTGACACACACACAGTCGCCCTTCTTCCAACCTCCGCTGCCGGTAAAATGTGGTGACGCAGAGGGATGCGCCATAGTGTAGCATGTGCTGAGCGGCCTTTTTATTGTGCTTCTCTTTATAGTGAGACGGAAAATTGCATCCACACCTGTGCTGCAGCAGGCGTCCAGGGATGAGTGATTGGAAATGTGGGTTATGTTGGAAAATCAAATGACATTTGAGTAGGAATAACACACTCGTGAGACAAATATGTGGCTCTGACATGATACAGACGCAAGGCTTATGGAGTTGCAACTGCCCAAAGGCCTGTTCCAATTTGGCTTTGTTGTGGTGCAGAACTGGTGTGGCATGATGTCATTCTCTGTACTTTTTTAAGAGGTTTATAGAATTTTTATTATAAGTTTTGAAATGGAATGATGGCACGGTTTCTTTTCCTATATTGATGCCACAAACTGATTGGCAGAGGCGGCTACTGATCAGATATTATTTTTAACCTTTAAAACCTATGAATGCAGTCTGGGAAACTGGGATTCTTTAAATTATAGGTAAAGGCATGTAGCCATCCAATTCTATGGAAATAAAGATCCATGTAATACACTTGTGGAGTCGTGATGTCATGTTGTAGTCAACGCCCATATGAGGAACTGCAGGTCTGAAAGTATGAAAAGAGTGAATTGAACATTTAAAAATTGCTTCTCTTACATCCTGTGGTGATAAAAAATCATGAACACGTTTTCTGGAATGTCACTGGACAGCATGCTTTGCCAGCGTGCTAGTGAATTCCCACATACACAGGACACAAAAAGAAGTCAGAATAAAAGAAACAGGTTTATATGTCAAATATTTCCCTTTTGTTCATAGCTTGCTTAAACAAACCCTATGAACTGACCAGCACTAATTCAATACAGCCTCAGCTTATTATTACTGCTTTACCCTGATAAAATAATTTATGCTAAATATCCTAATTATTCTTTTAATGCTGCGAACATTTTCTGATAGTCATTCTTCAGCCCATTCCACCTTAAATAGCGCTCCACCATTGAAGGTAAAATGGGAAGATTTTAACATTAAGATGGCAAGTATAAAATAGTGTATTCATAGCACTGTATGAGGGTTATCTTTGCAAAAGTAGTCTGCAAATAAATATAAATTTAAAAAGAAATGTAACAGATATGTTGGATTAAACACATACAAAAAAAAATTCATTCATAAGCAAGAGGTCAGAAAAATATGAAAAATAATGTCAACATACTTAGGCTGGGGAAAAAAACTGAATCTCTGCATTTTTAAAACAGAAGGCTATTTCATACAAAGAAACTGTAGGTGTAGTGTAATACTGAGCTGGCTGTTCTTATGTTAGCATGGCTACCATTTCACTGCAAGCTACTCTTTTTTTATTGGGGCTAGGTTTTAAAATCAAATTCACATTTTCTTTTCTACTTTCTATCTGTTTTTTTCTGCTTTTATTTACTAGTTAGCATTGAGATTGTTGAGATTGGTACTAATATTTGTGTTATTTGCATCTTGTTTTGTGTTGTATTGATTCTTTAGCAATTTGACTGCGGCGCTGCTAGCCCTGACCTCAGCTATTACAGCACTTAGCGCCAGAGGTGGCACATTGTCTCAGAAAGCTTTTGTTGTGTATTAGAGAGAGATTTTGTGCTTGCTGAATGCTGCAGGGTCTCAGTGGCAACACTGCGAGCTCCATGCAAGCACTGTTTCTGCATTATCAGCATGACCAAATGACAGCAGACAAAAGCTGTGGATAAAGCTATCTCCCCGCTGTTGCACAATGCCCCGCCTGTGGGTGCCCTTAGCAACCCCCCAGTGTTTCTGGAGGGGTGTTGGGGAGCGGCTCTTTCACTCTAGACTGATTGAAAAGGTGCTGTTCTGTTATTCCACTTGTTTTGGGCCTGAATAGAGGGACCTGGATGAAAAATAGCTGATGGCCCAGCGTGCACAGGCGCTTATCCATACACGCTTATCCACACACACATATGTGCACACATTGGAGAAATAGTTCACACTACATCATTTTTGATAGTCTGCTTGAAAATAAACGATTCAGCATGAATCACACTTCCTCTCTTGGCTTTGCGTCCTGGTTTTCATATCCTGGGCTCTCAGTCAACAAGCTGGAAATTGACACACTTCTTAGTGACCTTTAGCCACCGTTCACCAACTCCATCTGTCCAGCTTCTCTCACTCTCTTTTATTGCACTTTCTGTCTCTCTTAGTTAGAGATAGGGGCAATGAGACAAGCAGATCATGGCCACGGTCATGTACTTCTGTAACAACAGACAGATTTAAAGCACTTTCATAAAAAGTCTGTAAAAAAAACAACAACCCTGTATACAGCTGTATGCAAAAGTAAAATTATAGTTTGCTAAAAAAACTCACATATATGATATAATAAATAATAAAAACAATTATTTGTAGTTATCAGGGGTGGAAGTCACCAAAGCCCTGTGTTAGGATATCATCAGGATACTTAAGTCAAAATATGATATTACTGCAATTTTCATAATATTGCGATATGATGAGCACTGTGTTAACATATATTGCAATATATTAACTTTTAACTTTGTCAGCATCTGTTTTATGTCAAGTGGTGTCAAGTATTGAAGTACAAATACTTTGTTACCTTAAGTAGAAATGTTGGTTATTTATACTTTACTGGAATAATTATTTTTCAGCTGACTTTTTACTTCTACTCCTTACATTTACACACCATTATCTGTACTTTCCACTCCTTACATTTTAAAACTAGTCTCGTTACTCCTATTTCATTTCAGCTTGTTTACATTCATGTACATTTACATTCCAGTAAAGATTATTGATAACATGCCTTTGAAGTTTGACTTTCTGCGCCATTACAATACTTATAGACAACTAGTCATCATATCGTCTGCTCCATGAAACACATGTTAATGCTCAGTAGTACACAGATATGCTTCTTTAATATATTTACATTGTACTAAAATACATTCATTTTCAATGGGCGGATATGCGGCTGAAACAGGAAGCCTAGCGCATCCCAAATTTATCAACATAAACATGTTAATATAGCATTATAGTCATTATGGCTTTTAGAAGAATGATTTTTTGGGGAGGTGGGCTAGTTCACTATAGACCCCTGTGATGCAGCCTAAGCTGTTGTCCGTAATTGCATTTTTTTCCCTACATTACTTTTACTTTTATACTTCAAGTATTACTTTTACACATTTACTGGAGTAAAAACCTGAGTACTTCAACTTCTACAGAAGTATTTTTAAACCCTAGTATCTATACTTCTACCTAAGTAATGAATGTGAATACTTTTGACATCAGTTTTATCTAATGAGAGGATGTTTTCAGTCTGTTTATCTCACTTTAGTCATTATTATTATTATTATTGCAAAAAAAACGGGATTGTCAAGCAGAGATGCTTATAAAGACCTTTCTACGTTCACCTACTGAAATATTGAAACTTGGCCTAGCAACTTTGACACAAATATCATGATTTTTTTCCCCCACCCCCAATAATTATAGCATTTTTTGCGATGTTGCCAATTAAATATGGTATACTGGTATTATTTGATTTTGGAATGGTGGCTTATATTAGCTGAAAATGCTGGATTGGATACCGGAGGACAAAAAAAACGACAAAAAATCTCTCAATATTAAATATCAAAACACACTGCGGGATGTGACACTGTTAACTGTGTAGATCATCCTGGAGGATAGTGTTTGAATAGTTTGAACTGGTAGTTTACTTTTCAATGCTTGTTTTGAAGCTTAGTAGTTTTTAAAGACAGATCAGTATCTGTGTTGGACTCGTTACCCAAGGTTTTAAGTGTCAGTGTTGTTATCAAGGAGAATGTGTTATTTTGCCATCTCTGTTCCAAATCTTACTCACTCTCTCTCTTTCTCTCTCTCTCTCCCTCCCTCCCTCCCTCCCCCCCTCCCCTCATCTCTTACTACTGCCCTGACCTTATCTACTTTGAGAGCCGTGTGCCATTTTAGCCACCAAGTCCGAGCTCAAACAAACAGTAACATAATGACACTTCAAACCCTCTCCAGCACGATGGGGTGCCTTAAATAAACTCTCCCGCTTCCTCCTGCCTCCCTCCTCTCCTTTGTTTAAAGGCTCTTTTCCACCATTAATATTAAACAGAGAGGCAGCAGGGCCCAGGAATGCTTCAGAAGCGTTCAGAATGTGTCCGGTCGAGAAGGGTTTAGAAATCTCCCATGACGTCTCAACAGAGCTCGGATGGCCACTTAATTGAGACATTTTGACTCACGCAGCAGAGAGGACTCCAGACTGTCTCTTTAACTAGCAGGTTAAACCTGTATTCAAATATGCATTGATATTGCACACTATAGCCACCATGTGTCTGAAATCTACCTACACTGAGGCTGCACAGAAGACGGCAAACAGGGCGTAGAACCGCCTACCAACAGTTCACCTGAGGTGCCCAGTTTAACAGGCACAAAAATGAACGGTTAAGGAATGAAAAGACAGCAGGGTGAATAAAAGTTGTTTCCCAATAAAACATTCCACAGTGGTGCAATTCTACTCCTGCTAAGAAAACACTAACCGTGAGTGAGCACTGAGGCCCCAACGTGACATATGGTGTCTTCTCACACATTTATATCTCAGCTTGAGAGCTATTTTGATGGTAAATCATCTGATCATAGCTACTGACTGCTTCTTTTAAACACATATGTGCAGCTGTTAGGTGCTAAAACTTCAGTAACTAGTCAATGATTTTCTTCTCTAATACTTTTGGGCCATTTCTTTTGGTATATTCACCATCAAATTTACATATGATGTCAAGGAACGACAGGAGAAGTTTTTTTCCTCAAACACATGTTCAGTAAATGTACCAGGGAAGGTTTTTAAAAATGGGCATGCTTAAATCAATCATCCAAGCAAATCAATCAGCCATTATTCTAAAAAATGATCCATACATAATAATATCCGAATGCAGTATAAAGGACAACAGACATTTTAGAATAATGGCTAAACTAAAATATACAGGGTTTTGTATAATGTCTTACCTTTTTTCCAAAATGTATTCAAAGTATTATCAAATAAGATTATAACTGTTTGGTGGCTTGGTGGCTGTGAAACAGTCTACTGCTCCACATACATTTTAATTTTCAGCACCTCAGTCAGTGTGTATTTTAATGATGGCTTCTCAAAGTGGTAGGCTGTTGTTAAGGGGGGTGTTTCACCTCGCTTTCATCAAAATACATTGTTAACTAAACCAGTGCACGACTACTGCAGCTTCAAAAATATCCAAATATGTAAAATCTGCATTTCTGTAACACAAGATCTGATTTGTATAGACGTTTCAGGCCCTGAGGCTTCAAACGGGTTGTTTGTTTGGTCAGTGTCAGGAGCTGGAGTGCAAATTGTATTGTGTTTTTTTTGTTTTTCTCTATTCTCAGGCAGACATGACCGGCTAATGAATAAGACTGTCCTGAGTAAAATAATGCATGTTAGAGGAGGGCAGGCACTTCACCGTGCAGGGCGCTGTTACTGAAGGAGCTGGATTGATAACTGTTGCGTTAGATCATTGTTTCTGGTTATTTAGCCATCATTCATGCATTCCAGAGGGGAGCCTAGTGGTCCCCCGTTGGCACAGACAGCCTCTGCGATGACCACGCTGGTTCACGCTCAATGAGACATGATATGGCGTGCCATAAAGTGAACCCACATGTTGACCTGTTTAAGTGCAGGCAGGTAGGGGGCCGTCTGCCCGATGCCACATTTTGCTCCCCCTCATTGACTCTTGCCGTGTGGTCCCCCTAATACACAGATCAGTTTCAAGGTGTGTGTGTGTGTGTCTGTGTGTGTCTGTGTGTGTCTGTGTGTGTCTGTGTGTGTGTGTGTGTGTGTGTGTCAGGTAAAAGAGGACCCTGCACTGCACTCATGAGTGCCTCAGAACAAAACAAGGCCCCTGACCTGTAATCAGATCTTTAGATCTTTGAGAATAAATAAGCACACACACACACACACACACACACACACACACACAGACATGCTCTTGTACACACACACAGACATGAAAAAGTGAAAAAATAATTCGAATTTCTTTAAAAAAAAATACACTTCTTTTTTTATACACTGCTGGTTCTCTTCAAAAGTATATGTACAGAGTTTCAGGTCTTTTAGAATAACTCAACTGTTCACATATTTCAGTTACTTGTAGAATATGTTGGTAATTTTCAGATTAAGCATGCTATATTTTCTGGGGTTTTTTTCTGTATTAGTTTTATTCTATATAATTTTTTTTATTCTATATTCTAATTATTTTCAATATTTTTTAATTGAATTTTTTTTATTATTTTTATTATTAATTCCCTATAGATACGAGGTGGGAAGCTGATGATTACCAACACACGGAAGAGCGATGCAGGGAAGTATGTGTGTGTGGGGACCAACATGATGGGCGAGCGGGAGAGCGAGGTTGCTGAGCTCACAGTTCTGGGTATGTAAGACTTTATTCAACAACCTCAATTAAAAAACTGCTTTCCCACATGTCAGTACAGATAGTTTTTAGCTCTGACACTCACAGCCACACGATTAGAAGTTAGACCCCCTTGTTTAGAGTGAATTATTGCTGTTGGGACAAAAATAAACTGAAAATTTCAGCTGTTCATTCAGTGATGAAGGAAAGCACTCCAGCAATACTTAAAAGAAATGTTGTTCCATTAACACCCATTCAAGTGTTTTTCCTTTGTTTTCGAAAATTACTATTTTTAAGATTTTGATTTGACAGCGTCTAAATGTGTCCCAAAGTCTGGAAATCAGTGTGCGACCTTAAGAATTGTTGCGTCTAAAGCCCATATTTAAGTAAACCTTTTTGGGTGTTTTAATGAAAACATATGATTATTGTATGTATGTATTGTTAGTTGTTAGTCATGTACTAGCTAGCGTTTAAATTGGCTAATGTGGTCACTACTCACTTGGAACCAAGTTAAATGGTTATAAACACAGATTAACAGACTTGACCTGTTGGGACTGAAACTAAAATACATTTTGTTGATGTGCGAAACCCCTGAATCTTAGATGGAAACTGTATAAGAAAAAGAAAACAAGTTCTTTACTTATTTTAAATAAAGTTAATGGAAAAATAATGTTGAAGCTTTTCTATCACTACATTCCTCACGACACTGGTGATTTCAAATTGTGTGAAATTGTTTTTCAAAAGTACTGAAATTGAGACACAAGGTTCTGATCGCAGTGATATGCAAGCACATCAGAAAAATTCACATGTGGAGAACCCGCTCTAACTCTATATCTCTCTCTATCTCTGACTGTCACACACACATACACGTCATCAGCTGTTTGTTTACATGCAGGGGAGTGTAAGAAATGGTCCAGATGTTGTGAGTTTGCTTGTTTGCCTCCATGACAAGCAGAGGATGTCATTGACCCTCTTAAAGACACACAGATGTTATGTGCTATACGCTCAGTGATATTTGTATAAAAGGAAGTGAAATATATAATGTATAAAAATGTGTGTTTGTATACACCACCAGGAACAGAGTCAGCAGTTCAACTGTTATAAGACATATCTGTAAGTTTATAATGGAGAAATATGAAAAGGGAGATGAAAGGAGAAATAAAGCAGACTGTATTGTGTGTATCTACAAAGTGAAAGAAAGATGAATGTAAAGTGAAGATTTTAGTAAGATCTGTATCTGTGTTTTTGTTGTTGTTGCTGTTTGGTCTGGACTCCAGCAGCTTTTTTGATTTGCATGTTTTTTATTTTATTTTATTGTGTTTTTATTTTTTTAGAAGCAGCTTCTTCACAGCTACACATCATTTCAGACTCATGGAGTTAAATAGTGTTCTCATTTCTCAAAAATAAAAGTTTAAGTGCTGTTTATCTGATGGTGACAGCTTTGTCTACCTGGTCTTACATGGTTGTTTGAAGTCCTGTTTTTCTGTATGTATATATAAAACTTTTCCTTTGACTTTTCTCTTCCTTATGCAAGTGAGTTAACATATATCTGTTAAACAGCACCCAAAGTTATTTGACTTCTGGCTTTTATGCTTTCTACTGAATTATATAGTTATTGTTGCAATATAAATAGTAATGTTTAGATTTTTTGGTTTTAATGCTGTCATTCTTCTCTGTCTGTGTGCGTGTGTACACAGAGAGACCCAGTTTTGTGCGCAGGCCGAGCAGTCATTCAGTGCTGGTGGATCAGAGTGTGGAGTTCAGGTGTGAAGCTCAGGGTGACCCCGTCCCCACTGTCCGCTGGAGGAAAGAGGATGGAGAGCTGCCCAAGGGCAGGTGCGAACACATCTGTGTATCTAATTCAAACAGATGTGATATCTGGATTTTTTGTGTCAGAATAATGCATCACTGAGGTCAGTGTTGATTCTTTTTGAACTCCTCGCCGTATTCAGGTTTGAGATTCGGGAGGATCACACTCTGAAGCTGAAGCAGTTGAGGTCAGCGGACGCGGGCTCCTACACCTGCCTGGCCGAGAACATGATGGGGAAAGCCGAGGCCACGGCTGCCCTCACCGTCCATGGTAAGAGATGTTTAATCCACATACTGTAGTTTTGAATGTTATGTATTCTGTTGATTTTTGTAGTGATATAAATGTTACTTTCCACAGGGAACAAACTGAATGTTTAGTGCACAATTTATCTTTATTTGCTGACTTAAACATGTTGGAAAAAATTCAAAACCTACAATATAAAATGTACCACAACTTTTTGCACAGGCCACATTTTATGTTTTGTTTTTTGAGAGTCTTGAATTTAGCAATCAAGCAGTAATTGTACATTAAATGTGCAGGAACTGCCCTTTGTCTCTGTAGAGCATGTGTTAGCTTACCTTCACACAAAAAAAACAATTAAACATATTACATACGACTTTAGTAGGATATGTGAGTTAATTTGTTAAATCCATCCATTCACTTATTTTTACTTATGTATTGACCAGTTGTGGGGACTGATGCTTTCATATATCATGTTTAGATATAACTTAAAATATGATAACGGACACTTTCTTACTAGACTCCCTTCCAGTCACATCAATGCTCTGTTTTAACAAACAGGAAAACGCTTGTAAAACTCTCTGCCCTGACCTCATGGCTTGGACTGTAACTCTGCTTTGTCAGCTTTAAGGGCTAGATAGGAACCTAAGCCTGGCTTGCCTAGTCACACAGGAACAGGGAGTGAAGAGTAAGCCCCTCATCTGTGAGACGAGGACAGGAGGAGGTTCAGTTAGTCTGTTTTACACAGCTAAAGCCCTGAGGAGTTCTCTCGCATGACAAGAAGTGACCATTCTGATGATAACAGCTTGGAAAGAAAAAAGAAAGCAGAGCTAGTGGAAGGATCCAGAGAGAACAGGGAAATAAAACAGCAAAATCAAATGGCTATTGACTGACGGACTTTGACTATTAAGAATGATTTGTGATTCATATATCGACAGTAGCAAACCTTGAAACTCTTGCCAGAAATAACAGGACATACATCTACAGTGGTTGGCAATTTTAGTCACTTCCTTGTGGAGGTTTCCAGGGGAATTCCACAGATCTTTTGAAATGTATAGTGTGTCTGTGCAAGTAAAGCATTTATCATTTTGTGAATTACATATTTTTCAACATAAATTTCGCCTATAATATGACCAGATCCTCATTTAACTCATAACAACAGATAAAGAAAACCCAATTAAACAAATAACACAAACAAACAAGTATACATCTGCTTTCAGGAGCTGGTGTTACCTATTAAAGCAGCAGTGACTTTAATCAAACAGTTTCTATAACTGATGATCAGCCCTACATATAGATAGACAGTCCTGGCCTATTCCTCCTTACAGTACTTCAGCCGTTCATTACTTCAGCCGTTTCTTTTAAGAATGCCACACCTTAGGATCTGCTCCAACATTGTTATTGGCTTAATGTCAGGACTTTGACTCAGTCTGTCCAAAATGCAGCATTTCTTCTGTTTTCACTTTTCTTTGTAGCCTGTTTTTAGCGTCATCGTCTTTCAACAGGACCCACCTTCTGGTGGGGTTCAGTTCATGGATGTCCCAACATTCTTTTGTAGAATTTCTTTAAACTATCCAGAGTTTAAAGCTCCAACATACTGTCCTGGTCCAAACGTCCCCAAATGGTCGTACTGCCACCACCATGTTTCCAAGTTAACATAAGTTTCTCATGCTGGAATGTTGATTTCAATTTTGCCCAACATAAAATTTCTCATTTTGGCCTTTTTCGTTCAAATAAGATAATTTCAGTATTTTTTTGTCTCATTAACAGGCAGGAATGTTCTTTCTGGAGATTAGTGACTTTCTTTCAGTGTTACTGATTTTGGACTCACTGCCAGTATCAGAGAGGCTGCACATTCTAAGATGACACCCTGAGATTGATCTCTTTAGAATATTGTACACCTTACTCCTGGTGACCTTTTTGTTGGATGAGCACTCTAGGAAGGAGTAACATTGGTGTTAAATTTGTTGCTGGCAGTATCTATATCTACCTGACGGTGGATCAGTGAAGTCCAAACTCTTCTTCCAGTCTAATGAGCAGTGACAAACAATTTTCTTTAATACTTTTTTCACACTTCTTTATTTCAGTAAATTATGACACTGTATAATTGTTTAATTGTTTAGTTGGGTTCACTTCATATATTGTTATGACTGGTTTATATTCTGTCAAAATTCAAAAAATCATAAAGCAGACTTTCAAGCATCACTGAATATAAATTCCGCAAATGGGAAAATTCAGAGCCATTCAGAGTTATATATGATATATAGTTTAATATGAAGTAGCAGATTTAGAGAATCCTGCTGACTCAGTGGTGACGATGTGAACCTGCACACGCCTACACAATGTTTTATATGTAATGTTAGTTAAATAAAGCTAAATCCAACCAGGTGAGTATATATGAGTGAGTGAGTTAAAAGCCATGAGGTCATTCAGATTCTTCACATCTGAAAATGTGGGGGCTACTTTGTCTAACAACATCCTATATGTAACACCCTGTTGTCCCCCATCAATTGATCTTAAAAAAATATTTCAAGTGTAAGACAACATATTTGTAACCATTTTGCATGAGAATTTTTTGTAAGGTAGCTTTTTAGAGGCATTAAATGCATTTGCAGTTTCTATCACCACCATTTTAAAGAACTCTAAAGCTTCTCTGGCGCAGCGCTGTTCACATCAATTTTGTTTACATCCTAACGACTGCATTATGCAAAACTGTTGAAAAAGCTGTGGTATTGTCCTTTACTTTACATTTACGATGTTTGGCAGAAGCTTTCCTTTCAACTTATTTCCTTAAATTTGAAATGCAGCAGCTATAATAAAAAGCCCATTATTGTGCACAGGCAACAAAATCCAATAAAGACAAGTCTTCAAGTTGTAATGCCTATTTTACGCGAGTTAGAGGCAGAACATAACAGCTCTTGTCACTGAAACCTTGTTCTCATAGTTTCATAACTGGTAAAGCAGATTTTATTACAACAGGATACATGCAAAGCCCCACTTCTGACTGCTGCGTGCTCAACAGTAAATTATGACAAAGAAATATTGCTTTTCTGCCATTGCTCCGGCGGACCACTGTAAACATTTAGCTCAGCCGAGTGTGAGCAGTTCACACTCGAATCTGCCAACTCCTCTGCGAACAAAGTCAGCATTGTGCATTGACGCCCCTGAGCAATTTCTTTTTTTCCTGCTCAGCTCTGGTTACGGGGGTTCGCTACAAGCGCAATCAGTGAGTTATTGTTTTACCTCTATGTTAAGCTGTCTTCGACACTGGCTCTGCACTTATAAACACGTCAGCTCCGATACCTTGTCCGCTTAGTATAGCACCTTGTAATTGAATGTGCTTGGCGCAAGATGCAGTTCCAAGAAGCAGAGAGGATAATACGTATCATAGATTATTTTAACACATAGATTATTTTAGAGTGGGGTTTTTTTGCGGAGGGCAGAAGAAATGCTTCGTTTGAGCAGATATCCTTTGTTTGGAGTGGCTATGAAGTTACACATACACTAGATAAATGGTTCAGAATAAAAATCAGCCGTGGAAAGATAATGCAGGGTTACAAACGAGGCCTCCCTCCTGTGGTAATTTAGTCATTAGTGTTGATTTATTTGCGGAAAGCGCTAGAATGCGCTGGAAGTCCCGGGAGTGGCCTTGCTAATGGGCCATGCACAGGGAGTGGAGAGGGTGCTGGAAGCCTTGCCAAAAGAGAGGTGGAGAGAATGGCACCGATTTAGACGGAGCACGCCAAGGCCACTCTTCTTCCAGCTGTTCACAGATTCATCAACGTCCTCTCAAGTTCAGCCTCTTTAAAAATGGATATGTTTTCACTTATCTGATCAACGCAGGGGTAATGAGAGTGTTGTGTGAGGTGAAATATACCCTACAATGATCCAGGGGAATGATTGGTTTGTTTTTTAGATCCAAATCTAGAAAATTGTCCCCCGTCTGTCAGCTGTATTATACCATTTAAAGCCAGCCCTGTTGAATTGAGTCCAGATGCATTACAAAGAGAATTTAGCATAATCCAGTTATGCAGAGTCACTCAGAGGGATCTGATGTTAACTTGTGCAGTGCAGAGAAACGTACAGGCTCGTATTTCTTTACAGTGGTGGTGATAGGAACCAGGGGTCACTATGTCTACAGCCACATATATACCATTCTATTTTCTATAAACCTGCATGTGAGTGTTATATATGTGGTAATGATGAATCAGAAAGGCCGAAGCTTTTATCTCAAAGCATCTGTCATCATTTTGCAAAAGATTCAGCTGTATGCAAAAGATTAGGCACCCCCCTGCCAAATGAGAGTGTATATAATAAAATAAAATATAAAGAAGTTAACACCGAGAAGTCATTTCTGCACATTGCAGTACAATAACTGTTCATTTTCTGAACATCAAATATTGGGAAAAATTAAAGATGAAATGTTGTCTGTGCAAAAGTTCTGGTACATTGTTGTATTTCAATTTTATTGTCTAATTTTGCAAATTTATAGCACTTCGCATGAACAGTGATGTATTTAAGGGAGTCTAGTGTTGATGTGTTGTATGTTGTTCTAAAATATTGTTACATTTGCACATTTGGCACCTCTATGATAGCTGATCTGTCAGGTAGCTTTAAGAACCATTAGTTTGGTTCTAGTCACCACTGTGATCAATCCTCATTCAGCACATCAAGCAACTCAGAATAACTGTGTAAGGACTTCATTATTAATTAAGGTTGAAAATTTGGTGAAAGCCACCTTTAAAGGTCAACATGTACCATTCATCACCCAGTGAAACTGGGAACTATAAAACTGGACCATATGGGCTAAAATTCTTTGTTTCTCTGAAGTCACAGGAACCAACTAATTTACATATATCCATCTATCTAGCCTACAGCAGTTTAGCTCCATCCTCTCATAATGAAGTTCTAAGGGCTCCCAGTTCAACTCTGGGTGCATTTCTGAATGAGGCAGGGCAGCCAATCAGAACAGAGCTCATGTATCTTCTATCAGTTTTAAAGGCACAGTGAAAAGAGCAGCCTGCTTCATTATATAGGATGAAGATAAATTGCTAATAATTAAATGATGTTTGGTACATTAAACCACACAAATGTTTTAAGTCAACTTCAATGAGACCACTGTAGCAGGAAAGAAGGAAGCAGGACACTTTTTAGAAGCAAAGTAAAAAACTGATTTGTGTGTTTATTGTACGCTGATGTTCATAATGTGTTTGCAAGTGATCTAAGTGTATATGTGTGCATGTTCACATGCCATGAATTGTTTTTTGCTTCACAGATGCATCATTGTATTGTTTATTTTAATAACATTGCTCATTTCAGTCACGTTTTGCTTCAAGTTTATTATTATTATTCTTTATTCACTCATCATTCATGTTTTGTTTTTCTTTTTCTTCTGTTTTTATCTTTTTCCTCTTTCAGTTGTGTCTGGTAAGTCGCAATGTCATCCGTCACCCTTTTCACTGTACTGACAGCAACAGGAAGTTGTCAGAAGCACCATCCATCCACCTTTCATCCCTCCACCAATCGGCACGCTTGTCTCGGTTGTCATCAGCAACTGGGGCGGCGCTGTACGCTCGGGGTAAAACTAATGCTTGTTCCGAGCGCTCAAGGTAATGTTGAAAATTGCCTCGTTTTATTGCTTAGCGCTTCACGTCTTGTTAAATTTTCATCTCAGGCCTTTGGACAAATCAGGAGTGTATGCGAATTGACAGGGCCGGAGATTGGTTTCAGTGGTAAAACGCGGCTGCTGCCTGTAAAGAGATCCGGTGGCTAGTAGAGGATGTGGTGATATTGGCTGTGGGGGATGTACCTGCTGTCACTTCTTATTAGCATCTGTATCCTTATCAAAAACGCCGTGGGCTTTTCTGCACCCTTATCGCTCTTAAGGCGTGGTGTCTCGTCAAAAGCGCCAGTCGTTTGACATTGGTGCTCCCGCTCCGAGACGGATTCTGTCATTAAGATGCATGAAAAGCCAGCGTCCCGCGCCCAGCCAGCGCCATTAAGCAGTGTCAGCTCGGGACAGATGGCCCAAATTTATCCCCCATTTCAATGGAAATGTTATCGCTCTGTACCCTTGCCCATGCAAATGAAGCAACTGTGGGGGTCACACCAGTTTTCAGTTCATTTACATTTGTTTTTATGTCCCACAGATACGTCCCTCTGCTTTTAAGAGGTAGAAGGACTTAACTTTAAGCAGCGTCTATATCACAAATGTCAGCCTTTTTAGTTATGAGTGTGAAAAGTGAATCTCTTGTATTGTTATGCACTCTAAAAAAACAGAGCCTCAATGAACTTGTTCTTTATAGTGTTTAAAAAAGTATGCAGTGTGACTTGGCCGGTTTGCATTGTTTTTACTATGCTGTTATTACTATACCCTTACTGAATAATAAATTGAAGGAATATAGCCTGAAGCATAATAATTAAATGTTTTAGAAAACCTATGCATCAAATAAAAAAAAACTGTACCATTTAAAGACTTTTCTGGAACTGTATATCCAAGCCAAGAACAATTTAGGTGTAATATAATGGCGGTGATGGCTAATAATTACTCCTCTGTTTTAATTATTTTATTTATTTATTTTTTACTAACAATTAACATACATCCTTCTTTTTCTACACTCCTGCAGTGCCTCCTGTGTTTGCGGTGCGGCCTAGGAATCAGGTAGTCGGGATGGGACGCACTGTTACCTTTCAGTGCGAGGCCACTGGCAGCCCCCAACCAGCTATCTTCTGGCAGAGAGAGGGCAGTCAGGTGAGAGAATGAGAGAGCAGGAATTAGCAACATCAGCAGCCTATGCATCCTTTGTGAAATGTTGTGTTTATAACTAAATATATTTCTCTATTATCATTAGAACTTGCTTTCCTTTTCCATTCATTAAGAAGCATGGTCGCCAACTAAAACTGATATAGATCTGTGTGTTTTTCCCCCCAACATCTTTATTTTCCAATGATTTATCATGGCTTGATAATAGGCTCAGTGCTCCCCCTGTCGTGAAGCAGATTTATGGAGTAGACAGAGTTACAGCCCCAGCTGTGCTTATTAAACACACCTCCAGCACACACAGAAACAGCCCACAGAATCACGCACTCCATTTCAGAAGGCCAAGCTGAGCTGACGTTCTCTAGGTTGAGGAGGAGATATCCAGAACTTCCTCCATCATCTTATCTGGAGAATGTGTTTAGTCATGTGTCTCCTATAGGCCGTGTATGCTTTTTGTCAGCAGTAAAGCTCTATTTTCAGCTTTGGCTTTGATTGATTAAGTATAAGGGCTCATCCAAAAGCTTCAGTTTATAGTTTGTTAGCTGTTTCATGCTAATGGAGTTAAAGCATATGACCACTAGTGCAGTGCTGTGCAGACTGCATTCCTAAAGCGCTCAGCATACATTCTCCTGGCCTACATCCTGTGAAACAAAGTTCATGAGGGCTGCCCAAAGCCAAAAGCGCCTTTGTGAGCTAACAAAAGACACAATGCGGTTTCTTTTGCCTGTAAAATGCGCTGCACTCCTGCAGGTGACGCTGTGACTCCTGGAAAAAAGTTCAGTCAAAGTTTGGCGATGGCGAAGTGCAGATCCAGTGTGTGACTGCTGCACCATTTAAGATAAAATGTATACAAAACGCTGAGAAATAAGAGCTTTCGTTCACCCAGCTGCCATGTGCACGACATGGTGAGCAAAGCCTCTGCGCAACATCTGCGGTTGTTCGTTTTCTCCGCAATTGCGTCATAGTTTTCACTGAAGCCAGGAGAATGTTGTCTCCACAAGAATCCTGCTGAGGCCTTTAATCATCGCATGTTTGTCTGAAGCTGTTAAGTAAGTCCAAATATACTTGTTTATGTAGTTTCTGGCTTTTTGTTTTATGTAACAATCGAAACACCTGGACAAAATTCAGGCTGCAGAAAACTGCTACCACTGTGTTTCTGGATGTGACAAACATACAGATACTAATGTGTCACACGGGGTCAGGAGGCATATCGTCACTGTCCAATAAAGAACAAGTATATCCAGAATGGCCTTTACTTTTAATGAGAGTCAATGGAACCAGAATTTCATCGAAGCTATTTTGGAGCATTTCTATTGGTCCATTCATCATGAAATGTTCACACATTGTAAACAGCAGCAGCTGCGTCCAAATGATGGTGAAAAATTAATGGACAAAAATGGGAATACTTGTTTTTCTTTGGATAGCGACAATATATATGCTTCATTTAACTTGGCATGGCTAGAGCTGCAGTTTTCACAATGCTAACTGATTAACTGGCAAAGCTTCCTGTACTTGGGGGCTACAGTGGCCTCTTACATTGTGAAGGAGCACATTTTGGACACCAAACCTGTCCTGACAGGTCATGTATGAATGCTATACAATTGATTTTCTTGCTTCCGACCACACCTTCACCGTATCAGACTATATGACTGTAGAACAGAAGAGAACCTGGGCTAGAATTCTGAGCAGCTTCTGCCTTTAGCTAAGAGGGCCAGACCCCCCTTGAGAAACAGAGACAGGACTGAAAGTTGAGTTTGAAACGTCATCACAGGGAACTTAAGGAAAAGAATTTTATCCTTTTAGCTACCATTTTCTTCATAGCCTCATAGTCATTTCTCCTTTTTCTTCTCCCCGGTGCAGAACCTGCTGTTTTCCTCTCAGCCACCACAGCCCTCCAGCCGTTTCTCTGTCTCTCAGACGGGTGATTTGACCATCACAGGCGTGGAGCGAGGGGACGCTGGATATTACAGCTGCCAGGCTCTTAACATCGCGGGCAGCGTGATCACCAAAGCCCTACTGGAAGTCACAGACAGTAAGGAACACCCCTACATACACACCTAGGCTGGACAGGACAATGTGACAGAGAAGTGACCTCAAAGTATTTGAAACTTTTCATATGTACAATGACATTTAGGATTTGTGATGTTGGAGAAGTTGGAACAGAGAAATAGCACCATCAAAGACAGAAGAGCTATATTTAAAAATAAATAAATAAATAAAGGGTAACACTTTAATGAAGGGCAGCATCTTAACATCACTTCCATATGAGATTGTTGGAAATTCAATACCAAAGTCATGGGCATTAGTATTGATTTGGCCACCCATTTGTGGCTACAGCAGTCTCCTCTTCTCTGGGAATGCTTTCCACAAAATTTTGGAGCGTGCCGGTGGGAATTTCTTACCATACCATCAAAAGAGCATTTGTGAGATCCGGCACTGGTGTTACCCTAGAAAGCCTGGCTCACAGTCATCGAGGTTGAGGTCAGAACTCTGGAGCTCATGAGCTGCAGATCACTGGAGTTCCTCTACACCAGATTCACCAAACCATCAAACCATGTCAAATTTGGAAGCATATAATTGGCTGAGTTGTTAGAGTTAGATCTGCTCAGAATGAATGCTTGCTAGGAACTACAGCAGTTCATCCAACAACCAAACCTGCCTGGTGCTACTTTTATACAGTACTAGAGAAAACATGGTAGCACATAGAAAACTCTAGTTCTTACAATACTTGCAAAGTGCTCATATTATCATGACATGACGTATCATGACATCATATTGTCATATCGTCCCCCATTATGTACAGGTATACTCAGCACATCTTAAGTGCAGTATGACTGAATAATTAGAGAGAGACAGAAAGAGAGAGAGAGAGTAATAACAGTTATTTGAGCATTTTAGCGAGACACTCCTGCTCT
This sequence comes from Megaleporinus macrocephalus, assembly GCA_021613375.1. Lineage (NCBI taxonomy): Eukaryota > Metazoa > Chordata > Actinopteri > Characiformes > Anostomidae > Megaleporinus > Megaleporinus macrocephalus. The sequence goes on from CM038716.1 coordinate 31,676,670, forward strand.
CAGGGCCCCCTGAACCGCATGTACTGATCATAATTACAGGTCACTGCCATGATGTTCAGTAATTACAACAGCAAGGCCGGAGCTGTGGGTTCGTGCCTGTTATATGGGAGGACTCTGTGAGACATGCTCATGTGTTGGTTCACCTCAATGAAGAAAAGGAAAAAAACACTGGTCTCAAATGAAATGTGCTGTAAAAGCAAATCTCTGATCACCTTCAGCTGAAACAAGGCTAATGCTTGTGCAGTAACACCAACATAGCCACTAATGCAGATAGCGATACTACACTACATTATAAACAAACTGAGATTCCAGCTACTTGTTCAGTGAGCATGTCCTACAGTGTTTGTACAGTGGGCTGTGGCAGCTTAAGGGTTGATTTGATAGCGCTGATTACACTGATGAGCACTTTTAAGTGGAAATCTCCCGTGGAGTTTTTATAAAGTGTGTGTGTGAGAGAATGTGCTGTGCTGTGTTCTACATACGTTTTGAAAAGAGATTGACGTTGGAATTTTAGTGGTATTAATTGTGCTTCTTTCATTTGGCCTCACTCAAACTACTGCTGCTGAGTGATTGGAGAATTGCTTCCAGTTGAAAAAATTGGCTTCCTTTACTGTGGCTGTCTTGGTTTCATACACACACATGCTCTCTCACTCACGTGTAATCAGTAGGTAGTCTTACCTCTCTCGCCCCTCTTCACTGTAAATGTATAGATCACAAGTTTTATTCTTTTACCTACATTTTTATAGATTAATCTAGTTTAAAGGATATATATGAGCAATAATTTTAAGAACAAAACAGATTATTTTATTATCCCCCTTTCTTCTCCCTTGATCTCCTTTTAACCTCTTTCTCTTCTTCTTTACTTTTTCTTTCTCCCTCTTTCTGTCTCACTTTGTTTCTGTTATTCACTCCCTTGCCCGTATCGCTTTTTGTTCCGTTTTCGTTCATTTTTTTCTGCCCTTGCTTAAAATATTTCTTCTCACGCCGGTCTATTTCTTTCACTTTCTTTCTTTCTTTACTCTGCTCTCTTTCTCCCTCTCCCTCTGTTTCTCTCATTTTCTCTTTCTCTCTTTTTCTTTCTCTCTCCCCCCACCTTACTCTCTTTCCTGTATCTCTCTCTCTCTCTCTCTCTCTCTCTCTCTCTCTCTCTCTCTCTCTCTCTCTCTCTCTCTCTCTCTCTCTCTCTCTCATCCAGTCATTTCAGACAGGCCACCTCCTGTGGTTCGTCAGGGTCCTACCAATCAAACAGTGGCTGTTGATGGGACAGTAGTTCTGGGTTGCCAGGCAACAGGCACCCCCACCCCCACCATCCTGTGGAGAAAAGACGGAGCGCTTGTGTCCACTCACGACTCTCGGCTCAAGCAGCTGGACACGGGAGCTCTGCAGATACGCTATGCCAAGGTAACGGCATGAAGGAGTCCATTCTTGTTTCATTTGTTTAAAACTGATCGAGTAAAACAAAAAACAAACTAACGTTCGATTTAACATTAAACAAAATTAAATGTGCCATAACTTGCTCACATTGCCCTTTTACTCAGTGCTATACATTTTGCCAGTTTGTTTAATAAGTTAAATTCAGCTGATAAACATTAAATGTGTTCTCTGAAGAGGATGCGTTAACTTATTTTCACCTGGAAATAAAAAACACAGCTTTTAACTAAGGGCATCTAACTAACTGTAGGTACTTGTGTAACTTCACTATCAGGACAAGAACCTTGTACCTTTTGACCAAATTTGAAAATACCAACTGCCCTTTGAATTTTAGTAATATTTCATGATGGCCAGGCCAATAGAAATACTTTGTTATTCTAACTATATATAAATTTTATATATATATATATATATATATATATATATATATATATATATATATATATATATATATAGTTATTATAGTAATTATATATATAAAATAGTTATTTTTCCTTATATACCTGTTTAGAGATACACGGTTTGTGTGGACTGCAGTGTTGTCTGTGATAAATATGGACTATTTTTAAACAGTGGGACGTGTACATACACTACAGCTCAAAAGTTTGGGATCGCGGTGAAATTTTCTTGTTTTCAATTGAGTAGCCTTTCTTCCTCTATAAGCCTCTATACAAAAATAGGCTTTAATACAAACCTTTTTATTCCTTAAAAATCATCTAATACACTTACATTAATTGTGAAATGGACATTATTTTTTGTGAATTGCATGAAAATTGCAGGAATTGCATGAAAATAGCATGAAATTTTTGCATAATTCTAGCTGCTGTCTGAACTTTCATAACCATAAAGAAGTAGCCAGTAGAAATGGTCCAAAAAACCTGACATATGATAATAAAGGAAATTGTATGGGATATAGTATTACTACAGATGGATGTAACCTCTATGACCCTATGTTCTGACATTGTATAAAAACAAACCTGTGTGTTTGTGGGTGAACGTGTCTCATTATATGTTGTAGTAATTATTCAGTCCAGGTTTCAGTGTCTGTCAGTCAAACGTCTGTTTTTGAGTTGCAGTGGATGAAGTCTAACACACACTGTGTCACTCACTCATCAAGTTCATGAAGTGACTTATACGCGTGGCGAGAGGGGGAGGGGATGTGGTGCCGTTGTCGTTTCACACAGATGGGTGTCTGCGCTTCCACTGTGTCTAGGTCAAAGGTCATTTCAACAGAGGCTGTCAGAGCGTGTCTTTAAATCACTCAACGAGAGGGACAAAGAGAATCTGTTTAACCTTTAAGGCATTTTACCGTCACAACAGACACAGGACAACAGTCATACACAGATGTAAAGCCTTTAGCATGTAATATAACTACTAGGCCTCAGTTACTGCTAGAAACTCTATTAAGACATTTGCTTTGTGTGCGGATATCTGGTGAAATGAGTGTCCATAGTGATTTAGGTTTAAAATCACTGCTGACCTAACAAGTTGATTAGATTCTGATTCTTTAGAAAATGGCTTGATATTTCATTAAACGCATGTAAAAAAATAATTCATGTTTTAATTCAGTTCCATCATGCACACACACTGATACAAATAGCAGAGTGGTTTCATACAGGTATGTTACATAACACAGTTAAGCAAGTAACATCTTATAAAAATGATGAGCACACCTAAAGGACTTTCATTTTGGATCAAAAATGGCAAGAATGTTCATTTATGGATGGCAGGAGTCATAAAACTGTACCATCTGTGTTAATATCTAAGACATCAGAAACAATGTTTTGGAAATTGTGGTCGAAAGTGCATATGCAGTGAGAGCGATGTTTGTGGAATAGTCCAATATGTAAGGAAAAACAGAAGAGCAGATGTTCTTTGGGTGACTAAGAATGTCAGCACAGAATATAATCAGGCTGTCTGCAAGAACAGTCTGTCCACAACTATACAGAGAGGGATGTTAGAGTAGATTAGCAGTGCATAAACCCTTCATTACACAAATGAATGACCATTTGCACTGGTCATCTGGGATGAGGAAAAAAGTGATATGGTTAGACAAGTCACTGTATATAAGTGCTTGTGTGCCATACACCAAGAGAACAGTGCAGGCCTGAATGACTGGGGGTGAAGGGTGTCCCGTGATTCTGTTAGGCCATGGTGGGCATGGTTTGAGTCCATTTGTCCACTAGAGAGAAGTGGCTAGTGTACATTAGTACAAAGGTAACCTTACCTCTATGATGACATGTTTCTGTCCTGATGGAAGTGGTCTTTTCCAGGCTGACTATGCACCCATCAACAGGGGACCAGGGGCCGGTTGTTTGATTAATATGAAAATGGTGTAAATTATACTATGACCTCCACAGCCACCACATCTCCACCCAGTTCCAACATTTGTAGAAGATTTTAGATCAACAACATTACACTAGACAGCGCTTTCCAAAACCATGGCTGCGTCAGAAATCTCCTACATCTATACTACACAGTAGATGAAAGCAGTAGAAGAGCACAGCTAGTGTGTCTGAATACAGTATTTATCAAGCAGTACACAAATGCTACCTGGAGGTTGTGTGGATACTAAACACTTGTCTACTGAAACAGCCAACTGCTTTACCTGCCTAGCGGTGTGTACTGGGTCCAATCTAGTCCAATCTATTACTGTTTTAGTAGGCAATTTCAGACGCAGCCATTTTTTCAGTTCCAGAGACTTACAGAGTCTATGCCGAGATAGACTAAAGCTGTTTGCATGACTTTTTGTGCTCCAATACATTCAATATTGTTTTTTGTTATTCACCTACATTGTCTGAATACATACCACAAGACCAAAACTTGTTGTTGAGCAGAAATATATAGAGAGACCAGAAATATGTGTATATAATAATTTGAAGCTGATTCAACCTCTCTGTTGTTTTTCAATACATTAATTCAATACATTAAAATGTAATTAAATATATTTATTCTTAATTACATAGTTACATGAAGATTTACCTTTGGGATTCAGTAATTTTCTGATTCATTACAATATTCTCTCTCTGTTCCTGTTACTCTCTGTCACAGCTCGGAGACACAGGCATGTACACGTGCATAGCATCCACCCCGAGTGGAGAGGCGTCGTGGAAGGCTTACCTGGAAGTGCAAGGTACGGACACCTGCTGTGATTACAGACGTGGTGGAAATGGGAGGTGTAGGGAAGAGGAGAAATGAGAGAGAAATTAAAGCTGGGCGTTTTTAGTAATTGCTTATCTCCTTCCTTCATGTGGGTTTAACGTCTTGAAGCTGGTGTGAACAAGTGAGAGAGGAAAGAGAAAGTTTACATTATGTTCTTTAATGGCTTCTCGATCTTGTCGTAGAATTTGGTGTTGCAGTCCAGCCTGGCCGACCCACTGACCCCAACCTGATCCCCAGCGCCCCCTCCAAACCTGAGGTGACCGACGTCACTCGCACCTCAGTGTCTCTATCCTGGAAGCCTGACCTCAACACTGGAGCCACACCTACCTCTTACATCATCGAGGCCTTCAGGTACCTAATAGTTAAACAACACATGCCCAGTGTCCAGATTGTTTTTTAGAGATGGTCTTGTTATTTGTCGTTTTCAATTAATAGAAGTCTAAAGTCATACATGTTTAAATGTAATTGTATAGATTTTATTTACATTCTGTATTGACAGATTCAGGCCTTCTTCATTTTTCACTTTTGTTGTTGAACTGTATTAAAACCATCCAAAAATCTTTATAGATAATGCCTGGTTCACACTACACAACTGTTCACACTACATGACTGATCAGTGACACAGGGTCACGAGTTACACGATTTTCACCCTGGGGAATCGCCCTTTCATCTGGCTACTGTCCAAAAACCATTTTTTTTGTCACGAGAACACAAAAATTTAAGTCTCATGACAACTAAATGCATGTGAGAACTAGTGGTACCACAAAGAACATACATTATTTCCAAAACGGACGCCACCAAACAAGCAATACAAGTTGTTACTGCGCATTGAAATCTAATGTTCCTCCATTTCTTGAGTCCAAGTAGAGCGAGAACCTCTTGTTTTCTGTTTGTGTACTCTTCCTCGACTGTCACATCGCCCACAGCTGCAGAGAGTTTGCACCAATGGTGGTGCGGTTCTCCCATTGGCTATAGCTAGACGCTGCTGTTGACTCACAGTCGCTGACTGGCCTAGATATCAAACGTGCCAGACGTTTGCTGGGCTAGACGACTGAGCGAGCACCGAGTGATCACCGATTTGCCTCTGAGCAGAGGTTTTTGTCGCCCATGTACAAAAAACAGACTGGAAATCAGCCTAAAATCATATAGTGTGAACTGGTCAAGCATTTCATGTGACGTGTCTAATAACCACACGTGATCAGAATTAACTATGTGACGGCATGTGAATCACATGCATATTGTCATGCCCCAAAATGTAGCCACATTTTTTTTGTGATCACATTTCAGCACATTTTTTTATTATATTACATTTTATTTGAATAATCACACGCTTTTCCATGTGATCATACATTTGTTCACTTGTAATAACAGTTTTTACTTGTTTTTTGTTGAGTGGGGGAAAAAATATAAGCTGTCCAAACACCATGTGTGTCTGTTGACTTTTTACATTAATGTCTTTTTTCTGTAAAGGGTGTTAAGGATAGCTATTCTTTCCACAAAACTACAAAGGGCAGTAGCTTTTCACTAAATTCACAACAGAATAAAACATCTCTTTTCTATTTATCAATCTAATGTGGTATCAAGTTCATTTCACCAACAGAATTGCTTACTTGTGCTTGTTTTTGCTTGTTTTAAGAGGCGATCACACAATTAAATAAGTCCTACTACCTGCATTACTACAAGTTAAACTCTGAAGGGGGTGGTATTGTTTGTGTTGCTGCGCTGGTAGAGTCTGATCAGTGTTAAGTGTGTGACGGTTACCCACAGTCATGCGTCGGGCAGCAGCTGGCAGACCCTGGCAGAGCATGTGAGGATGGAGAGCTATGTGCTGAAAGGCCTGAAGCCCAGCGCTGTGTATCTGTTCCTGGTGAGAGCGGCTAACGCGTACGGCCTGAGTGACCCCAGCCCCATCAGCGACGCCGTCAAAACACAGGGTGAGTTCACCTGCTCCAGAAAAGACAGAAAGCTATATATATGCAAATATGCACTCAAAGACCACTTTTATTTGACTCGCCCACCTTAGTGGTACAGCATGTATGTATACAGACAGAGACAGGAGGTAGAATATACTTGAGATGTCTGTGGTTTGCCTTCAAACGTATAGAATACATTGGAGATGCTGCACATTAAAGACTATACTGCATATCCTGCCACATGACCATCATATCCAGTTATATTTGTGTCAGTGTTCTAAATCATTTTAACGCTGAACAAAAATACAGTTTTATGTATTTTATGTATGTTTAACGGAGATCAGTTGTATTTTGATCTTTACAGGTACATGGCTTAGCAAAATATTTCACTGCTATGTTGTATTTGTGGCTATACAAATGCTGATATAAATGTTTAACCTGTTACTATGAATTATGTTTACTCTTATTTCTGTACCGTAGTACACTTTTCCCTGTAACTGCACTATTTAGAGTAAAATTACATCACAGTACTTTTACTTGAGTTAATTTACTAAATTACTAGTTCAGTCCTTTTACTTTGCTACTAAAGTCAGTGAACGCTACAGAGTGAAAATAAATGTGTTTATCAGGAATCAGTATAAAGAAAGCGCGGGAAAATTTTAAAAGCTTTCTGTTCTGATTCAGCCAATCAGAGCAGAGCAGCTCTCAGCTGCAGTAGCGCAGTACTGATTAGTTTAGAAAACAAACAAACACGGGGAACAGACTTTATCCACACAGCCGCCGTCTAAACTCTGCAAATAAACTAAGTGAAACGACATTATCAGCCGATAAATCTCCTTAAGAAACCTCCCGACATCTTCACTAGCGCTACTCCACTCAGAGAGCACCGGCCGTTATCTGGCTGCTGGCTAATCCGAGCTGAACCGGTAGCTACGTACTGCGCTATCACTGTTTTCTTCTTTTCGTCTTTTTTGCTGCCGTGTTATAATTAAAGTGGCGGCTTGTTATTAACAGTGTGTTGTATTCCCTGTTTTTTCTGTAGACCTATAAACAGCGGCAGTGATTTGTATCAAGCGGCTTTGAACGCATTTGAGTTTGAGTCTCGCGCAGGATTTCGCAGGTGCTCGAGCATGAATTGAACACGTAGCTGCTGTGTTTATAGTCCGCCACGTGATATTATAATTGTATATTACGCGCCTGTCACTTCAAATCAATTCAGTTTTTAATAAAGCGCCGTTTGCGGGCGGACCCCGGGCTATAAAAGTTGCATGCCATTTTTGCCCCTCAATTTACCCTGCAGATTATTATACATCCTCAGAGTCTTCTGTTACTTTTCTTTTTCTTTCTTTTTTCTCTCTATCTTCTTTCTTCTCTCTGTCTCTCTCTGTGTCTTCTCTCTCTCTCTCTCTCTCTCTCTCCCTTCTCTCTATCTTCTTTCTTTCTTTTCTCTGTCTCTCTGTGTCTTCTCTCTCTGTGTCTCTCCCTGTGTCTTCTCTCTCTCTTCTCTCTATCTTCTTTCTTTCTTTTCTCTGTCTCTCTGTCTTCTCTCTCTCTGTGTCTCTCTTCTCTCTCTCTCTCATCTCTATCTTCTTTCTTTTCTCTGTCTCTTTCTCTTCTCTCTCTCCCATCTCTATCTTTACTTTTTTCTTTTTCTTTTCTCTCTCTCTCTCTCTTTCTCTATCTCTCCTCTCTTTCTCCTCTCTCTGTCTTGTTTCTTTCTCTCTCCTCTCTCATCTTTCTTTCTTTCTTTCTCTTTTTCTCCTCTCTCTTTCTTTCTTTTTTCTCTCTCCTTTCTCTCTTCTCTCCTCATCCCTATCTTTTCTCTCTCTTTTTCTCCTTTCTCTCTCTCCTCTATCTTTTTTCTCTCTGTCTTCTCTTTCTCTCTCTTCTCTCTCATCTTTCGTTCTTTCTCTTTTTCTCTCTCTCTTTTTCCTTCTCTCTTTCTCTCTCTCTCTCTCTCTCTCTCTCTCTCTCTCTCTCTCAGTAATTGCATACCTAGAAAGTGCACCTCTGATGAATTGGTACCTTATGTAATATCTAATGTGTGTGTGTATCTGAGACAGCTGCTGCTGCTGGAACAAGCAGTAAGAAATGATAGCTCCATAATGTTTTTCAGCTTATTTTGAAAATGTTTATTGATTTGCTTTTACATCATGTTTAAATGTCATGATGAATGGACCTAAAGAAATGGGCCAAAATTGCTTACATTAGTGTGATTTTCCTCCTCCTGTGCAGCACTTCCTTTTACCCCTTTTACAGAACAGCAGCAATAGACGAACATTGTTGTGTTATGCCCTTCCCATACACATACAAGCATGTTTAATTAAGTTATCTTTTTATGTGGAAACAGAAAGAATATTTTAAATGTGTGTGCAGACATTCCTCCAACCAGTCAGGGAGTGGAACACGGTCAGATCCAGAGGGAGCTGGGGGATGTTGTCATCCACCTCCACAATCCCACCATCCTCTCCTCCTCCTCCATTCGAGTGCAGTGGACCGTGAGTACCCACACTTCCCTCCGTTCAATCACCCACTGACTGGAGTACTAACAGGGTAGGCCCCGTAGCCTTTCTCAGGATTTTTCTTAAAGGCAAATTCCTCCGATTGTTCAGACGTTCTGCATAATTCAAAGGTTTAGATGTAGATAAAGTCATTCAGAGTAGTTTGGTGTGAAGTGGTTTATTGTTGACTCAAAGAATTTGATTTCTTTACAGTTGTGATAGGAACCTGGGGTCACCATATCTTCAAATATAGCCATTTGATTGGCTATCCAAAATGACCAGATTTACATGTTACATGTTGTTAAATGTATCTGAAATATCTGTATATCTGAAAAAAAACTATTTGCAATGTCTTGTACATATCTCTCTGCCATGAATGGCTTTTAAGTCCTCTCAGAACTGTCATAAAACAATATCTCAGGCAGCAGGCAGGTTATATGATAGCTTTCTGTGAAATAGCTTTTAGAAGCATTAAATGTTTTATCACCCTTCTTCTCTAGAAGAATGTTTCTCTATAATAGAGCATTTCACGTCAAACCTCTCTGAATTACTTTGTTTACATCTTCAACACTGCAGTTATCTGGACATTTTGAGCAGCACAGTCTTTTTTGCACTCATTAAGGCTATGAAGAGGCTTCACACAAGCAGGTAGTATATACATAAAATGCTCAGCGTGGTGTAATGGAAACTCTGTGCCTCGCTGTGCCTGTTGTCTACTTGTTTCCAACACACCAATGCAAGAATACAGAGGCTTGTATCTGCATTTTGGACCCTTTTTGCTTTTTGAGAGCTTAATGGGTTGCAGCTGAAACGACAGCAGTTTTATTGGTTCGGATCAAGAGAGCATTAAACGCTTAGCAAGCATGCACTGTTCTTTGTGCATTGGAACCATATGGAGGTGATCCCACTCTTATGTTTACACAACAGCTCCAGGGCTACTGAATCATGTAAAAAAAAATCAACATGGTAAATATAAGTATTACTATTAATGTTAATATTGCAAATGCTTTTCAAAGATCTCTCCTTAAGGCAGCAGTTCTGATTTACTTCTAAAACCTCAACATGCCACAAAGTATCACTGTAAAAGTAGACTGTTCCTGTTTGGATCATTTAAGGCTGACATGCAGTGTTCTTCTTTAGTCGGAGTCTGTTGATTTCCTGCACGACCAACCGGCTATATTATTAGCTATGGCTATTTCTAAGCAGAAGTAGTAGATGTGGAGGCTTTGTGTCATGGTCTTGTTTTAGTTAATTAATAATAGATGAACTAATTAACAATCATAGCCTGATGTCTTACTAAATAAGTCATGTAACGTCCAGGTCTATTAGTATGTACCTTTTATTTAACGCTTTATAACTGACTGACTGTAACTGACTAGTCTAACATAGAGTACTACTTAAAAAGTTCATGGACCATGCATCATTTTGTAAATTTAAACATAAATGTGACGTAAAATATGATTGGATCGTCTTAAGTCATAATAATAGATGGAGACAACCTAATTAAACAAATCATCAAACAAAATAAAAAAAGACTCTAAGGATATGCAGGCCTCTCGTACACTGGTTAATATCAGTGTTCATGAGTTCACAGTCAGGCAAATCTTGAACTAGAATTGTACATATTAACAATAATAATATTAAAGTCATTACTCTTCAGGAATAGCATTTCTACCTGTTTAAAGTCTCCTAAAGACCTGGATAAGCCAGAAAACTGTTGTAGTAAAGTGTGTAAAGTGTGTTGGCAAAACCAAACACTGCTTTTCACCCTAAAAAATATTTCACCAACTTATAAACATGGCGGTGACAGTATCAAGGTTCGGGTCCCTTTTGTTGTCATTGATACCTAACAGCTTGCCTTGTTTAATATAGGTATAAGTTCTGGATTGTATTAAGATTTATTTACAGGAGAATGTTGGGCATCAGTCAAATGTGCCCCGCAGAAAAACAACTATATATGTCTATGTGCCTGTAGGTGGAGCAACAGTCACAGTATATCCAGGGCTATAAAGTGATGTACCGAATGTCCTCTGAGACGGGCCAGACCCGGAACGATTGGGCAGTGTTTGAGGTGCGGACCCCAGGAGAATACACAGCGTTGATCACACAGCTACGCAAAGGCACTACCTACGACTTTAAAGTGAGGCCCTTTTTCAACGAGTTCCAGGGCACGGACAGCGATATCAAAGTGGGCAAGACTTCAGAAGAAGGTGAGGTCTACCATCTGACTAACAGCATGACAACCTCTTTTTATTCAGCCTCATTCCTCTCTACCTTTCTTGCCCTTAAAGTCTTTTTTTGCTGAAATTGTTCTCACTTTTTTTTTTAGATGAGCTTGATGTGATATTTAATGTTCAGAAGGCAACAGCTTTGGGATTGGTTAGGAAATGCTTGTAAAAGTGTTACCCAAGACTAAGACCACCCAGTTTCCATGAAGATGAGAGAGTTCACTCAATGTCCACTTCATTAGATACTTTACCTTGTTTCTCTACCTTGTAGATGTAAAGTCAAAATTACTGATGTTCACTTATAGTTGCTGTGCAGTTTATGTTGGTAATCCACTTCATCACAGGAAACTGTTGGCTGGATAGTTTTGGTTTGTGGACGATTCTCAGTCCAGCAGTGACACTGAGGTGTTTGAAAACTCCAGCAGCAGCACTGCTGTGGTTGATCCACTTAAACCAGCACAACACACACTAACACACCCCCATCATGTCAGTTTCACTGCAGTGCTGAGTATAATACATCACTAATACATCAATTCCTGCTCTGTGGTGGTCCTGTGTGAGTCCTGACCACTGAAGAACAGGGTGTAGGTAGGATAATGGTAGGACATAAATTATGGAGAGAAGCAGTTGGGCTACAGTCTGTAGTTGTAGAACTACAAAGTGCTCCTGTTAACTGGAACTGATAAAATGGGCAATGAATGTACATACAAGCTAGGTGTACCCAGTGCAGTGGCCAGTGAGTATATAGCTGTCATTTATTGGTCCTTGGAACATTTTTCAAAGTAGTACATGTTTACTGTTTACCTGCAAAAACAAGATTAACCTAAGTAAACAGAAAAAAAACAGATATAGTTTGTCTTGGTCTTCAAAGGCATTGGAACAAAAGCATGTTGTTTAATTCTATTAATTGGTTAACCACACAAATGTCATCAGTTGACCTCAGGGAAAAAAGAAAGAATGAAGGATATTGGCCCTTTAACACTTACCACCACCTTCTGAAATAAGCATTAAGTTTCACTAGATTCCTTACGCGTGTGCTTCTGTATGTGTATTTGTATAAGCAGTTCAGTCATAGAGAAAATTGTCCTGCTGCTGAAATGTGGTGTTTCAGCCAAAGAGGCAGACGTAGCTGTAGTGGTTTGAAATGGCACTCTGAAAGCCAAACAGCAGATGGGAAACCTAAATGTAACGAACGTAACGCTCAAACAAATGCCGTACTAATTGTTCATAGGGTGTGGTTGTCTGTGGCTCTGCAAATCCACAAGGATTTGGTTTACTCCCAGAGTTCACTTGGAGAGTGTGTGAGTGAGTGAGTGAGAGAGAGAGAAAGCGGGAAATGACTGAAAAAAGACTAAGAGAAAGAAGTTAGAAAACAGCTGGGTTTGCTCTTAGGCATTTAATTGCTCATAAGGGGCTGGTGTTTTTCTGGATTTAAGTTCAGTCATACATTCACACTGTAATTGAGTGTCTGAATTACTTCAGTGGTGCTGTGAGGTCAGCTCTGTTCGAAACAGTGATGTTCTATGCATGTGTACTCATACTTCACCATTTACCCTTTACGCTGTGTGTGTGTGTATTTATCACATTCATACAGTAATGCAATATCAGTCTGTTTATTTTTAGATCTATATTGTGTTGTGTATTTTATTTTTTGTATTACATATATATATATATATATATATATATACATATATATATATATATATATGTACATTACATTTGTATATTGCACACAAAATGCAGATATATAGGTAAATATGTTTTTAGAGTGTTCAGCAAAATTCTTAGATTTGAAGAAGCAATTTCTAAGATGATGCAATCTGACAAATTCATACTGCAAATAATAGGAAGCAACAATCACCAAAAATGCACAGTCCCTTCTCCTCCCTCTTCAGTTCTCACCAGTCGTTCAGAGTTCAGCAGCAAACTTTTAGCAGCATCCCTTTACTTGCCAAGTTAAAATTGTATTTCTAAATATATATAAAAAAGTACATTGTCAGTAAAAAAAACCCACCAAGACTACAGTTAATAGAAATAACATTTATACTATAGTCAAGTCAAGTCAAGTCAATTTTATTTATATAGCGCTTTTTACAACGATGTTGTCTCAAAGCAGCTTTACAGAGTTTTGAAAACATACATAGTTTTATGTCTCTATGTTTAGTTTTTCTGTCTTGTCGATGTAGACTAGTCTTTGTAGTTATCATTCAATACCTGCTTTGGCGAAATTAGTTATTTCATTATGTTAAAGCAATAAATGAATGATAATGTAATCAATGCAAATCCTGGGGGCTTGGGTCACCAAGGAGAAATCTAAACATAAGTACTTTTTATGGTCTGCATATTTATTTTCATCTAAATAAAGGTGTTTTACATACTCCTGGTCAAGGTAGGGGTATTAAATATTGTGCTTAGCTGTATATGTGTATATATGACCACATTTTATGTTGTATTATTTTTCCACATATGTGAAATTCATCAAATTTGCAGTAATTATGCTTTAAAATGTGCACACGCATCTCTCTGCACTTTTTTTTCCATACAATGGTATACATGTTTTATTGTAATTTTTGTTGACACCACCAAGTCGTGTACTTTAGGACTATGCTTGTGGCACACATGCCAATGTTTAAGTGTCATATTGTGTTCTCTCAGCCCCCAGTGCAGCCCCCAGGGAAGTGACCGTAACAGAGAGTGGAGACAATGGTACTGCCATCCTGCTGTCCTGGCAGGCTCCTCCAGAGGACGAGCAGAACGGAGTGGTCCATGATTACAGGGTAAGGAGAGTGAGTGAGTTGCGGATGAGAAAATGCCAAGTCACATAGTCACTGTGTCTTTGAGTGGCATCAGATGGTCAGAGAGCGCAGCCAAGGAGAAAAGTCTCTGGAGAAAATCGTTGTAGAATGCTGCCATCTGGTGGACAATATGGAGATATTCTCTGATTCATGTTGGTCTGTGCATTGAAATTTGATTTCATACATAGTACTGGATGATATTGGAACATGGTGTCTCCAGAACACGTTCTGTAAAATAGCCAGCTCAATGCATAATTTAAATAAGCTATTTTTAACATAGTTATTTTCTGTTTGGAAAATGCAGTTGCTCTTCATTTTGTCCCATTGTAGGACAATTATACCAGTCCATATTTCCTGTCTGTCTGCTATCTCTGTGTTTTTAATGTGTAATTATGAATAATGCCTTAATTTCTTCCACTTCTTTCTTATTCTGTATCCTTTTATGCCCTCTACACCCATTTGAAGCTCCATGCCTCTCACTCCGCCTGCTCAGTTTATATGGTATTCTGTTCAGGTCCTCACTTTTTAATGGGATCCCAGTGTGTCGTTTAAAATGTGGATTAGAGTTTGGAGGCAAAAAAGAAAGTTTAAAGTGAATTCGCTGTTCATTTTCCAGGTAAATGTTTTCTGGCGATGGAAGGGGTGGTTGCGGGTAATTTCATGCTTGTTAAATCTGACGAGAGCGTGCGATTCTTTTCCTAATCGCTTTCTCTGTTCACTCCCAGCGTTTCTTACCCCACCGTGCCTAAAAAAAAAAAACTGCGGAGGATTCTGGATTGACTCTTATTCTGCACCATGTTACACTCTTTCTCCAGGAGCCAGCGGGGACGGATAAAACTTGTTATCATTTCCTGGAAAGAGGAGAACTAGAAAATACAAAATTCAGCCAAAACATGAATAGATTGTGAACGTACAGATTGCTTTGCTCTGAGCTCATGCCATGTATTTTCCCCCTGACGCTCTGGACCGGGTTAGCCAGAGAGGTATCACTTTCAGCCCAGCACTGAAAGTCATTGCTCAGGCAGTAATTTCATTATAGCAACGCTTGCTGATCTACCCTGTAGTTTTGACATGGTTACGTAGGGTGCATATGGAGGGTAGTGGTAGTCAGTTATGGCTCCAGAGCAAAGAAAGCAGTCCAGGGTTGACTGCACACACAGAAGCTCAATTTCTTGTGAGGAAAAAAAACTTTTGGCTTTGGATTAGAGGTGGCTGAAGTTTAAGTGAACACTGTGTGAGGGTCTGGGTTATAAATTGGTCATATGAATGGTCATAAAGACAAAAAAGAGTTTGTCACACATGCATCCTATTGCAAGTAAGAGTCCTCAATATTACATTCTGAAGTACTTTATAGTAGTATAGCTGCAAAAGTATGGACATGAAATGCAATGTTCAATTAAAACAGTAAATATCAATGAGAATATATGCTAATAATATGCTATTTATTATAGTTAAAATACAGGCAAACTGTAGGCCACTGTTACTAAAGCAACCTTACACAGTGGTAAAACTAATGAAATACGTATATCTATTATTTTAAAATATTTGTTGACCCTTTCATGCTATTTTACCATAAATTTAAGTATCACTGTATACTGATACTGTCTGTCATTATAGCCTTTAGCCATGTGTTTGTTACAGAAACTCATAATAACAATTGAAAAAGACTATATAGCTTGAGGCATTGTGTCTGACATGACTACATCAAATTCTAAGAATGATCTAGAATGAATTGTTGCATTGATTATAAGAAAATTAAATGAGTATGTGATTATTTTTGGGCCAACATAATTTTCCACTACTGTCTCATATTTGTGCATTCACAGTATTTTAATTAATCAAATTAGTGATTTCCTGCCCCAAATCATCTTCATCCTACACTGGTATTTTACACTTATGGGCCTGCACCTCTTTAGAAGACTCACTGTAACTCTGTCTTTCACTCAGATCTGGTGTTTGGGGAACGAAAGCCGCTATCACATCAATCGCACAGTGGACGGCTCCACGTTCTCCATGGTCATCTCAGGCCTGGTTCCAGGGGTCCGCTACAGTGTGGAGATAGCAGCCAGCACCGGAGCTGGGCCTGGAGTGAAGAGTGACATCACCTACTTTCAGCTGGGTAAGTCAATGTGTTGAACCCACGGACCTCCACTCAGTTCCAACTGCTGCAGGAGTGCCACACAAAAGTGCTAAGATGTCTTAAAAGCATTCAGGTCTATTATTTTCTTGTCACAATCTTTTCAAATATAGTTGTTTTCTATTGTGATACTGGCCATTTTAACTGACTTTGGTGTGAAGTGAGTGTCAGTTATTGAGTGCTTCTATCTCAAGTGTAACTGGTTGGCCAAAACAGGTTTGTTTCTTTTTCAGACTTTTTGTTGTTAGCTACATTACTCCAGTATGTCCAGTGGAAAAATTGAGAAACAAACTTTGACATCACACACATGTTGGCTGCACATTTGGGGGATGTCTCAGGTTGATTTATCAGTTACCAACATTAAGATGTTGTGATAACTGTACATGTATTGTTTTATTCCATTGCTCCAGTTTTTACTTCACTTTGAAGCTATAAACTAAATTTATTGGTCCATAAATATTGGAGATGAATATATGCAGACTGTATCTTTAATAGGAGAGTCATACGCCTTGACTTGTTCCCTCCAAAGCTGTTGGTGTCAGTGGTTAAAGGAGTAATTGAAATAATTAGATCAGCGTCAGCGTTGGCACCGTGCCACATGAGGTGGTTTGACTGACAGGCGAGCTCATAAATTTAATCTGCTTCAATTCTCAGTAAAATTAATTCTTATTTAATTGAGGTTTGAGTCTTGATTACTGTCAATCTGTTGGCAACAAAAGAGTATTATTTTAACGTTTGAAGGCAGCAGATGAAGGGCACACGCCTTGAGAGTGAAGCACCTCTGTAGCTGAACTGCACACAGGCACACACCTGCATGCGTTAGGAGTTAATGACTTCAGTGGTGTGTGTGGGTGTGTGTGCTCGCACTTTGATCTGTCTGGCATATCAATTTGCGTCTTTGCTGTATCCCCCCCCCAGCACTCACAAAAAAATATGAGGATAAAATAAAAGTTTTACAACTGAAACTCAGCCTCATTAACTCTAATTGTGCATGCAGTTGTTTACCTTTTTTACTTATTTACTTATTACATTCTTTTTTTATGATTCCCTGGCTCTGTAATCTGGGAAATATTTATTATCTCTTGCAAAAAGAGCTGCTGTAATACAGAAGGAAACCTTTGGCAGTCTGTTGCTTAGTAGATAAGAGTCGTCAGTTCTAGTTAAAGCTGGGGTGATATGTCGACCTAATCGATTATGAAATTACATCGATTAGCCTAACGAGCATCGATGCGTCGCAAAGATGGCCACACCTATAGAAAGCATGGATTTATCCAAAGTGCACAACAGTGTGGTGCTCTGTCAGCTCTGCACAGTGGAGAATATCACAACAGTACAACTGCTATACACAAGCACTTGAAGCTCAAACTTCCCGTAGAGATTCATCAACACAGCAGCAGGACAGCACCTGTTTACTAGATTATTTTAAGTTTATTAACACACGTAACATGTTTCTTTCAGTAGTGTCATTTAAAGTCACATTGTTAACAACTTTTACGCATCCAGTGTAGATACTTACGCCTGTTCTCGATACCGCGGGAGCTTTAAAACACACATAGCTGGTTCTCAAATGACTCTGTGCCAAAATATATAGTCCACAAACTGTTCTTGTCCGTGAGGTGTGTAGGCTACGTGTCATTCGTGCCTCTAATACTCCAGTCAGAGCGTAGACTTTTAGTCTTTTTAACCATTTATAGATCACGTGTTTAGGGTATCATTAAGTCTAGGATGGCCATGCGTTTTACATATTAAGAAATTAATTGTTCGGTGCAGCCCCCGTTCTAGTCCTGGAGTCCCAGGGTCCGGCACAGTTTGGCGACTCTGGACCTGCTCATTAATTGATGAGTTTAATAAGCTACAGCACTGTGCAACAGCCATTAACAACCATTAAATATAAGTTGATCTTTTGTAGAAGAAAATACGGATGAGATTAAGTTATAAAATAACCCACCCACAGGGACTACAGTCTTTTTGAAAATATTATTTCTGAAAATAAGTTAAATAAGAAGAAGTTGTATTTAATTGCTGTTTTGACTGGAAAATTAGTAAATGAAGAGTGGTCTCTGACTTTTAAAAAGGGGGCACGGAATCACCCAGACTGTGCTAGACTAAGCTCTCTAAGCTCAGTGTATGACCCCTGCTCTAAAAGACTATATAACTCGAGCCAACATAAATGTTTTTCAACTGCCTTTTAGTGGAGGTCTTAGTCCCGAAGACGTGCAGACAAAGAGAGAGCAAGAGCATCTAGAGCAGATGAGAAGACGAGAGGCGGGTTGTGGAAAAGTGAAACCTACGGAAACCTGTTTGCCTACAGCTCCGAAACGTCTCTCCAGTGATGAAAGTGTCTGCGACTTGAAACAAAATGAGATCGCACAGTGAAAAAAAAAAAAAGAAAATAGCAGAAAAAGTCAGGCAATGGAAAGGAATCATTTTTGTGGGTGGGGAGGTGCTTGCACAACTTTTTTAAAGTGGGGAGTAGGTAAAGGAAACAGAATAGGCAGATGAAGCAGATTCAGTTTAACCAGACATGCTTTTTTCCTTTTTTAAATCTGCCACACGCTGCTCTTCTAAAGAAATACAAATGTGCCCAGTTCTGTGGACCAGCGTTCCAGTTTTAGTTTTTAACTGAATCACTGAGTAACTATGATTTCCTTCAGTAATCAAAGAGCTGCCTCATTAAAGGAGAAAAAACAGGCAATTTCTTATTTTATCATTTGTTGAGTGCATAATGATTGCACTTGAACATTTCAAAGAATGCGTCCTCCAGTCTATTCATTGGATTAATAACAAATATGACGAAAGTGTTCTGCTTTGAGTGTTTTTTCTGTTTGTGTTTTTTTAATCTGTTTCTTGTTGGTTTCTTTGGCTCAGACTCCTCAGGGCGGATGACGCAGACAGTAGTGGACCCAGAAAACACTCTCTCTCAGCAGATTTCAGACGTCGTCCGACAGCCGGCCTTTATCGCTGGCATTGGAGCGGCCTGCTGGATAATCCTCATGGTCTTCAGTATCTGGCTGTACCGCCACCGCAAGAAGAGGAGCGGCCTGAGCACCAGCTACGCTGGCATTCGCAAAGGTACAGCTGCTAGCTTTGCCAGATTTAAAGGACAAGCTCAGCTGCGTTTTCGTTTTCTCTTAAGCTTCAAATGCTTTCAGACACCCACGTCAATTAATTAAATGAAATAAATAACAGGTCTTACCATTTACGTTTACATTTTGCTGCTGTCGGAACTAAACCTAGTGTGTCCAAATTGATTACTTTACAGGAGAAGGAGAACTTCACTTTGAATGTAAGTCAGTGTAGTCAGACTTTTCCCACCCTCGAGTCATTTTGGGCCAGTTGCTTTGGTCTGTTCATCATGAAATGTAAAAACTCAGTAAAGGTCAACAGGAATTTTAAATGTCAACATTTTTTGGTTTTGTTCCAACAGCAGTAATTTACATTTACATTTATTGCGTTTGGCAGACATTCTTATCCAGAGAGACTTACAAAAGTGCTTTGTTGTCTACACAGATAATCCTAGCTAGCCCAAAGTTAGTCCGTTGAGCTCAGACACTGCCAGAACAAAACCAGTGCTGATAAATAAAAAGAAAGATGCAGAATTAAACATAAGTTCAAGTGCATTTCAGTAGGTACTTAGATTAGTGATTAAGATTAATTACTGAATAATAAGCAGTATAAAGAGTTAAAGTAGGGTTTTAAATGGAAAACAGCTATTAGCAGAGTGATGCCTGTACTAAACTCAATCATTGCACAGAAGACCTGGACTTAACATGAAAAGGATTTGGCTTATCTTTGATGCATGAGTACAGAAAACACCTTTAAGGGATTGTTTCTTTCCTTGTTTTCATCTGACCTGTCAAGGATATGTTTGAAGTGCTCTCACCAGAGTGCAGTTTGTACAAAAAGTGCCACATCTTTTTTTTTTTTTTTTTTTTCCTCCCCGGTTCAGATTCTTTCTTCCGCTCTTTCATTTCGCAAAGACTTTAAGCAGAAATTTCGGAAAGATCTTTCCGCTGGCTCCAGCCTCCCCACCACAACAGACACCGCTCTGTGATGTCTTTTCTCCACTCGCGGGTTTAATGTATGTCTTTGGGCTATGCAGCTGCCAGCGCCTCTCTCCCGTCTTAGTAATCTATCCTGGACATCATTAATTCATTAATTCCAAGGCCATTCATAAGCCTTTGATTTGTCACTGTTATTTTAGATTAGTAAGATTTGCAGGGAGGGAAAAGGAAATCTGGGAGAAGACGGCAATACTTACTGCCATCCATGCCCTTGCCTTTTAAAAGTCTCTTTTTAGTCATGAAGGCTGAAGGTTCGCACCCCACACTCAGAATCTGATGAAGGCTCTTTCATATATCTCGCTTTCACTCAAGAGTTCATGTAGATTGGAGACTGCACAATGCACATTTTTTTTTTCTGATGTTGGCAATAGGCTGCAGGCACATCCTTTTCAAGGACATTCAGCTAATGGAATGCTTATTGGCAGGATGGAAGCGGTGCTTAAAAAGAGACCTGGAGTCCAGCTATTCATTTGCATTAGCATTCACACACTCTGAAGGTTGAGGTGCGCTCAGCTTTAGAACATAAATGCTGTGAAACTGAAGGCATTCAGTTATTGAAGTTCAGCATTCAGTGAGACTCTGGTCTACTTCAGCAAGAGGTTTATCTCTTTTTTTTATTTCTTTTTTCGAAAATGTTCAGAGATCACATCTTCAGGTTGAACCTGTTTAGACCTTTGCTAGAGTTCAGCTTTGATCTGTTATGATGATGTATGTGCATGTGATCAATTACATCAAACTGATTATTAACACCTTATAGGATGTAGGGATTAAATGTTATAAACATTTATCTTGATACCACTATCACAGTTTTGGGGATTATCATGGTCCTTTTAAAGCTGCACTAAGAATCATAAGAAGAGAATACACCAAAATAGAGTGGTATGTAATAGAGGTAAGTATGCGGTTAATGGTGAAGTCTGAAATTTCGTCAGGTTGGGTTTTTCACAAGGTCTGCAGATCATGTCATGTTTCTCTACATATTATCGCGCACACAGGCTCTGGAAGGAGGTCCAGCTTGACGTTTGATGTCTCAAGTGCAAAATTAACATTTATACTGATAAAAATGTTTAAAACACACATCAAAATAAGGTTTATTAGTTCAATCTCATAAAATTACATGCAGTAACAAGCAATTGTAGTTGTTTAATTCAGCTTAAATAAATACCTTTTAGGTGAATGCAAATTAATCTAGTACATTTTCTTGACAATTTTTTTTGGTTACATCAGCAAACTATTTCTGCAGTGTATTTTAGTTACAACAGCTGTATCATTGAAATACTAAATGATTTATTATGTTTCTGTTAGAAAATGGATGCACAAACCTCTTGAGTAAGCTTTCCAGGCAGCAGCTAAACACACTGCAGTGAATGAAATGATCAACAGACTGAACATTTTATGCGAATGTGTACCACTTTGCAAAAATCAGAGTACATTTGATACAATCTTTGGGGCTTTGCTTTCTTAATTTTACAGAATTGTTTTACGGAAGAAACAGGAGACCACTGGAGGACGTGTGCAGCCAAATCATAGCCGCAATCTTATCCAAGATGACACACCAGAGCAGATGATATATCAATAATCCATTCCTTTCATATCAGGAAGCCCCTTGTAGAACGTTCAGTAAACTGCAATACGCTGTAATTTTTCCACTGAGCCCACGGGCGAGTTTGATCTTGCACTTGAGAGCTCAGAGTACACAGCTCGGGACAGCGCGTTGGTGTTGCTTCCGCCAAACACTGAAAGGTCTCTTATGACACCGATGGCAAGTATGTTGTCCTTCCCACTCCTCGTGCACTTGAGAAAGCCACAATGCCACAAGCGGCCCGCTTTGAACTGGTGGCTGGGAAAGCGTTGTGTGTGAATAAATGAAGAAAGGGATAATTGTATCCGCATAAAGCAGGAATGCATTGTTAGGGTGGAGTGAAGAAAAGGGCAGAGGTGTGATTTATTTTTTATTTTCGAGCAGCATCCTCCTCAAAACTCCCCAGCCTGTCTTCGCAAGGCTGGCAGTCACCAAGTTGCTGTGGTGATTTGATTTATTTATCGTCCGTCACATTAGCATTTTCATATGCTGCGGGCCGTGCGCCAAGCGTCCGTCACTGTTTACTTCCGAACAGATAAACACACATGATAACAGCATCAAAAGTGGCTGCATCTATTGCGCTAATCTTTTCATATGCCAGGACCTCTAAGCGCTGCCAAACGCAGGCATATAAAAGCAGAAAAGAAAGAGGTGACATTTAAAGAGAAGGGCTCCGGCTGCTACTTTAGAATATAGGCGATATGAGAAGGTGAAGACAGTGCTAATAG
The DNA here is from genome assembly GCA_021613375.1 of Megaleporinus macrocephalus. Classification (NCBI taxonomy): domain Eukaryota; kingdom Metazoa; phylum Chordata; class Actinopteri; order Characiformes; family Anostomidae; genus Megaleporinus; species Megaleporinus macrocephalus. The sequence continues at coordinate 31,699,211 of CM038716.1, forward strand.
TACTGCTGTGTTTCAGCCTGACGTGCTGTTGTAGCTCAGCCAAGAACAGCCTGAATAGCTAAGCATGCGAGAGGTTTCTTCTTTCTTTTGATATTTTAATTGCCTGTTTGTGGTGTATTCAGAGCCTAAATCACTCGTAGCGATGCTGCAGAACGTCTTGCGCTTTGTCAGCCTGTTTATGGGATTCTTTGATCAAGTTGAAGAAATATGTGTGGGGATTATCATGGAAGAGAAGGATGTGGAGTGAATACATTACAAAGCCATTTGAATGCACTTTCTTTTTTCCGCACTCTCAGTACTGTAAGTTTGCACTATATGTAGTCGTTTTCAGCATCATGTCTTTAACCTGTATTTCACTACTGATCGTTCTCCCAATACATAAAACTTTATAGACTGTGTATAAACAGGGACACTTCAAATCCCAAAACCTTACATAGTGTAGCCAAAACATTTTAAATCGTCATTCTGATGGGAGTTAAAGTCCGGTCTGTTTATCTAATTTATAATTTGTTTTATTTTATAACTTTGCCTAGACATGTGTATGGATTGATTATTGTAACACACTATGTTTGTCTTCTTTTTCCATGTTCTGCTTGTTGGATCTGCAGTGCCATCCTTCACCTTCACGCCTACTGGTAAGCACTTTTTTAAGAAAGGAGTTCAAAAAGGAGACCTTTATCATAAATTCTATGCTGTGTAAACAAAGCTGTTAGGAGAGCACTGGTGATAAGAGCCGGATGTCTAATTTCTTTGAAACCTCCCTCACAGAAAACTGTTACACAAAACAGTTGCAGGTATGCTGTCTAAAAATTTTATATGGTAGTTCTAAGACATACGAAAATGTTCATTGTGGAGAGGTACATAGAGGCCATAGCAACCACTGTTACCAGCATTAGAAGTACATATAAAACTCAGGGTATGTGTACATTCACTGGTCATTTGGGGTGGTATAGTCTGTATCCTTGGTAAGTTTCTCTACAGTAAATCCTTTTGCGTCAGACACTTGGATTGGTTACATCATTGAACTAATCACAAGTTTTACAAAATCAGTGAAATTCATTCTTCTATGTTCATTTATTCCTCCTACATTGAGAAGATTAGAGATGTGACAGAAATTTAGAGACTATACATACATATATAATACATATACATACCGCAATGCTAGGCGTTTCGACCGGGTTTAAAGCACGCTTCTGCTTTTAGATCAACAGTTTAACTGCTCTGTGTCCACTTCGGCCTTCTGTCTGCTGTAACCTCACTCACACTCTGCACACAAGGCTCACAGTGGACAGCAAGAGACAGCAACCGCTGTTAAAAATACATCTCCCCACAAGAAAGGGTACTAAAAACCAGTCTGAAGCTTTTCACGCAGCTATCAAAGGCTGCTTTAGTGCGTCAGCCAAGCCCCTGCGAATACAGTTAAAGAAGAGTAGAGGAAAAAGAGAAATGCTCTACTAAAGAGGGCCTTTAAAAAGGGCGAGGAGCGGATCAAAGCAGGGCCGTCCAGCCCTGTGCCTCAGCTCGGGTTTGATGGGGTGTCACCAGAGCCTGCACGGCCCAATTAGAGAGAGCAGAGAGGAGCTGTTGCACGAAGGCTGGCTGTGAACTAGGGTGACTTTTCCATAGCAGGCGGAAGAACATGACTGAGAATGTCACTTTCACACTCTCCTTCATGGCCTTTCTGTTCTCCCATCACACACTCGTTCATTTTTTGTAGCAGTTGATTCATCTCGCTGTCATCATCTTGCCGTTGACTTATCTGCATTTATAAGTACCCGAGAAAAAGTGCGCCTTTTCCTCCCATATGAATAGAAATGAGGCTTGATTGCCAATGATGACTCACTGTCAGATTTCAAGTAAAAGCTCAGGCTCTGCTTGTGGAACATAGCTGCTGCTGCTACTACTGCTTCCCCAATCAGTATTCATAGACCCATAAATGTAATGCGACATTACTAACCAGTTCAGTGATATAACATAGTCATGACTAAAATTTGTCATCAAGTAGTATATTATTTGGGACAATTTTCGTGTAGAAGCTGAGGTGAAATTCTAACTCACTCCCAGAAGAGGGGAATAAGTGTGTGAGCTGGCAAAGGGCTAGTGAGTTTGGAATGAGAGTCTATCTCTTGTCTTCCATACTGGAGAGGAATCACCCACTCCAAATTCATCCCAGTGCTGCCAAAAGAGCCAAACTTACCCCACTACTGCCAAATCTGCCAACACGCTGCAGTGGGCTACCAAGAGTGTCTAATGCCTTCTCTGCTGTACACTTACACACATGTATGTTGGTTTTCACCAATACACTCTTTAAGGACCAGCATTCACTAACTGGCCATTTTATTACCAGCACATAACTTTTTTATCGGGAACATTCGCCGTTAATTTGCCATCACTGTCCACTTTTTGGGAAACAACCATCCTGTATTTCTATGTACCACCTCCTTGTATCTAGACTCAATGTCCTTTTTGCAGCTTTACTTATCATATAGGAGCACTTTGTAGTTCTACCGTTACAGACTGTAGTCCATCTGTTCCTCCACATTCTTTATTCTCCTGTCACCCTGTTTTTTAATGGTAAGGACCCCCCACACAACCACCACAGAGCAGGTATTATTTGGTTGGTGCATCATTCTCAGCTCTGCCGTGACACTGATGTGGTGCTGATGTGTTAGTGTATTGCATTGGTATGAGTAAATCACTATTTTCAGTCCAGCAGTGACACTGAGGTGTTTGAAATCTCTAGCAGCACTTCCAGTGTGATCCACAACTGGGCTATTACCCGCAACCACAATTATCAGTTTTTGACCACAAAACAGCTGTTGACAAGATAATATTTGAGTGGTGGGCCATTCACAGCTCAGCAGTGACAATGACATCATAGTGTTATGTGAAGGAGTGCTGGGCTGGTTGGATTAGCGTGAGAGTTGTCTGTCAGGCAAAATTGCCCAGCCAAGAGCAACTTCGTGGTCACAAAATGACCACTGATGAAAGGCTAGAGCATCAACAGGCTGGCTTCAGCAGTGGTCTCCAGTTCTATTTCCGGAAATCCTCTTTCCTGCAGAGTGCGGTTCCAACCTATATCCAGAAAGCTGCGCCGACTCTTACTTCACTCTGGAACACCAGACCAAGCCAGTCAGGCACTTGGTGAAGAGGTTGATTGGATGGAAAATTGTGGTTGGAATTAGGCTTTACAGAAGGCTAGCTCTCGAGGGTTATTGTTAAAGATGACTGGGCTACAGTCCCTATCAGTTTTAGAAACAGATTTGGAAAATAGCAGTTTCTAATAAAGTGACCATTATATTTGTATAATATTGTGCTTGCTCAGCTAATGTATATAATTGTCAATGTTTTCTGTGCTTTTCGTTGTACTTCAGTTTCCTATCAAAGAGGAGGAGAGGCTGTCACCAGTGCTGGCAGGTGAGTTATTAAATCAGTCATTCTTTTTTGGGCTAAATGATGCTGTTCATGTCTGTTTAGTGACACACCCCAATAACAATACACTGTGGTCCATCCACAGACAATACAGTGTAATTGCTTCTGTTCAGCACTAGGGGGCAACCTTGGCTTTGTAAAGTTGTTTTTGTGGGTGGGGAAGGAGGGCTTGTACAACAAACCTGAAGGAAGCAGAGACAAAGGTTCATCTTTTCTCTCTACATGCCTCTTGTCAGTTGATGCAAAAATTAGATACGGTTGCTTAATGCATTGTGGCATATCATCATTCAGTGTTGCCTTGTGGGTGGGTTTGTGCATTTTGTGTCTGTGTGAGTGGGTGTGTTTCCACACTCTTTGTCCAGATAGAAATAGCTTAAGATGAGATTTTTCCTGAGATGTCTTATGTAAAGTGAATGAGGCAGAGTAGTTGATCATATGCTGAAGCTTTGGGGCGCTCTCTGCTATTTGGCGGCCTGCAGGTGCCAATGAAAAACTCCCAGGCCCGTTTAAAGCGGCAGTAAAGCGAGCGTTGTGATGTGTATGATAGCAGTAGTGAAACACAATCCGCGACCAGCACCTGGGACGTGGCCAAGACGAGCGGACATTTAACTTTGAACGGCGGAGTCAGAGATTTCACAGCACTAAACACTGACTTTGATGTTTCGGTACATGTCTTTGATGCCTGTGCCTATAAATCTCACCCTCTTTTTTGTTTCTCTCCCTCTCTCTCCTTCTCTTTTACTGTCTATGACCTTGTATCAGTCTTTAGTCTTTTTCTGTGGAAGCCTTTTTTTCTCTACACTTCCTTTTTCTATTTTTGCTTTGGTATGCATGCAGCCGTGGACATGCATTCACATAGACATGCATTATTATTTACTGTACAATCCTTTAGTGATGTTCTTTGACAATGTAGCTTCCACTGTCTGAGCTGTCAGGGTTTGCTTCAGTAATGGCTCAAAGCAATGTGTATGTCCATAGAACTGGGACTCAAATGCTTCTAAATGCTTAGGCTATGTGCACCATCTAGAATTTGTGTCCTGAGTCATGGCAAACACAGCACATTTAGCAGAGATACAGTCTGATGTTTTGTCTGGAGGAAAAGGAATACACTAAATGTTCTGCTTGTTTGGTTTTTATTCTGAAATCGTAGGTATTAAAAGAGGAATTCCCCCCTTTTGCTGCAGTAATAGCTGCTACTCTTTGGGGAAGGCTTTACACTAGATGTTGGAATATTGCTGTGAGGATTTAATTGCATTGAGCCACCAAGAGTATTAGTGAGATCAGGTACTGATGTTAAACGATTGTTTCTGGATCACTTCAGCTCATCCCAAAGATATTGGATGGCAAGCCATCACTCCAGTGACCACAGTTCCACGGCTCCACAGCCCAATTCTGGGTAGCTTTATTCTCCATGAGCTGACACTTGGCACTGGGCATGGCACATGTGCGGCTGCTCCAGAGCGTCATACTCTATTAGCAATGTGAAGATTCCGTAAAGATTGTGCAAGAGGCATGTGTTTGATTAGAAGTAGTGTCTGGATCCTTTTGAACATACAGTGTACATCAGAAAATATCTGATGTTCATATTGAATCAGTTGAATTTACACTACATTATTAATTTGCTGTGATGTGATTTAGTTGGCCTGACATTACACAGACTAATAGAAGCAGCAATGCTTATTTATATATTTCAGTGCAGACAGACAGTTTAGTTAAAATCAAAATACATTCAGTTGCACTCCTGGACTTCTGTGCACGTTTCAAAAGTATTTGAATTTGCAGAGGTATATAAACAATCTGTTCTACAAAGCCAAGCCTGTTTATAAATGTTATTCAGCTGTTGAGAATTTACCAAATGCTTTCTTCAAAAGGATTGTTGATTTCTATTTACTTCTGTGTTTTAAATCCTTCATCTTCTGAACTCATCATTACAGCTGACGTGCTAAGGGTGATGATGTGCTGAATCTGTATCTCTGCAGGCCGGGTTTGTTGAACATCGGTGAGTCGGCAACTCAGCCCTGGCTAGCGGACACATGGCCCAACAACTGCTCCAACCAGAATGACTGCAGCATCAACTGCTGCACTGCAGGCAACGGCAACAGCGACAGCAATCTGACCACCTACAGCCGCCCCGGTGAGTAAAGTGTGCATGTCTACGTGAACAAGGCTGTAGTGCTGGACTGTTGGGCGTTCACACAGCTGTGCAATTCAGTTATACTGCTATATATTCAAACGCTGGAGTGAATCAGTGATGTGAGATGATCAGCAGAAATGATTAATAACCAATGTTCTGCAGGCCTGTGATACAGTATGGTGTGTTTGCGTTCAGTTGAGGGTGTGTGCTGGGCTGTTTTAGGCAGAGAACACTCTGGAATGGCCTTATGGGCTTTACTCTGCCAGCTAATCAAATTGGCCGGCTGATTTCCATACTGTTGTTATAGTCCCTAAATGCAATTTCCTCTAAGTGCTTACTTATTTAGAAAACAGGAAGCAGAAGCAGAGGTCAAAGAGAGAGAGAGAGAGAGTGTACCTGAGCATGCATGCAGTATTTGTGAGGCCAGTATGATGAAGGAAAAGTAGGTTATAGTAAGACAGAGTGCAGAAAGAGTGATGGAGCACCTCCAGGTGTTCTTTTTGCAGGTGTCAGCAGTGACTTCACAAGCAAACGAGAGCTAGGATGTTCCAGAATACACCGTCTGCCACAAACACACACAGTGTCTGCACAATGAACTAGATGGTATGGTAGTCACAAGCATTATTTTAGTAACTGAATAATTAAAAACATATGTTACTGAAAAAAGATAACCAGACAGAAGTCTGTGCTGCATTTCAGTAACATAACTGTGCCATAAATGTCATATGTCCTGAATTTCCATGACCAGTAACAAGACTTGGTCAGGCCATGTTATCTTTACATTTAGTTTTCCTAGAATGTTTGAGTTTATGATAATTAAATTGTGACATAGGCGCTCATAACATTAACCATTATGGCGTTTGTCATGACATTCAATAATAATAAAAACAAACACATTTTCAGAACAGTAAATTTATAATCTTATAAATACTTTTTGTGGAATAGATATAGTATATATGTCGCCATGATATGTTTATGGAATGGTAATGTCAAGTGTTCAGTGTGCAAGGTTCAAGGATGACTTTCTTGGGGGGAGGCAGGGGGACGACAGCCAATTAATGTGTTCATCAGCCTTAAAAAGCAGAGGGAGAATTTTAAATATGCATTATCATAATGCAAATTACAAACCAATCACTGCTGATTCATCAAGGAGGTTAATTTTAATCAAAATGTAGTCAAGTTTTACTGCGTAATCGTGACATCCCTAACTCGTTTACACGCGTCCAATGCTGCTGGATTAGAGCAGCAAAGCTATCTATGTGTACCTCTTCAGAGTTCTTGTAGAAAAATGTTTCATTATTTCTCATTCTTGTATGAGCCAGTTAAGTGTATCTTCACTAGCAGAATAAGCTTCAGGTATTACAGCCCGAGTGAACAGTTTATATGGATAGGTTTTTGCGGGCGGTTAGAACAGCAAGAGCTTCACTGCATGTTTAATACCACCCAAGCCCTTTATGAGGTTTGTCTTTTTCTGCTAACATGAGCTTTTATCTGAATCACCTGTTCTTAAAAGAAGGTAAGGACAGATAAATGCCATGGCCACTCATCGCATGACAGTATGAAAGCTTGCCGGCTGCTTGCCTGGTGTGCCAGAAGTACTAAAACCTTTAGGAAATTAACTGCATCAGTGGCTCTGAGGCATCTCCTGAAAGACAACTTAGTGGGTCTCGTTTCATAGGGCCTATTTCCATTGACACGTCTACCTTTTGAAGAGCTGCAATATCCCTCAATCCGACAGAAATATGAGCCGCTCACAAAAATCCACCAATGGCAGCGGCGTGGTATTTACCGCCAAGCTCTTTGCTCTGATCCCGAGAAGGATTTGAATATTTTATGAGCGGGGGAAAATTGGATCTGTCAGAAGGGGGTTTCTTTTACAGTGCCGCTCCTTTGCAAGTAGTTTGATTTGGACGTGGAACATCGGACTCGATGAGTGTTGCTGTCACCTTCAGAAAGACGCAACGGCGCACACATCACATCAGGTGCGCGTTACAAAGAACCAGTGGATTAAGCTGAAGTACCAGGATTAGGGTTTTAACTAGGGGGCTGCACTGTTTAAATGCTGGACGTAAGCTTCCAACAGATATGCATAGATTAATTTGTCATTTGTTAGTCTGATAGGCTTCCTACAGTAGCACTTACAGTGACTGTAAAAGTGACACTGTAACTAGTGTTAGTCAGTTACTAGTGACTAGTTTCTATTGTTCTTTTGTTACTTTGACAGGTGTCTAAGGTTATGTTCACACGGCAGGTAGAGGTTAGCTAAATCCGATCATTTTCTTCATAAGATACACAGATGTCCAATATGTGGCAGAGTAAACAGCAAAAACCACACTCGTTTTAAGGGAATGTCTAAATGCAGCCATAGGAGAATGACTAAGTTAAAAGTCTGAAAGCAAAGTTTAAAGAAGCAAAGGATGTGAACCAAAGAAGTGGCTGTGGTCACTTTTTATGGCCTTTTCATAGCAAGCTAATTAGCCTAGATGTCAGCCATCGGAACATTGTTAAGATGAAACTGAAACCTTTGGGAGATGACCCCCATACGTTGGTAGTTGTGATTGTTTACCTCAAGGTGAGTGTGCTATGTGAAGCATTGTACCCTTGCACACGTCGGCCAGTTTAGCAGCTGTTGATGCTTTGGAAACTTATTTTATCTCTGTAGGCCGATATTATAATCTTAAATATTTTAAAAAGGTCTACAAGCAAGTAAAATATTAATGTCTACTGATTTATTTATTTATTTGGACAATGTTATTGAAAACAGAATGTCAGGTTATTTTTTCATTTATTTAATATATTATTATGCATTTAGCAATTTAGCAATTAGCAATACAGTAATACAGTAGTAGTAATACAATGTCAGAGGCAGTTATTCGGATTTAGGCCTATGATTTCCACAATGCTATTTGATGAAAATAAGCTTTCATTAATCATTACTGTTAGCCTTCTAGTAACTAAGGAAACAAACTCCAGATGCCATATATCTAAATAACTGAAAGTTGTGTAAATGGGCTTTTTTTGCTGATCTATTTTTCTTAGGGAGCAAAACAGCCAACCAACCACTGCTTTTTTCCTAAAACCACAAATTGTTCCCTAGCAGTCCCTGTACCTCTTCTAAAATTTGTTTGTAAGCTGTATTAAATCAAATCCACATCCCTTCACACATTACTTGGTTAGTATGGATTTCTGAAGGGCCTGTTTCCTACTCTCCTGTCATCCAGCCGACTGCATCGCCAACTACAGCAACCAGATGGAAAGCAAGCCCAGCAACCTGCTGGCGCCAGACACGGGACTGTACGGAGACGTGGACCTGTCCAACAAGATCAATGAGATGAAGACCTTCAACAGCCCAAACCTTAAGGATGGGCGCCTAGGTCCAGGGCAGCCCACCCCCTACGCCACCACCCAGCTCATTCAGTCCAGCCTAGGTAGTGGCACAGGGGGCAGTGGCGACCTCAACGACAAACAGAGTTGGAAGAGCAGCCAAGGGACCCCTCAGAAGCAACAGGAAGTGACATCACAGCTGCAGTACAACATCATGGAGCAGAATAAACTGAACAAGGGTGAGTTTGGAAAGAAGATGGCACTTCAAATGCCTCTATGCCGTACAGTCAGGAGCATTTACCCCCGTACTTTGTGATAGGCTGTGTGCGTGTTAACAGTTTCTACTACATTGATTTCATGGTGAAATACCATCAGAGGTCGTCAAAATTCTGAATCATCCAGTCTTTCTCAGTACTTTCTCATGTGGACATACTGCACCATATTGAAAGCATCTAAACAATAGGCCTTCATTTCTTCATTCTTCATTCTTTTCAAACATCAGTGCACGCTGCCAATCTTGCTTTTTTCCACTTTTCCCCACGCTCACTTTCTCTTTTTGGCTGTCCTCCTCTCCAGTTACAAGTATGAGTAATCCAACTCTGAGCTTATCCTTCAGTGTGTCTCTTCATTTGTGTTCATTGTCTCACTGTTTAAAAGGTGCTGAAAATATGAGCCCACTCCGAGGTATCAGCTGTCTTTTGAACCGTACAGAGCCAAAGGCTTGAGATTACGATCTAAATACAAGGGAGTGTAACTCAAGCTGGAAAGTTTTATGCATGTCTTTATATGTTGCCTGATTCTGTTCATCTTAACGGACAAGTGTTTTCTTTTTTTGCCTTTGATGATGACAAGAATTTTGCATGTGTCTAACGGCACGCTGGTTTGATATTTCACACTGTTTTCAATGGACGATTGTAGCTAGTCACTTTTCAGTCAGCTTATGACCATGCTTCAACTAGCCTTGCTGTATATTATTTCCTACTGGGATATTTTAGACGAACCCCCTTTCATCGGGTGTATGTAGTCTGCTTATTCAGGCGTTAAATAAGACAACGGAAGTCTGCTTTGTTTTGTGTGTAAAACCTCATTATACATGTGCCTAGAAAGAGAATTTAAAAAACACTTTCCTCATGGCTGTTGCATGTATTGATTGAGGTCTGTAAACCCTTAGATCACTGCAGAGGAGGGGACAGTGCCATGCCTGCCACCATTCCTTACAACCAGCAACACGAGCTGAATCCCGTTGGAACCTACAGCAGCTCTGACAGAGGCAGCAGCACATCTGGTAAGAGATGGACACCAGAATAGACACTGCTTAAAAAATATACCACAGGAATAATCTGGATGGTGGATCAGTCTCAGCACAACTGATGTGGTGGTGGAATGTTTGTGTGTTGCACTGGTACCAGTGGATCAGACACAGCAGTGTATTCACTTACTGGCCACTCTGTTAGACACGCCTACTTTGTTGGTGCACCTTGTAGATGTAAAGTCAGGGATGATAGCTCATCTGTTGCTGCACAGTTTGTGTTGGTCACTCTCTAGTCCTTTATCAGTGGTCACAGGACTCCTCACAGGATGTTGTCAGATAGATAATGCTGGTTGGTGGAATGTCCAGCAGTGACACTGAGGTGTTGGAAAAAAAAAAAAATAATAATAATAATCTCTTGCAGCACTGCTATGTCTGATCCACTTATACCAGCACCATCCACACTAAGGCATCTCCACCAAATCAGTTTCATTGCAGTGCTGAGAATTATCCATCAACCTAATAATCTTCTAAAAATTTCAAAACCTAATGGAAATCTTGATTTAAACAAATGGCAGTCTCTGACTTTTGCGCAGTACTGTACATTAATGTAGCAAGTTTTTTTTCCCAGGTGATTGTGGACCATTTATGTTGGTCTGTTCACTTTGAAATGTTCACATTGTAAAGGGGTTGCTAGCATTTTCAAGGAACGTAGGAAGAAAACAAAATGTAATGAATAGAATTCCATGTGTGTAAGTATATATTAACCTATTGATTATTGTATAGACCTCTAATAGCATTAGACTAAGTGCTGTGTCCCTAGCGGTGTTGTAGTGAGTATGATCGTGTAGGAGGAGCCAACAAAGACTCTTTTTACCAGGAAACATATTATCAAGCCGTTAGTTTAGTCAGCTGAGTGCATTCAAGATTTTAATTGTTTATTAGTTCCATTATTATTGCTAAGCTTTTTTCATCACACAGCCCATAAAAGTCCCATTTGGAACCCAGCATCTCATAAAGAACGATAAATCATATTCAGAGCCTGACATCTTCAAATTGCTTTTCCTGAAGGAGGAATAACAGTGGAATTCCAGGAGACAAAGAAGAGCATTAATGTCTGACCAGAACGAATGGGGAGCCACTCTGGCTGCCTCTGCTCTATCAGGTGTGCAGCTACGCGTCTGTAACATCTCAGTAAGCGACAGTGTGTGTAAGCCTCAACGCTAAGTTCATGCTCCCCCAGGATTTCCGGGACAGATTATGCTCGATGGATGGAACATTTTGGGGGGTATCCCCCCTTTTGCAATTTGCCACACGGCCATTAATTACCCAGGCTTTCATCTCCCATCATAAAAAGGGGGGATAATGTTGTCAGAGCTGTGCAGTTTGTTGTAGGACAAGTACAAATGATGGCCATTCTGCTGTGCATGCAAGGCTGCCAGCGTAATGCATTCTATCTATTTTTATATTGCATGTGAAGTTCAGGTAATTAAAGAGAAGACTTCAGTGCATGGAGGCCTCACAGCTCATTGGCTCTGAATCCTTATGCTGTTAATTGGCCTCTGATGCTTTTCTCTTTCTTCTTTCTCTCTTCCTCCCTCTTCCCACCTCTCTTCCCAGCAGCAGAGAGAGTATTGGTTTTGAAAAATGGCTTCTTTTTGGAGAGTCTGGCGTTAATTACAAATAGAGGGATAATGTGCCTAAGCGTTTCACACTGTATAAATTATTGAGAGGCTGCTATTAGTGTTGGAGTGTAAAATTGTCACACCCGCATCAGGCTCTGGAAAAATGAGCCTGTGTTTGGTAATGCATTTTAATTTGCCGGCAAATGATTTATGAATTTTGCAATCAGATGAATATCGTTCGTCCTGATAAAGGGATTGTGCGTGGAGCCTGTGCGTATCTCACTGTGTTCTGTCTTTGTCAAACAGGTAGTCAAGGGCAGAAGAAAGGGATGCGGACGCCAAAATTGCCCAAGCAGAGCACAATGAACTGGGCTGACCTGCTACCCCCTCCACCCGTTAGCCCACCGCCGTGTCAGGATTACAACCTTTCCATAGACGACAGGTGGGGACAAACATGTATATATACACACATATGCCCACACATTTTTGGGGGGAAATACGTTACCCCAATGTATTTGCGAAGAGAGGGGCATAAATATAATACAGAAATATAATACAGGACTTCATGCATTCTGTGCACTCTGATAATACAATAATATCACTATTTGCTGCCATTAACATCTATACAAATACTAGCCACACTTTTCATGTCACACTTTTCAGGAATTTTCATTAAAACTTGGGATTCCAAGGTCAAATGGTCAACATTTACAATACTCCAGCCTCCTTATTGTATTATATAATACTAAATAGACTCCACTCTGAAAACTTAGTTTAATTGCCACCAGCAGTGTAATTTGTAGACAGTGGCTTAACTCTTTTTTCCCCCTTTAATTTCAGATACAAACAAATTGATAACTGATTGCTGTTGTTGCAAAGATAAACTGCACTGATTTCTAGTAATGGTAGTTATGCAGGCCTTGCAGCTAGCCAGTTAAACTGCAGAATTTCATATAGCGATGCGGAAGAAACATGATAAATTAACATGCTTCAGATTTGCTTCAAAAAGCTAATTCAGGAAAACAGTGGCTTAATTGAAATTCTGATGGGCTAATATAAATAAAACACCATATCAGTAGATTGGCCAAATAAATGATCATGATCATGATCAGGGAACTTGACGTATGATTAAAACGTAACACCTCTATCACTTTTACCTTTAAACATGCTTATATCACATTCATGTAGGGTCAGAGGGATTGTGCAAGGAGTACCTGCACAGAGAGTATATACATTACTATATTATTGTTGTGGAAATGAAGTGAATGACTCTGTGCTCTATCTCTGGTGTTAGCTATGAGGCAGAGCTGCAGTGTCCCATTCCTCCGTCCCGTATGTACCTGCAGCCTGATGAGCTGGAGGAGGAAGAGGCTGAGATGGAGCGTGGCCCTACGCCCCCCCTACGAGGAACAGCCTCCTCGCCTGCAGCTGTGTCCTACAGCCACCAGTCCACTGCCACACTCACTCCGTCCCCACAGGAGGAGCTGCAGCCCATGCTGCAGGAGAATCCGGACAGTCTACATGAGCGCAGGTACCCCTAGTTTCAGTCAGAGGATACAGTTTCATTAGAGAATGAGTTCACAAAGAAATGCTTATGTTGCTAATAATACAAGTTCTAAGTAGCCATTCAGCATTATACACATAAGAGATGTTACTTGCTGTTAAGTGTTAGCTGTGAATAGATGCGACAAAGCCTTAGAAGTCTTGAGCTACCCTATTTAAATTCAATTACACATAGTTGTACAAATATTTAAATAGACCTTGTTGCACCAACGTTTTTAAGTCTTGAACTTTGTGTTAAGTTGTATTTTTTTCTGTCAAATTAAAATTAGGATAGAGATGTCTGCTGGTTTGCTTGCACACAGTCATACTATTGATTAAAAGTTTAGTATCCGCCCCATTCAGTCTTTCAGTTGGCTTCACAAAATGATTAAAAAAGACATTCATTCTTTTAGCTGCAGTATTTTAGGCTTAAATTCTTCCAGTGAGAGATGTCTGTTTTACTCTGTTTATTTTTGTGAATTCATCTTCAATTTGTCTTTTTCACTCTGTCATTTTCTCAGACGTCAGTTGGTTAGCCCTCCAGCTCCCCCGCGACCCCTCTCCCCTCCTCACACGTATGGCTACATTTCAAGCCCACTGGGCATGGATACGGACGGCCTGGAGGAAGAGGAGGATGAGGAGGAAGGTGATGAAACTGATGCAGAGGTGGCTCGGGTGCACCAGCGACGCCACCAGCAGCAGCACCCATCTGCCCAGCAGCATGGTGGTCATCAGAGGCTGCTCTTGCGTGGACTCGAGCAGACGCCAGCCTCCAGCACTTGTGACCTGGAAAGCTCTGTCACTGGTTCTATGATAAATGGCTGGGGCTCAGCGTCTGAGGAGGACAACGCCTCATCTGGCCGCTCCAGTGTCGTCAGCTCCTCTGATGGATCCTTTTTTACCGACGCAGACTTTGCCCAGGCAGTGGCGGCCGCCGCAGAGTACGCTGGCCTCCGAGTGGCAAAGCATTCTGGGAAAGGCCAGCTGCAACAGACAGTGCCTGGAGGTATTTTTCTTAGTATATTGTAACATTTGAACCCGACACCAGCTGCCCCCTACATTGTGCAAACTTTTTATGATTAAAGGACCGCTGGCTATAAAATCTTTACATCTGTCTGCCTCCTACGTCCTTTAAAAAATTTTTTTTTAAAAAGTCAGTGTAGTGTCTCGTTAGATTTTTAAAAAGTTAGGGTTTTTTTAACAATAGCAATGTGACTGTGCCTTTACACATTCATATATTGGTTTTATCTACTGTGTCAGTTCTGTTCAATCGAATAATGTTTAGTATGAAATGTATCCTGTGTTGAGACTAGCTAGCATGTGCTTCCCCGATTTCTTTATCTAATTAGTGAGACCTAAAAACCGTATTTACAGGATTGTGTTGCTTACTCACTCTGTGTCTTCCTACAGCACGAAAGTACCAAAACCTGCCTTCAGGCCACCGTCCAGCAAGTCCGCTGTCTACAGACAGTAACATGAGTGCAGCCGTCGCCCAGAAAAGGCCTCAGAAGAAGCAGAAGCAGCAGGCAGCTGGACACTCAGGCTACCAGCGCAGAGAGGTCTACACAGATGGTAGGGTTACGCTTTTATTTTACAGCCATGCTTAATTTTTTACGCTGCAGACCGGAAACTTAATTTCATATTTTCACATTATTATTCATTCAGCTGTCCATATACAACCATGCCCATACAGACAGTGACAGTGTTTAAAAAAAATAATAATATTGGCGCAAGTTGAAGTTGGCAGCTGTTTTTGCCACTCCACTTTTACTGCTTTATTGTTGGACTTTAGTACTAATGCGTTGGCAGTGTGTGTAAAATGTAATAGACAAGTGAGCATTTTTGGAGCAAAGCATTTTGTCTGGTATGCTGGTTGATATCACCAAAATACCTTCCAGGGCAGATTTGAACTGTTTTTCAATTTAATTTTAGAAAAAAATAATTGGAAATTTTCTCCAGTTTATATACTGTATTAATATATTGCAAAATCTCAGACATGAGTATGTTTATACAACAAATCCATCACAATTACAATCACAAGCACTAACATAGTCCATAAAGGCACATTATTTTTCATTGAAAAACGTCACTTTAGAAGGGCTTCTATCTAACGTGTTACATTGATAATAATCTAAACTGATCACAAAAATCACCTTGCAAACCTTCATTCCCAAGTTAGCATTTAAAGTGCTTGAAAAAAATCTACTTAAATTGGCAAAAATCTCATAAGGTAGTAGCCCTTAGTTTCAAGAGTATTTTAAACTGTTCTAAAGTTGTCTTAATTTTCTTAAAGTAATATGCAAATGTGATGGAAAATATCTTCATGTTTTTTGCATCCAGTAATATTCTGAATTGACCATTAAAATCAGCTTGCATATCTTCACTAAAATTGGCAAAAGCAAAATCTTTATTACATTCACTACAATCAAAACTGATCACTTGCAGTTTTTCTTAAAGTACTAGGAAAGTATCTTTACATCGATTTTATACACAGTACTTTTCAAAATAAGTAAATCAATGACGAAAACAAATCACACTGAACACTTGATTTTATATTTACTCAGAATAATGCTCAAATCTGCAGAAAAATACATCCACATGGTTTATTACATCCAAAAGAAAAGAATGCTTATATCAGTTGGGAAAACTTGCTTTGTATCCAAGTTACATTCAAATGTTCTATACATGTTGGTTTACAAAACAATAATTAAATCAGTTTGGAAAAGCCACCACATAGCTTAAACACAGTGTAACTGATAATAGAACCCACAGAGGCAGGCAGCACTACATTAAAGTTACCATAGATGCACAGTAATATTGTTTGGCTAAATAGATCAATCTAGATCAAATTGGCTCAATAGATCAATTTTTTTTTACATTTTGATTGAAAAGGGGCCACAAAGACAAAAGTGGTCACAAAAAACCCTGCCTTTCAGTGTTAAAATCCTGTGGCTGGAAACCTACCTAGTGACAGTCTCTTGGAGCAGAGGTGGAGCAGAGGCCCCAGTTGGTGGGGCCATGTTTCTAGCTCGCACTCAAATAAAATGGCCTCAGGTGTTACTGCTTGCATTGAAGTGCCCCCAAACACTTACCAGGCAGCATACACAGACTTGTCCTGCCATGCAGTGGGGTAAACACTGGGCATTCACATACTCTGTTGGCTCAGTTTCATCTTTCTCTTCTCCTGGGCCTTCAGAAAGGTCACTGCATGTATGTGTGTCTGTGCACACTCACTGTCATCTGCTGGGCTTCATTATGGAGTCACTTGTCCTTGTGTGTTGACATGGAGATTTAATATCAGACATACACAGACTGTGGCCTGATGTCTCAGATCAGCTACCCCCTATCCTCTTCTCCCCCTCTGCTGTAATCTCTTCATCCCACCACCCTCCATCTATCCCTCCCCCACTCTTTTCTCCTGTCCATTTTTTTCTCGTTTTCTCTACCTCCATCTCTCTGTCGCCTTTAGACAGTTGGAAGTGCAATCTGGGTAGCTTTATCTCTGTTAGAGTCTTCGAATGTATTGGTGATCTGTGGCTTCTGCATATATATCAATAGAAAGAATTTGTCTAATATACGCTGTCCTTGAAAGCCTTTTTAACTCTGACGTGTACACCCATACAGTATTTTCTCCTGTCTTAATTTTGTGCACTGGAATTACTAATCTTTTCTAGTGGCCTTTTTCAAAACTTCTTGTATTTTTTACTGTCATTCCCTAATAGGAGCAGCTAGTATTCATAGGATAGAACATGTTATTCATCAAATGTTTACAAGCAGCACACTAATGGACGCAAGTTATTTGTTTTGTTTAGTGTCACATTTAATTGTGATGCAAGTCGAACATGATTACTTTTTCCATTCACTCTCCGCCGTGGAAACAAAGATTTAATATATACAGTGATTTCACTGTAAAGAGATTGGGGACACTACTTCAACAAATTAGGACAGGGCCAGAAGACGCCCTATAAAGCAGGGATCCAGCCCGCTCATTTCCCCCTCATAAATCTAGCCAGCACCCTTCCCCTCTATCTCAGAGCCTGGCATTGATCCAGAACCTGACTGCAGCACGAAGTGACGGACACATTAAAAAACTGCCGACGTGTCTTCCCTTCCTCGCTCACTATCGACAAACCCTGCTTATGGATTCCAGCGCTGGCCTCCGTGTCATGATAGCCATGAACATATATTGAAGCTGCCACTGGCCTCTCTACTGGAGATGTCAGCTTATTTAAATGTGTAAAAAATATATACAAACAAAGTAGTTGCTGCTGGTGTTCAGAGTAGTGGCTAAAGGGTGTATTACTGCAACGACTGAAGAACTGTGCTGTTTATTCATGAGAATAATGAGACACCTATGGCCAACAAAATAGTTGCTTGCCATTTTTTACAGTCTTAATGTCATGTGATATTTAGCGCTTTGTACTTTGTAGAGGTGTTGCAATAAATACTGTGGTGGCACAATAGGGATAGAGAAAACTGAAAAGGACCAGCTGAACCAGCTCTACACAAGTTTTCATGAGCTATAACAGTGAGTTACGGTGTACATGGGCTTAGCGGTAGACAGAAATACTTAGTAAGTTATGCGCATGTTGACCAAGTATGTTACCTATAATTAACCTTAAGTAGAGCAGATGCAAATGCTTGCTGACTTGTTTAGAGTGCCAGGCTTCATGCATAGGGAGGACTTGGCACAGCTGTAGGGGAAAGGCTGGAGGCACACTGGTACAGCTGTGCTTCTCTAACACCTTACAGGTGCTAGACAAATGAGTGGTGGTGTCAAATTAGCACACTGTCAAACAACCTGTGAAGGGCATATACTCTTTCATAATGTGTCAGGAATCACAGTACAATTCACCACACACAGTAACAGTAAACTCACCAAACAGTTCCAATAGAATGTTAAGATTGTCACCCTAGAAGAAAATCACAACTGGGGGGAAAAAACAACAGAACAATAATTATAACTGAGTAACAATTTCAAAGTGGACAGAATTTATTTTGAAATGTTTAGATTCTAAAGATAATTGCCAGCTTACCAAAGTTATTTTGTTTTTCTTGTCATTTGAAACGGTTTAATTACCTATTTCTCTTCTTATGTTCTCTCTACAGACCTACCCCCTCCACCGATCCCACCTCCAGCCTTGCTAAAGTCTCCCACTCACCCAGGTAAGGGAGCACCGGAAGGAGGGCGAGGGGCACTGTCTCCCAGGTCTAGCTCAGCTGAGGGCAGGGAGAAGAGAGCAGGATCGGGTCCAAAGCCCAGAGATGCCTCAGACACACGAACCAGCTCATCAGAACGGCGGGAAGCCCATGACAAACAAAGGAGTCAGAGAGTGGGGAAAGCCAGCAAACATGAACAGAGTGCAAGCAGCAAGGCCCGCCAGCATCCAGGTACACAGATGCACATTGCATGCCATCTTAGATAAGTGTATTTAGAACAATGATTTTCAGATTTAACACACCTGAAGCCACGACCAGGATTGAAAGCATGCACTAGTGCAGCGTTTAGTAATGCTGGACTCTCTGGCTCAAGCAGTCTCTGCTATTTCTTGCCAAAACAAATGATCTGTATCATTAGTCAAGAAAAAGAATCAGTTATGCAGGGGCAACGAATAGCTGAAGCTGTGCTGTGCCACAACAGGAGCAGGATCTGAAATAACCCACTGCAAAGGTGGTATGATGTGTGCACCAAATCACTATTAGAACATGTAGACTAACATGACTGTGTTCCCCTCTCTCTGATTCAGAGGACATCCTGCCTTATAGCCGCCCCTCTTTCCCAGCCGTCCACAGCCCCCGAGGCGAAAGGGAGCCTAGCTCCTCTAGCTCTATGTCCTCAAGAGGTTCTGGGGGCAGGAGGAGAGGAGAGGGAGCCCCTGGGAGCTACAGGAACCCACAAGAAATTGGCCTCAATACCATAGGAGCCTTTCAGCCAAGAGAAGATGAACTAGAGGTATGTACACCCCCATGCACACTCCATATCACCCAGCCCTAGGCTATAAAGATACATTTTTTCTTCGTATCAGTTGATATCGATATAAAAAGGAAATTATGGTTTAAGAAAGAATTGACTATCAATTGTATAGTGAAATTTCCTATCAGAAGATGCGTCAGAAGACAAATGTACTGTACAACATATAACAATTTATTCTACATACAGTTGTTTAATCTCTCAACCCCAAATAAATAAAAGTTGATTACAAAATGACGTCAATTAATATGCGTTGTAAAGATGGCCACATCTACAGGAAGCATGGATTAAGCACAAGCTGCACCTACAAACAATTGCTTGCATGCATCTAAAGTTGTGCGAGTATTTTAGCTAGAAACACAACAGTGTGGTGCTCTGCACAGTGGAAATTTCTGATCACAACAGTGCAACTATTATCCACGAGCACATGAAGCACAAACATTCCGTAGGGCTTTGTCAATACAGCAGCTGTTTTTCTTATTCTAGCATATTATACGATTAACATCGAGCTTTACCACGGGAGTTTTAAAACACACTTAAATGGCTCTCTGCAACATATAGTCCACAAACGGCTGTGTCATTTGTGCCTCTAAAAGTCCAGTTGGAGCGTAGACGTCTTGGACAGGCCTTAATTCTACAGTTGTCATTTTAGCCCTTTTTAGTATTATTTAACAAAATTAATCTACATGTACAAACACCGTTTAAACCTTTTTTTCTGCTTTTCTTGCAGATGGTGGAGAGCTGAAGTTGAAACTGAAATGCTGTCAGTGTGGACACTGTTTTAGTAACCATCTTCAATTTTAACCATCCCAACATTATTATTTTTTTAATTTCCAATGTTGGATTACATTACATCACCTCCCGAAGACTGACCAACTGTTAATTATTTTACTGTGCATTTAATGTTCATAAAAAAAGACAACAAATGCAATCACTATTTGTTTTCTTCAATGCAATATGGAGTAAACAGCTACTCCGGTGTGACTTTGTTTATTAAGGCTGGAACATTAACAAGTCAGGCATTACTGTTAATATTAGCTTCAAGCAGAAAGGGATGGACTTGGTTGTAAATAAACATGTATACATGCCTAATTGTCTTTTATAATCTGTGTGGTACTTTAAATTGGTCTTCCTTGGCTTATTTGAATAATTTCAAATTTTATTATACCAGTAAATATAATTATCACACCACTCCTGGTTGTAGATTGTCATAATTTGAAGTGTTCCAGGAAAAGTGCCACATTTGAGATATTTCCTTTTTTCCTTGTCCCCTTTTTTGGAAATGCACTGTTATTTCTGTTGTTTGTCAGTGTTTGTCATTATTTGTTTGACTTTGGTTTTAAAAGCACAATCACTAAACTTTATTTTAAACCATGTTATCAATTAACCTTTTTGTCTTACGTGAGAACAGGTACTGTATGACAAAAGGCTTCGTTAACCCTGATGACGTAGGTGAAAGAAAGGATAAGCTGTTTACAAAGGGGTGAATGAATGGAAACAAGACCCTGTCTCCTCTCTTTGCCAGATTCTCTCGCCCGTCTTAAAGAGCCTCTGATTTGGAAATGTTACATTTATGCATTGTTGAAGCACTGCATTTATTAAACTGTTTTCTTCTACTTATGCACTTAGACTTGAGAAATTCAGAACTAGGCTGTGGCTTGAGAATCTGGAGGAAATGTGACTGGCCAGTCTAGGGCCTTCAATTTGGCCAGGGACACTGCCAGTCACCTTAAAGGAAGAGAGGCTGCAAGTGTTTATTCATAGGGCATCTGCAACCATTTGTTTCTTAAAGTAAAAAAAAAAGCATAAGAAAAACAAAAAAATAAACAAGAATAATTAAACATGTGTTTTGTTATTATTTATGTTGCAACCACAAGTAGCCATGCTACGCTGTTTAAGAAGTTATAGATAATTAATAGATGCTAAACTTAACTTTTATTATTGTTTGCGGTTTACTACATCTTTGTGTGCTGACCCCAACTGTGATAAATAAAAATTTAAATTAGAGAAAAAAAATAAGAATAGACACATCACTAAGCCTACACAGATGGTTTAGATTTAAAAAATAGTTATTCCTATGTCTGTATATTGCAAACAGTGGTAATTACAGTACAGATTTGGAAATCCTAAACTGTCAAGTGGGTGTCCTTGATTCCTTTACATCTCCTAAGCAATTCTATCATTTTGATTTTATCTAGGTTTGGAGGAAAAATATATACTGTTTCGCCCTAGGTGCTCTCCTAATAGGCACCCCTTTAAACAAGAACAAATTTGGAGCAGTAGAGAACCTCCCCCTTATCCTCCATCCATCATTTTAATGAGCCGAGTTGTGTATGTGCTTTGCCTAGGAGTTGCAGGTGATTAAATCCATGCTCACACTATCCCTGTGATGTGTGGAATATATGCATGGTATGGAGATCAGTAACCAAATATGACATATGACTATTAGGACTTACCTGGCTGTACCCATGTCAGCCATTATTTTTCCCCCTGTGAGCTGATGCACAGTTACAGTCCATGTGCTGAAATCAGGCCAAGCTGAGGAGACAACTTCAATCCATCTGAAAACCTGAGGGAGGCTGCATAGTAAATGATGGCAACACAGTGTGAGAAATTAATTTGATTAAGTGTTAAGAAAGCATCATTTGTTACAGATAACACTTATTAAATGTCACCTACCTTTTGTGTAATTATGCTGTATTTTCCAGTATTGTGCACCCAGCAGCTCCATGCTCATAAGTATTTGCATTAATCAGACATCTTAAAAACACATAAACCTACTGTCAGATTTGAGTAATACTCCTGCCAAAAAAAGTAGTCTTGCATTTATTTACCACACTCCAAATGTAGTCATCAGTCCAAGACATGTTTGGTGTCTAAAATCTGCTTCTTTAGTTTTGCATTTAAGCTATGAGACTAACATACCTACCAAGTAATGGACGCTTTAAACCACACCAAGTGTTTAAGGAATCGTAACTTAACTAGACTTGGTTATATGTATTTCTTTTGTCATATGAGATATATATATATATATATATATATATATATATATATATATATATATATATATATATATATATATATAAAATTCTTAGCCAAACTGACAATTTAACTTGTGGAAAAATACCTAACTGATACTACCTCTCCACTCTAATCCCATCAAAACTGGTTTGATTAGTCTTGCACCCAGATGGGAAGGAAATGTAAAAGAACCAGCTGCAAACTGTCAACTAGTTCCCAAGACAGACATTGGTGCAGGTCGTCTTACTTGCTGCTGCTCACTTTCATATGCTGCTGAAACAGAATAACACAAGAAACACATTTGAAGTAACCCACATTCTGTTAAGAGCCAATGTAAAAGGTGTGCTCAGAGGAATTGCTAAAGAAAGATGAGTCTCAATAAAATTATAGTGTTGGTCTAAATTTCTACAGGTCACGTGAATTATATTGATCAAATTAAACTAGGAATACAGAGTTGTTTATTATTTAAAACAAATAATTCTAACTTTAAAGTCAAGTCACTATCTACATTTACAGGAGTGTCAATCAGTATGGTCCATCTTAATTTAGTGCTGTCCATGGCCTCATTAGCCAAAGAGTAGAGTTTTAGTCCAGCTCCACAGCTCCCGCCCTCTCTCAGCTTACCCCACTACCATCACTGTTCACGCTGACGTAAGCCTTCTCCTCCCAGCTCATGAGTTACGGACAATTTTTCATCATTCTAATTATTTTTCATCAATTATGTTATAAAGCCCCATCTCCCTGCACTCCCCTTCGTCAGTGAGACGCTTAGCCAAATTTATAAGAAGGAGTCCTCTGCCAGAAGTGGGGTACTGTAACGAGCCAGATCAGCACAGATTGACAGTAAGTTTGTCATCTCTCCCATCACTGGGCCTATACATTGTGAATAAATGGATGGAGCAGCTGTCAACAAATGCTGACAAAGTAATTCTGTTCTATCTTCAGGGAAATTAATAACTTACTCAGAAGATTATGCTGTCTGTGTGAGGTTATCATTTAAAGAGATGACATGCCATGTTAATTTTCTTGCAACAGTTTTGCACAACATTTTGATGACACCCATGCCATGATGCACATTTGTTTTGGGGATAAAAAGGAAAAGGGTTTTGTGCAGAATAATTAATCTCTAAAAGATCTAGTGTCAAAACTGTTGCATGACTTATTACTGACCTATGCCCATCACTTTAACATGAACCACTATGTGTAATACACAGCACTGTAAGTGCTAGGCACCTGAGAAAAATATATTGAAATAATTAAGTTGAGCAGTAATAAGAAATAACAAAAAACAGTAATACAATAAGCAATGTTTACGTACTTCTGTATATATTGCTGTTAATGGAATTCAACAAAGCCCATCCTGTGTTGTTCTTACTAGCTCACAAGATAAGAATTTTTAATGTTCTTTTTAATGTATTAATGTTTGTACTTTTTTTGAGTACAAAAGTAGTTTTTTAAAAACACTGATGATATATACAGTCATGTAGGTGTTTTGTGAACAACACAGAAATAATTCTATCCTACCAAGTGTCTTATGAGAAGTAGGGCAAGGTGTAAGGTCTTTGCCTTCAGAATGACATCATAAAATGTATGGGGTTAAAAAAAAAATAATCCAGGCACTAATTTTATGAAAGAAAAACATGCAAAGATTAACATGATTAGTAAGCCAATAAAAAGATTCTGAGTTTGTGAACCATTCAGATGTTCATCAGACCTGCCTTAAAGGGAACCCCGGCTGGTAAAATGTGAGCCTTAATATGGTGTAATGACTAAATTATCACAAAGTAACAGAAAACTGTGGGCACTGTATTGAGTTTTAGCCTTCGATTAAAACCAACAGCATCCGTCAAGTATCTCACCAGTTGTGGTCTACTGAAGGACTCAAACTCTTCGGGACTGAACTGAGCAGAGCGACAGTTGGTCCACACGCTGCATCACAACTATTCTCCTTTTTTATCTTTGGGAAAGCTGTTTAGACTAATATCAGTCCTCCCACTGCCTTTCCACTGGAAATAACATCCAACGGCAACACAATGTGGCATGGTTTTCTTTAAGCTAGGTTAGCTAACTATCATTCACTCCTTCCAACCACAGTCAAGTTTAGCACGCTGCAACCATTTGATGTCATCTACCCAGCAGGCATTGCGCATCAGAAATTAAGGCTGCGTCCATATGTCAAATATTTCGAATAAAAGCGTTAATTTATAAATAAATCTGCTACTTTTGTGATTTTTTTTGTAAAATGTCTTAACAATGTAGAATCATTACATCATATTAAGGCTTACAAGTGTTACCAGCCGGGGTTCCCTTTAAATGTCTTTAGCAGTGGGTATAAAAGCATTGTCATCTTAAAATTCTCTATCATTAAAGGTGCCACGGATTACATAAATTGTTCTTTGTTGGCTACATAGAAGGTATGTGACTTGCTTGGGGTGAAAAAAGTCCAGACAAGGTTTTGCATGATTTAGCCCTGAAAATCAAAAGAAAAAAACAACAAATTTTATCACACAGAAGCAACACGTTGAAACAGATTCTATGCTAACATTAGTTACTTGAGAATTGCTAGTAGTTGTAGCACTTTTCTTTCACACATTAATAATCAAATTGTGTTGACGTAAATATTAATGAAAGAATATGGCTACATAACAGTTGAGGATTTTGGAACACCATTTGTAAATGTGGGATTTATATTTAAAGGGGATACAGTGTTTAAGGTTCATGATATACTGATTTATCATTATGTACCAGGCTGGTGATATATCATGTATTGCACTCTCCTTTATTAACTATGCCAATGTAAGGCAAAACTCTATGGCACCTTCAAGGAACAGTGCTTGTACTGGACATGAATGACCTCATATTCCTCCCACAACACCATTATGGATCTACCATCATGTTTAGCTGTTGGCAGCAGACAAGGGCCTTTGGTGTGTAAACATGCACAGGAGGAATTAAGTAGAAAAAGAAACCCACTACTCTGTATAACCAGGTTACAGACATTATAACTAGAGATGGACTGATCAGCGTTTTTGAGGCCGATTCCGATCACCTTTCAGCGCGACTGGCCGATACCGATCGAGGGCGGGGCTGTTAGACACGGCAGGACTACATATTATTAGCACAAGCAAGTCACAAAACTTGTTTATTACCATTTTTAACAAGCTCATGTGACGAAGCATAATATTTGTAACTAAATTAGAAGTTGGTCTATGTGGGCGTAAACCGCTTGATACAGCTCCGGATGAGCGACATCTGAAAGGTATTTCTACTAGGAACTGCAGAGCGGGGATCCAGGTGGAATAATAAGCAGCAGAATGAACGTCTTCTACAGCCGAGAAGAGCTTCTTATCTAGAACTATAAACTCAATTACTCTGGCTGTGTTTCTTTGAGCTTTCTGGCTGTTTCTGTTGCTGTACTGTTCGTACCAGTCAGATCTGGTCTGCACGGTTCTCTGGGCTGCGTGTGCTAGCTCTGCTGTTTGCTGATACTCACTGTATTCAATGTGGTGTAAGCGCTGTATCAGATTAGTAGTGTCTTTGTCTTGGTTCCCCTGCGAGAGACGCCGATTTTACTAATTTTACATTTGTTACAAACTGCCCTGGATGAGTCGGAGTCACATACGGTAACAAACTGCCAGACGGACGATGTTTTCTTTTTTCCTCGCACATGCGGTGAACGCTTAAACTGTTCTTGCGAGGCCGCTGCTTTCCACCTAGTGATTCAGATAGGAATTGCAGGGACCTGGCCAAAAGGGGTTTCACGCAGGGCTCCTCTTCCTGGATGAAACGCTAGCTGTAAATACAGAAATTAGACTCATTTGTTTACCGCCATCGATCGGCTCTCGAGATCGGCCGATCACCGATCACATATTTTGATTAAAAATCAGCCGATACCAATACATGGCCGATCGATCCTTCCATCTCCAATTATAACAGTGATAATGTCTGAGGCTGTGGCATATATTTAGCAACTTTTTTGGTAAAGACTTCCTAAATCCCCATCATGAAGTTCAAAATATTGCGATACCCTCTTAAGCAATTGCTTCTTGTTGCTTTGAAAACTCAAATAAAGTGCCTGCCAGACCCTTTTACAGTAGGCATGTATTGCTAACAGGCACTGAACCAAATATGGCTCACTTGTGGCACTGCCCTTGTAACTCCAATTTAGTTACTTTGTAGTCTTTTTCATTTGCATGCATATTAGTGTGTCTATCCCTGTGTATAAATGCAATTTATTCAATCAATCCATCTTCCAATGTCTAATCATGCAGACTTATGACTATCATCGGGTGAGTTCATGGCAATTTTTTCACCCATGTAATATTCGCTGTTCAGAACTCGCAGTGTAAACACAGCCAAGCCTGCAGTGATTCTGCTTTGTTAGGGTCACATTCTGAAAGACCCTGACACTGGCAATTACTAAGCTAAAGCGCAATAGTGATGGACCAAGTCTAAACAGCAATTGAAGCTGGCCATGAGCACATAATAGGACTAAATTGGCATGTTTTCATAGTCAAATGACCTGCTGAAGAGAGCTGCTCTGAATGGAGGCTGCTGGGTGCATGATGATGGATGAGAGGTTAGGATACGGGTGAGCGGAGAGCAGAGCCTTTAACAGAGGAGGGCCTACCACAGTATTTTTCTTTCCTCTTCTCTCTCACCCGCACACATTCACTATTTCTCTTTTGTTGTGTCTCTCTGACACATAGAAACTTGGACTGCAAAGCTTCCATTTGCTAAACCCAACACTGTCAACAGGCTTGAAATGGATTAGCTGCCACACTGTGTGTTTTCTTAAGGCCTTAATCAAGAAACGCCAAAGAAATGGCGACACACAGCACTGACTGAGCTTCCTAACTGAGAACACAGTAAACATACTTATTGCAAGTTGGAGTGGAGATACTGTTGCTTCTCCAAAGCCGCTGTTATTGCAGGAACAAAAACAAGCCCACTGTTTGCTGAGCATTATTGGAACAGAGCCACAGTTGCCTCAGGATTAGCTCACAAAAGGAAGAGTTCACCAAAAGCGAAAGGTAAACACACATGTAATATACTTTAGTTGGAGTACTAATATTCCAGCAATTCCCTAATGCTGCAGTATTAAGTACAACCTAAGCAATATATTAAAATGTTCACAGATGCAGATAAAAGCACCAAAAGTTAGTTATCAGAGACTTGTGGTGCATTTTGTTTAATGCAGACAAGAACTGTCCATTTTGATGACATGCAAACCAACCATATACCACTGTTGTAGCATGACGTGTAGAGGCAGGCAATTATTAAAAGGGGCTGCAATTAACGTAAGCCTGCAACAAAAATGTGTCTGCAAACTCTCAAAGGTATCTTGCTTAAATGCCTTTTTCTTTACAGTATTATATCTTTTAAAATGTTTGAATTTTGTGGAAAAGTTTGGTAGCTTGTCGATCCAACAATTCTCTCGTTTCAAAAGGCTCAGCCACAGCACACAAAGTGGGCAAAGCCTGCAAATGTTTCACCTATAGACTGATAAAACCCAAGTTATACATGTACCCTTCGGCACAGCTCTGCAGACAGCCAACAGAATTGACAAATTCCTTATAGTTGTGGCCAGCTTTATAAAAAAAAAAAAAAAAAAAAAACAAAACATGTTACACTCATACGTGTACATATGGATGAAGCATCTTAGCCTAAGACTAAAAGCATCCTGAAAACAGTATTGACACTGATAAAAGTAAGCAAAATAAAAAAGTTAATCAACCTAACAATAAGGACTTATCTAAACAAACCTAATAGTGCTGAGACTTCCAGAAAGGTGATCTTCATGCTGTACTATCACAACAAACAACTTGTAGTTACATTTACGTTACAATATACAACATATTAAGTAACAATGTTTGTATAATTTAAAACTTTGTGTGAAAGAAATTACATCATCTGACTAAATGGAACTTAACTAACGCTTTCATGCTTCATTTTTGAGCCACAGTTCTGGCACTCCACGAGTTTGTATTATATTTCATCTTGATCACAGCCAGCTCATCTCTGGTGGCTGCCCTGCTTAGCTTAAGTCACAACAAACTAAGTGTTCCTTTCATTGCTGCATGTCAATGCATCGAATAACACTCCATCCTCCTCACATAGACGTAATTAGTTAAGGCACTCTCTTATCATATCAACTGCAGGGCAAGTGCATCTACAGACTGCAGTATAACTCAAGGTCCTGTTGAAAGCTTGTTCTATTGATTACCATCCTCCCTTCTCCCTTTACTAGACTAATGAGCCGCCGGATTTCCACTAGAAAGGTTAATACAATATTGAAATGTCAGGAGATTAATGATATTGTTTCTCTGCTGGGGCCCTCATTGAAGGAGGTGACAAATTCCTTGCCCTTTTCACTCTTGCAATGCACCACCAAGGCCTTCCCTGCTTCAGAGAGGGATTTGCCAAGTGCACAAACGAAAGAGCACGTGAGGAAGAGAGGATGACACAAGTGAAGGGATGGCTAGGCCTGTTCTTGTGCTGGTGTCAAGGAACAGATTGGATGAATCTATCTTCATTAGTATGATACAGGGAAGAGGGAGTCAATCGAGACAGTGAAGAGCAGTTGTGAGAACACGTCTTTCATTGTACCCTGTCTCATCATTTTTAAAATTCTTAGATTCTTACAATCCCTACTATTATTTGATTGCCACATAATGAATCTAGATGGCACAGAGAACACTCAATTTAAGGTAAATGTGCCCATAATGCTTGCGACAATGTATGGTAAAATTTTCAGTTGATTGTTGCTCGAATTATGTTACTAGAATTAATACCATGAAGGTAAAGACAGCTTCTCGTTTCACCTTAAACAGTAAAGCAGTTACATTATGGTGCCTTACGCTTAAGCAATAATTGCTGCACCATTTAAGGTGGAACAGGAAAATCTGAAAGTTGCTGGCAAATAGAAAGGTGGTAGGACAGTTTGATTGTCTAAATCTCCTTATTAGAGTACATTACCAGCATTAAAATAAAAATTAGGATATTTTGATAAACCAAGTCAGCTAATCATAGGAAAGGTAATATTCAGTCTGTACTGAACTAACAATTGGTAGCAAGCACAGTACAAATTGTTAACTCCCAGGTGGTAAAAATTAGTCATACTTGACTACTTGTTGATGCTGATGACAAAGTGATTTGATTAGAGACGGAAAGATTGATCGGTTGTGTATCAGTATCGGCCAATTTTTAATCATAATATGCAATTGGTGATCGGTCGATATTCCTCCAATTTAGTCGATCACTTAAGCTCATTAAAAATGGTTTCATGACTTGCTTGCGCTAAAACCTACATGTGGCCCTGCCATGGCGTATAGCCACGATCAGTTTCGGCTATTGGCCAATCATGCCGAAAGGTGATGGACGATCGGAATAGACCTCAAAAACGCTGATCTCTAGATTTGATGCTGACTAGTCGCTGATCACAACTGTGACCCTAACAACATGGATGACCACGACGGCAACAGATGAGGAGGCTGCAAGGCCTTGTGGGTAAGGGCCCACCATGGTCTCCTGACCTGTTCTAATATTTCAGTGCTTCAAAGATCAGATTTTTAAATGTTGTTATATTCTGTTTCCCACAGATTACAACATAAAGCCATGTGTGGTTTAAGAAGGGCATAAGGCCCTATAAACCTATCAAGTTTTAAGTCAGTCATCTTTAAATACATCACTTAAAAGTTTTTGGGCTTTCTGTGCCTCCGCTGTAGGGAGCATCTCGACAAGGCCACTGAGGGTGAGTCTACATTGGAAACAAATGTTTGATATTCCAGGGTAATTCCAGCAATAGGATAAAGACATTTTACTTTATGGCTAAAACCCGCGGTTTTATAAATTTTGGTTTCATTCATGATTTATCACATGACTGTCGACTTAAAAAAAAATATATATATATTAAATTTAAAAACGTGCAACATCTACTTGTTAACCCATGTTGGCACATAGTGTGAGCTGTCATGACAACCAGGGCCAGCTACTTTTTTATTGCATATGCTTATGTTATCTCCATTTTTGGCACCAAATTATGGAAAGTAGTGCCAATAAGAATATCAAGTCTCAGCATGAATAATCAGTATTACATCAATATTGGTAGCAATAAAACACTAAGTGATACCCATCCCCATTTTCATAATTTAGAATGGACATTACATAACTTTAGAAAAAGTTAATTGCCCGTGGAAACAAACCATGAATGCAATTGTGTCAGACCTTTTTTTGTTTGTTTTTTTTAAATTAGCATTTGCAGTGTGCAGACATATAACGACTAATCTGCTCCTTCTATTTGAGATGGGAGCAAGCCGAGCGTGAAAGTAATTGGCGAGTGTAACACAAATTGGATCTTAGCAAGATGTGATTTCTAGTCCTCTGAGGCAGTATTTGCACAAAGATTAGAACAATGGCACACTGCACGTTTCCAAATGGTTCTATTAAACAAATGGATATATGTTAACAGATGTTCAGTAGGCTTAGATGTTTAATTGTTTAATTCTATTGAACACGAAGCTGGTTCCTAATTGATTTACACAAATGTAACAAAATATATTCCAGGTCGCTGATTGCAAAGTCAAAGTTGATTGTACATGCTATACAGTATTGACTTTTCAGTTCTGAAACATATACAGCTCTTGTATAATGAAAAATGAATCTCTTAGTTATTTTTATATCAATATTTATAATTTTTTTATTCAACTTCACTTTATTAAAACTACATAAAGAATGGACTAGGCTTGGCTGGGTTTAAAGTGGACATGAAACATTTTAGTTTGTATGGGTTTTCTATGGAATTAAATATGATGAAATATATTTGGGAGGGAAATTTTTCATATAAAATGTTTACATGTTAAATTATAATATATTTAAGTTTGTTACTATCCTATGCTTTTGCGCCAGTGCGCCGCCATCTTGCCCGTGCAGAATTGATGACATCACGAGGTTGGTTGGTTGAAGACAGCCCAGGAGCATAGCGGTCGCGGTTTAGGAAACAAGCTTGTTGTTTGCCACACTATGGAAGAGGACGAAGCTGAAAGGGGTTTTGATCAGATTCCTAGAAACCCAATGGCTTATGCGTTCGAGCCAGTGAGGAGAAGGAGATTAGTAGTACAAACTCCGATTTTTACAGAGGAACAGCCAGCGGTTCCCGTACAGGTGGACAGGGTCGGTAACACTACCTGGTGCAGATGCGGTCACTGCACTGCAATGCCAACTGCAACCGAGTCGATTTGCTGTCAGGAGGCTAACGTGGACCATTTGCTCAGAGACCTTTCCTGCATAACCCTGAGCCGAACTTATCAGATGCTTTGTTGTGAGCGAGACGTTTTGGAGGTGTCTTTGCTCTCTCTACGCAAAGTCTGTGCGGAAAATCTGGAGTGGCCCGTCAACAGCAGGTAATGTCATCCAGCTAACTAGCTAGCTAGGTTATATAAATTTAGCTATTTAGAATGTAAAGTCGTCTGAGGTGTGCTTCGGGAAATTTGATTATGTAAGATCTGACTTCTGCTGTCTTCTGCTACAATAAGAAAGCAAGAGTTTAGTGGAATGTGTATTATACAATATATGGCTGTCCTTTACCGAGGAAAAAGTCAAAATAACACTGTCAACCTGTTAACTGTCAGCTTATTGTACCTCTTGCTGCTCTGCTAGGGTGGCGCGTCGTTTGGCTCGTTCCTTGCGGCTCACAGCTACTGCTTTCCTCGTACGGTCGGACGGTCTGTACATCCCAGCCTGTAAACGGAGGGAGGAACGGTGTTCCTGAAGCAACCTTGTGACGTCACACCCAGCGCTGGCAAAAGATGGCGCTACACTTGCTTGGAAAATGACATTTAGATTGCTTATTATTTTAATTCAGTTTCACTGACAAGTGTTCAATCTATAAGATTAGCTAGAGTGAAAATACATCTTGTGAATTATACCAAATACTTTCAGTGTTTCATGTCCACTTTAAAGGGGCTCCTTGCACCATTTAAGCCCACCTGTGTTCCCAATATGACCATTTCAGAGAAATTTTGGATTTTAAAAATGTATGAAACTTATAACTTCCAACTGCACATTTAACTGGGAACTACAATTAGTAGTTCCCAGTTAATCAGTTAACCCTCCTGGCAGCAAAATAGTCCCTGTGACTTTGTAACAGTTTTGTAACTATTTACTAAACTTCAGACAAATCCAAATGCTGTCATACTTGAAAATCTATACAGAAGAAGGAAATAAATCTGTCCAAAAAGCGTTCTGTTTCAAAAATATGCTCATATTCATGTGTGTGGAATTCATTCTCACTGGCCATTCAGCTAGCTCTGAAACTGAATAAATAAAATGCTAGTTGAGCGGTCCTACGAAGTATGTGCATATTA
Organism: Megaleporinus macrocephalus; assembly: GCA_021613375.1. Classification (NCBI taxonomy): domain Eukaryota; kingdom Metazoa; phylum Chordata; class Actinopteri; order Characiformes; family Anostomidae; genus Megaleporinus; species Megaleporinus macrocephalus. The sequence goes on from CM038716.1 coordinate 31,731,873, forward strand.
TTAGTATAATGTAATGACTCCGTGTTTGCAATGTTTTATTGTGTTTTTAGTTGTAATTCTTAACAGTTTACTTACCCCCTGAGCAGCTGAATTAAGATTTAAAAATATCACATTATAATGTGGCATTTTTTGCTTAGTCATTCTATAAGTGTAAGATGTAGTCTGGAGAGTTTTTATTTTGATATACAGGACTGCTTATGCAAACAGTACAAGCCTATTCAGCTAGCAGCAGAGCCAAGTGCTATCCATTTAAGCAGAGATATGGACTATGACTTTTAATGAGGACATTTTTTGATAAGAAAAATGATTTGGCAGCTACTTTAACATTTTGAAAGTGGTAATGCAAAACATTTGAGGAGGGCAGACACTTCAACACAATGTCTCTTCTGTTACAGTTAACTAAAACTAGGACTGGACAATATGATTATATATCATTATTGTGACAAATTATGCCACGTTACAACATACTTCTTGAACATACTGTACATTTAGCCAGTACTTGTCAAATACTGACCAACTACATGTGCTATTTTAAAGAGAGCAAAATTAGTCCAGTTAAATTATTATTTAATGCAACATTTTATGCCAAAAATTTAATAAAAACGATTGTATTTACAGTGCAGTTTTTTAATAACATAGCACTACTGGTTCTTTATTCTTTGTTCCAACTGATTAGATGTCTAAATTAGATGTTTCCTCACTTCCTTTGTACTTAGGTTTTAACCCCATGTTACGCCACAATTACATTAATATGTTGCATCTTTCTTTTGAAGACTAGACACTGAGGGTTATTAACCAATCAGTGCTTAAACAATCTAGACACCACTTCAAAAAAGCTATCATTAAAAGGCGCACTAATATAGTTAAAATCTTGAGCAACTCTAATATTCGCACTTACCTCAAAGAATGTCTCCGTTCATATTCCAATATGTGATTTTAGATCTGCAGATACCTGCCTTCTGCAAATATTGTCTGTAAAAAACAGAAAACGTGGAAAGGTTATGCATCTAAACTGTGAAACTGAATTCCACCTAATTAAACAGACTGGCTCAGCACAACACACAATTTGATGTTAGGCTGCTTTATGTCACAGATTATCAAACCAATATTTTTTCATAATTATTTAACATTTACATTTGCCATGTAATACTGCTTTAAAGTAATATTTATATATTTGACAGATGAGCATTTAATTTTTTTCACTTTATCCGTGGTCTGCAAGCCCTGAAAAAATCATTTGTAAGCCATTTGTTTAAAAGCCATAAAAATGAGAACTTAAGAAGCTTGAGTGTATTTACTTAATTACTAGTGAATGTTAATAACATGACATTCTGACAAGTTACGTTATTTAAATTTAACAAGAACATGATTAGTACATCAGATTGCAAAGTTTAAATGAAACAATGGCAAGTGAACACAGCAAGATCAGAAAACCAATTCATCCTTTTTTTTAACTTGAAAACAGCACAAACCGCAAAATGAACCACTTCGGCGCTAACAGCTGAAAACAGTCCTCTACTCTGAAGGCAGAGGGAAGCTGTGAAGCTGGTAAATCTTATCTTGCACTGCGCTACTGTCCACTAGTCCTGCGCTAAGAGAGGTCAGCGAGGCTGGCAGATGAAGCGAAACAACGTAGAGTCCGACTAGCCCTGCGCTAAGAGAGGCTAGCGAGGCTGGCATATGGAGCATAACAATGTAGAGTCTGACTTTACAGCGAATTGGACAAGGGCACTGCTACATAAATAATCAGGGCCTGTAACCTATAGTACCCTATAAAAAAAGTGTTGCATGGAGGAAAAGTCCAGGAACCAAGTTTCTATATTCCATTACTTTTCCAGGATTTTCATGAAAACAAATGCTGTCTTAATTGTTTTTGTAAATTTTGCATATTTCCATGAAACTTTTACATTTTGCTCTTTTTAATCTAAAATTTAGCACAAACTGAAAAAAAAGATTAACAAACATTACCAACACAATAGGTATGTAAACTTTCACATTAATTAAATAATATCTGGACAACCTCAATCCTGTGGCCCAATAAATTGTAATAAATAGTAAAGTAAAAACTAAGTACAAACGTTTTGACAGTACTGTTTAGCTACAGCTGTTGTGTGAAGGCATGTGGAAGTTTAAAAGTAAGACAAAAACTAGGTTGCATGATAACAGCATATAATATATTACAGCATCCACACAATGTATGCATGCACAATAGTCACTGTTGGACATGCAATCAATCATGTCACGCTACAACTTTTTTGCTGTTTAATAAAAAAAAGGGAAAACTGCAAAAAATAACAAACAGACAGTTAAACAGAGGTATAATGATAGGGTATTGTGATATCCTCCTAAAATAATAATAATAATAACAACAACAACAACAACATCTGGAGGAACCAAGAAAATGGGGTAAGGCTCTCAAGAAATGAGAACAGGAATAAATCCAAAGATGTGTTTTTCCATGCCCTTTGTCTATTTCTGAGCTGCCATCTCATGTTAATTTGCTGCTTCAGTGACATGCATCATCTCAGGAGTTTCCTCTAATAACCTTCACTGCCCTCATGCAAAAATGCAGTGGTATCAATCGGATGACTAACAGTGACAACAAACAATCATCCTTTAAGCAAAGGATTTACAAGGCCTAAGAGACCACATCATGCTCAGTGGTTCAGACATTAAAACTGATCTTAAGTTAAACTACAGCTGGATGTATTTTCTCTCTATTGCAGCCATCATGGCAGCCTTCTTTACACAAGCCAAATTAAGCCCTCTATTCATTGTTCACTTAAGACAAGGGGAAACCAATTTTTTTAAAAGGCAGAACCATAATCTGACTATATCCTGTCTCCCCACAAGCATTACCAGCATTATATTGATCTAGTTATCTATGTTGATCCTCCAGAAAGTTGCTCTGACCCACAATTTACACACATGCATGTAAATTCAAGGGGATTTAAAAATTAAGGTGATAAACCAAGAAAACATTAATCCTCTTTAGGTGAGTTTGAAGGCATCCTCACCAGCCAGAACGCACATACAGACGCGGAAACTCGTTCTCTGATAGCTTGAAAGGCTTGTAAAACGCACTTTAGACTGATGCAACATTTTCCTATGTACTTCTGCCTGACAATTAGACAAAAGGGATATATTGCTACAGCTGTTTCTTTAGAACAGAGAGGAAAACTATGCTAGGCTCCCTTCACCTCAATTTTGACCTCCAGTTTAGCCAAGCCCAACTCCACGACAAAGTTTCAAATAAAACGATTTTATATTTAGGATTAAACACACACACAGGCTTGCTCGCTCATTAGCTAACAATTCTAAAAACAAAGCAAAAAGCTGTTGATTTCCTCCCATCTGAATTTTAATGCTTTTCTATACAAATTAAGGTGAATAAAAGCCAACTTCAACTTCATTAAAAGAAACAAATGTGTGATTCAGACAGGAGGGTGTTTATAGCAAGCCAACCATTCAGTGCTTTGCTAAACGTTAGCCGTTATTCTAAACTCTGCTTCGATTGTTGCAGCCGCTTGTGCTTTTTTCAGACCACTGTCAGGACTCTATCCACTACCAGCTTCACTGGCCTGAAAGCGTTTATGGAAAAATAAAAATAAGCTTATGTAACTTGTGTAAGACAATCATCTAAACTGCACAACTGCATGCAGCAAAAAGTAAAAATGACCTTCAATCCTATTCAAACTTTCCACAAATATTATGTGCAGGGCTGAAACAATTCCTCGTGAAAGTCAAGTAACTCTATTACAAAAAAATTATTCATGCAAATTCTTTGAAGATTCGTTTAATCCATGCAACCATATACAGTGCACCTTTTTTACACGGATGACTTTTATAGTTGCACAAAGCGCGCTTACAGTGTTTCCTTGCGACACAAAGAAGACGTGAGTTTCACTACAGCCTCTAAACACCATAGCTTACGTCATCTAGTTTCTTTGCATAACTATAGTAGACGGAAAACGACTTAATTCGCATTTTCTGCCAAAACTTCGTAAATTTGCAAAACGTTTAGATAAAAACGTTTTCCATTCACTGACATTTTGTGAATTGTAAAAATGCGAAAATTCTAATAAACATAACATTTAAATATCTCAAAATTAGTTTTATGCCAAGGTTGAACAGATTGAACATCGCTAAAGCAGACATGGGAAAAAAGGGGGAGTGGGGGGTGTAAAAGGAATTTATTTATTCACATGATTCAGTTCCACCTGATCTTTTTCTTTGGCATAAAGTGTAAACACACCACTGGCATGCTGTTACTCTCATGCCAAACGTTTCACCCACGACCCTGTAAATTACTCCGAACACACCATGCCCTCATATAACGCAGGGGCTATTTTCCTCAGTGGGCACGTGTGGCCGGTGGCTGGAAACGAATGACCCTACAGATCAGGGAGCACAGCTTTTCTCAAGTGCGAATCCAGAGCGCGTCTTTAAAATGGCCTGGTGCTTTTGCGTTCAGGTGAAAAGAGGTTAAAGTTTTTCTTATCTAAATTTCCTGTTCTACTTCAAATTATGCGGCAGCTAGATTCTGGCACCATTTAAGGTGGACCTGTAAGTTCAATTAAGAAGTCACCTGGGTGCAGGTGGCTTTGTCCGATTTTAGCCCTCATTCTCGGTGTTATTTAAGCTGCACGTCCATAAAAAGGTGGTAAAAGTCTTTAAAGATAGCATACTTGCCGCAGAAAATGAGTTAAAAATCTCTATGCTGCTCGTTATGCAGCCCTTAGTATGTGACGTGTGTAAGACTCCAGATATCAGTATTTCATATGTTCAGGCAACTAGCACAACAGCTAACCGGCTTGAGTGACTATTAAATGACATAAATGGACATGTTTTCTAAAACATGGCGCAGTTGTAGAGGGCGGGGATATAAAAATCTGGTAAACAGGGATATGAAGGACACTTTATCTAAGTTTGAAACCTCTTTAAGTACATATCTGTGCAGGTAAAATAGGTGAGACCGTCCACTCTGTTTGACCAGGATAAAATCGGATTCTATATATTTCGAATTCGAACAAGAAGTTGGCACATTAAAAATATTTGGGGAAACAGTTGTTTCAGTTGTTAAACACTTAGCGTCTTAGTTTAAGAAAGAGGTTTTAGTAAAATAGTGGTTTTAGTAAAAGCCGTTATCCAGCAAACATGGCTTTCTGAAGTCCGGTGAAATTAACTTTGAAACCAACACCCTACTCGAGTCAAATAGCTCTAGTAGAATGAAAGATGGGAGCTGACTATAAATAACTGTCTTACCTTCCTAAATGTTCACTTTTCATCTGTTACGGCGGTAAAAGGCCACATTTACGAAAAACCTGAGCCTTTTTTCCAAAATATCGCTGTGTTAGCTTCTTTAGTTAGCCTCGTCTCGCGACATTCGCCTTTCCCGCCAACCCCCTTCAAGACCCGCCTTCTGCGTCGCGATTGGCTGTAGGATCGGCTGATTGCTATACCTGCCAGCCAATCCCAGCGCAGGAATACAGGACCGACAACCCAATCGAACGAAATACAGTAAATACAGTAATTGTACAGTAAATACTGTAATTGTACAGTAATTGTTTCTCGAATTCATGTCCACAAATATAGTAAGTAGGCAGCATGTATGTGCTTTCATGCCATCAACAATAAGTGTGTAAAATCATAATTACTTACATCAAACACCCCTCCACACCAAGACATGGCTTTCATTAAATAAGCCACACACTCCTGCAGTGATCCCTGTCATCTGCTGTTCTATTGTTTTCGCCTCATTGCTACTTTTTAATTAATGAATGAATTAATGAATCAATGAGTTGTGGTTTTGGGCGGCATCTCCTACTGTGTCTGAGCACACATCGTTAATCAGGGCCATTCCCATTACCCAGGTCACTAGCGATCATGCTCCAACAATTAGAGCTTGATTAAGAGATGCTCATTAGACAGCCCTTACCGAAGCCTGTAAGGCACACAACCGGTACTGTATCTGTTGGTCCAGGCCAAACCTCTCAAGACCCTTTCCATTCTCTTATGGCAACACAAGGGGCCTGCTGTAACTGTGGCCTAATACAGACAATCTAGTTGGATTTTAACACTGTTTACAACAGACAGTGTCCCAAAACAGATTTGCAGAAACTTGTGTTACAAGTTGTAAAGAGTCAAATGGGAGGTTTATTAGAGACATTCAAACCAAACAAAGGAAATAATTAGTGGATGAGCTTGTTAACAATGTTACAAAATTCTGGTAAAGATAAGATGAAATTAAAAATAACCTTCATATAAATATAAAGATTTTTTTAATGACCTCAAAAATACGGTATTGTCTTGTGTGACTGTGTGCAGTTAAAAGAATTAGCATGAAACGCCATGCTTCTCATGTCGTCTTCTTTGCATTTAGTGTCACAGAATGACAATATCGTGCACCCCATGGACTCTACTCAGACTCTGTGAGGTCATCAAGACTGAACTATGAAGGGCTGGGGGCTCTGTAACAACCTGCTATTGGCTCATGTGAGTCTGGTTGCGCAAAGGCTCAAACAAATCATCAGACTCACAGTAAGAGAGACTTTAATCATGTTAACAGTTATACTTGTTAATTAAAGATGAATGTAGCCCCTCACTGTTTATCAACGGCCACAGGACCACTACTGACCGGATATTTTTGGAGTTGTGGGCCATTGTCAGTGATATGAACGTTCACAGAAAGATTCGAGAACGTGATGGCTAAGACGTTCTATATGACCGTCGTGTTTCTCATCTGGTATTCCTATTTTATTCTTGTGCAGCCTTGTTTCCAACAATTCATATTCCCCCTACAGTGAAATTCTGAATGTCAGCCCTCATCTTTCAAAGGGCCTTAAAATATGCTCTCATTTGAGATGGTAAGGGTGACAAAAGGCTGCTTTTTCTGAAAAAGGAAGTCCAACTATAGCAGAGCAAAAGGTGAAAACCAGCAGCGCTCAATAGCTGGGTTAATCGATCAAGGCTCCGAGAGAGGTGGAGACGGAACGAAGAACTGGAATTAGAAACTGAATGAAAATTCAGCAAAAGAAAGAAACCCTGCAGAAGAAGGTTAGAAAACATCAGAGAACCATTGAACGTTTCCATCGTCTTCTTAAATGGAACTTGATGATTATGGACGAGTCCTAACATCAGAAGTAAATGACGTTTCTTTAATTATGTTTTCTTATCAAAATAGGCAAAACTAGTGCTTTATTAAAATTAGGAGATCTATGAAATAAAGCTGAGAGATAATTCTCATGCAAGGAAATTAGGTTTCTGTCTTAAAGATAAGGGACAATCTAATAGAATCATTAAAGCTAAAAGAGAGAGAGAGAGAGAGAGAGAGAGAGAGAGCAAGAGAGAGAGTGAGAATGCTAATGCTTGTCTCCATGAGCTCGCTGGGTTTGGATGACAGATATGATGAATGGTGTTGCATTGGTACTGCTGCCCTCTCTCGCTCCACTCGCTGTTTACCAATCCAGAGAGGGAGGGAGAGAGAGGGAGGGAGGATGAGGAGGAGGAGGAGGAGGAGGATGAAAAAACAGCAACAGCAGTCAGGGATGTTTCCTTTAATTAACCCACATACCAGCACAACCCCAGCACTGTGCAATGACAGCACACACACATGCTCACATACACACAGATGCACACATACATATTATTAAGCATTAAATTAATGTTTCAGGAGATACTGCTGTAAGAAAATAGATATAAAATAATTTACTTGCATTAGGAAGCAAAGAGTTATGGGGATGGGAACACAGAGAGAGGAAATAGAGACACCTAACAACTGTGCAAGACCTGGTGGACCACCAAACATGTCCCCATCAGATAAACAACACTGAAAGCTTTCATCTTTGAGAGAGAGAGAGAGAGGTGAAAATCAAGCTCCACTCTTGCGTCTCTGAAATAACCCACAGGTGTTTCTATCCATCCTTACACTGTGAGAGAACTACTCAGCTCCATGGGTCTGAAAGGATGTGTAGTCAAGAAGCTCCTCACTGTGGAAAAGGAGACACATCAAACAAAGAAGATGCCGGTGTTCTCAGAACTGGCGATACACCATCTGTTGTTCTGTATACCCTGATATTCAATGGTTAGGACCCCCACAGAGCAGGTATTATTTGGGTGGTGGATCGTTATTAATACTGCAGTGACCCTGACATGGTCGTGGTGTGTCAATGTGTTGCGCTGGTATGAGTGGATCAGACACAGTAGTGCAGTATGCGGAGAATCAGACCGATTGCATTCTGTTGGACTGCAAAGTGGTCCTGTATGGTAAGTGGAGCTGATAAAATGGACCAAGAAACAAGAAGATTTCTCTATCTAGACAGATTGATATAATGCAGAACACTGTTATTATATTTTATGTCTGTGTGTTTGCGCATACATACATACATACATACACCCATATCACAATGAACAGTCATGCATGACGTGATATTTTCACTGCTGCATCTTCACTGTGGAAGCTGTGTAAACATCATTACAATTCACACCAGCACATTTAGCATGACTGCTTTAGAGGGCAAGAAATGCATAGAGGAGGAGGGAAAAAGCACATTTAGGCGAAGTGGGTGAAAAATGAGAGGGAAAAGGCATGAAATTGAGAAAGAGAAAACTTGCTTTGCTGGCGGAAAAAAAGGGTTGGTCATTATTTCTCCAGCCTCGCAGGCATTGTGGAGGAGGCGGCAGCGGCCGTGTGTAAGCATGAGCATGCAGCACACACTCGCTCTGCTTTAAAGAGCCACTGTAAATAAAAACCAACAAGCATGAGCTCCTCAGTAAATATGAATTTTACACACAAACTAAGGCAGGGTCCATTTCTAGCAGTCCACAGGCCTTTCCTGTTCGGTTCTATTTCTGTCTGTTTAAAATGTAATGTGATAACTTCCACCAGATCCTGGATGAAATTGACACCATGGATATTATGATATGAAAGCTCCCCATTTCATTTCAGGCATTACCGTGTTACTGTTAGTATACATTGACAAAGCTGAAGCCTTGAAACACTTTGATTATTTCAAGTATTATATTCATAGGTGTTTTTCTTTAATACTCATATTTCTTTAGAAAACACATCCCAGACTCGCCTGTGCCTCACACCCTAGAGATTAAAAACTGGTCTTTGACTCACACCCTAGACCAGTGGTTTTCAACCTGTGGGCCGCAGACGTACTGCAAGGGGGCTGGGTTTTTTTTGCTAAGTATTTTTCTCCAATAAACAGATAGTTCAGCATATTTAGTTTGTTTATTTGCAAAACAAAACGTGTTTAGTTTGAGTTCTTTGATTAGTTTGGCGTAGTACAGTCACATGACACGCAGCGCTAGCTAGTTGATTAACTAGCTAGTTAGTTAGCTACTTCAGTCTGAATGAAGCTGTTGTCTTGTGTACACATCACGGATAAATGGTTAAAAACAGCGGGACCATCTACAAGTGAAGCAGCCACTGTATCTCTTACTGAGAGAACCGAGAAAACCAGGCATAAATCGGAAAAAAGAAAATACAGCAGTGAGTAGCTAGCACTAGGCTTCACGTGCACAGGAATAGAAAATGATCCGCTACCACTCTGCGCTGTGTGTTTGGAGGTCTTGGCAAATTAAGCATTGAAGCCAACCAAGTTACGTCGACATTTGGAGACTAAACACAGCGAGTATGCATCTAAACCTGTGGCTTTTTTGAGAACAAACTAAAAGAATACCAAAGCAGGAAGAAGAGCCTTGAATTGGCTTGCTCTGGAACCAATAATGCTCAAGCTGTCGAGGCTTCCTACCGTGTTGCGCAGCTTATAGCAAAGGTTGGACCAAATACAGGAATAGGCTTAATGTTGAGCCAGACCTCCATTTTCAACTTTCTGCACTTCAACCTGACATCCACCACTTAGTAACTGACAAACAGCATCAGCCATCTCATTAGGTGAGGACAAAACGTGCTGTAAATGGTTCGTTTCTTTTGTTGTGTGATTATGCAGTCAGTTTCACAGGTCGCATGGATGGTTAAACTGTATTTGGTTTTAAATGGCTATGAAAATTATTCTGGGGGGTCGTGGAAAGTTTTGGGGTGAGTTAAGTGGGCCTTGGGTGGCAAAAGGTTGGGAACCCCTGCCCTAGACATTTCAAACTTGATTCTGATTTGCCTCATACTTGCCTCAGATTTGACTGTGATTTGCACCCCATACACTCAAGACTCGACACTGACTCAAATGTAGGGTCTCGCCCCAGGACTCTTTGTTATGATGTGTTGTTCTTATCCAGGTGGGAAATAAAACCCCAGGCTGCCACAAGAAGGCGAGTGATGTTACCCACTACCCTATACCAACTACAGCACATGGTTTAAATTTTGAAAGACATGATTCCGTTTTATACCACAGGGTTTCATTAAAACCCCCAATCATTCCACCTTTACTCTACAATATAACGTAAATCCAGCCTGTCACTCAGCAAGGATGATTTATGAATACGGTTGCATGCTTTCTGGCCACACGTTGCACAGACACTGCCAGTTACCTTACTTAACTTTCAAAGTCTGAGGCAGCTTTGCTTTACATCTGTCCGCCTGTCTCTATGAATGATCGGAGATTACTGCTTTTATTTCAGTAACTGTCGACAGATTTAGTCGCCTAAATGATAAGATAGCAAAAGCATATGATGATGAAGGGCAGATAATCCAGCGTAAAGCAGGATGAAAGGAGGGGTCAAATTGAGAATCTGAGGCACGTCTTGTTCAGAGCTTCTCCTGCGACTTCTTCAAAGACGCTGGGTTCTCTGTGAATTATTCCAGGCATTTAGCTTTCTGTTTGATGTTAGCCTGTGGAGTGGAGCGGAATACGGATTAGCTGCGGAAGACCTATAGGACCGAAACACACACACGCAGGCCATATGGAGCGCATACTATTATGTATTCAAATGTGCGTTTACTTAGAGGCTCTAAACGGCCACATTCACACTCCAAGGCATGTTTCATTTTTCAAAAATATTTTATTTGTGATCCAGGTACAAGGAAAGAAAAGAAACTCAGGATTTGCTTGTTTTTTGTATTTTGTTTTTACAGGACATGGAAATTAGAATAGGAAAAGTTTGTTCTCTCTCCAATTTTTATCCCTTTGTTCTTGGACAAGGACATGCAAGTGGATATAGACGTTTGCTTACAGGAAGAAAACGGGATGTAAAAACAGTGGGGCTTCTGTACAGAGAGACTTCACCCAACATCTTTGTTTTTTTTTTAATCTTCGTTTGTTTTTTTTTTTAGCAAAAAAGGCAACACACACAGAAGCTACAAAGATCTGTCAATATCGAGACGGGAAAAAGAGAGAGCATGGCTGATTCTTCCAAAATTAAAGAAGCAAACAAACAAATAAAAGCTTTTGTTTTGTAAACGGCAACATTTCCATCAAGTTCATACTGGGGGATGTAGTTTTCTTGGTTTCGTTGAGGAAGCAGCATGGTGCACATACAAGTCACAAAAGAACGATCTGAACAATTCCGATTTTGCTGAATCATCCAGTCTGAACGTAAGCTTTCCATGGCAGATGATGTGAAGATACAGCAGGGTGGGGGGGGGAGGCAGAAGAAGAAACATTTCATATTCCACAAATTTTTATGCATTTTTCACAATATACCTTTATTATCTTAATAAATACAAAAAACAACAACACTGTGATTTTCAAAGAAAAAACCATTAGCATTAAAAAAGACACTAAATGCATTAGACGTTAGAAATATCAATATTAATTTTGGTATGTTCTGTAACTGACATCTTTGTCTTATGGACATATGGACATAAAGTGTACCGGCACGTCTTCTGATGAGTTAATACAAGGCATGGAACTCCACCTTCAATAGGGGCAAAATAAAAAAAAATAAATCAAAAGGAATCGAGACCAGTTGGACACATGGGGGGAGAAGTTACATAAGCCAACTTCGAATGAACTCTTTGTGTGAGGATACATATGAATATATACACGTATATACACACACGCACACTCACATGACACCACCAAAATATATGTAAAATAACCTGAGATACTCTCCGCACCTCATTTTCCAAACAACTCGACACTAGAACTGAAAGAGATGGGGGCTTCCGAGAGACATGAGTGGACACAACAGTCAGTCTGAAAAAGCCTTTAGCTTTCTTCAGCAACAGCATTCGTACGTAAAAATGAAAGGAGGAAAACCAAAAAAAAAGAAAGAAAGACAGAAAGAAAATAAAAAAAGAAAAAACAGTCATTGTACCAGATTGTTCTCCTGAAGGCCCAACAGTAAAAAATATCCTTTTTTGAATATCATTTTGTACAGTTTTCTATAAAATAACCCCAAGAACAACAAAAGAATATGAAGATCAAATGAACCAAAAGGACTCGTGGCCAGTAAACTGTAGAATGGATCTGGTTGATAGTGGTCTGCCCAGTGTGAAGAGATAGGCAGTAAGAACCAGCTACTGCAGATGTGCTCCCTCACTCCTTCAATGACTCACTAGGGCTTTGATCTGTCTTTAACAGTGCCTATACAGCAGGTCTACTAATACTAGTCATCTAGACACTATTACATAAACAGTGCATTGCAAAGTCATGATGCCAGGCCCAGATCTTCCAATGGGTATTACGAGTGAGTGTCCAGGGGCCTGAGCCACTAGGAGGCCCCTTGTGAGCAATTATGGGTAAATCTAAAGAACTGTTATTGACTTGTGATCCCAGTGACACAGTGGGTAGTGCTGTTGCCTCATAGCAAGAAAGGCCTGGGTTCGAATCAAATAAGGGAGATACTGAATTGCCCGTGGGTGTGGCCATCACAGGGCAAACACGTGACCAAGGTGTTTCCTGCCTTCTGCCCAATGAGCACTGGGATAGGCTCCCCCCAGGAGGATGAGCAGTTTGGATGATGAATAAATGTTTTTACTTGCTGTTCACTTGGAATAATTTCTCACTGTGTTGCGGAGACCAAATTTCAGTTAGTTTCCATGTCTTTCCTGAATGTCCACTTCAATTTGGCCTTCACTCTCTGCGTAGTGACCATTTGACTATGCTCCATTACCTCGGTCACTTGATAACTTGATAATCTGGGCCCACATAATGCCTTAGCAAATACCAAGTAAGATAACCTCCCAAAGGTTGAGGGCTACACCACTATTCCGTTTTAGAGTTCTCTGCATAGATAAAGAAGTATCTGGAAACTGTGGAACCTGTGCTTGGCCTTGTATCAAGTAAACCAAATGAATTAAGTGCTTTAAAAATAAAACTAAAGGAATAAATATTTGAGATGATTCATAACACTCCCCTGGGAGCTAAACGGATAACATTTCGCAGTAGCTGTTATGTAATGTGACATGAAGTTACATATAAGCACTCTTACATGTAATTAGGTTTAGAAATTACGAGTCAAACTGGCAACCTCAGTCTAATTCCTTTGCAGCCGTAATCTGACTCGCCTTCAGAACGACTGCAAGTAATGGTTGATAAATGGATCAATAACCCAATTTACGTTTAGTTTACCAAACTTGAAACAACCATGAAATCGCTCCATGGGTCTTGCAAAAGCACCAAAACACAAGATTCGTCTTCACGTATGAATTCCCAGTGTTTATAAGACCAATGGATTCACTGAACGGAAATCATACACGAAGATTAAATGTATTCTTGTTCATATGGCTTATAAATTGCTTGCATTTTAAGTGCTTTAAGATCCATCTTTCAGTGGAGAAACTGAAAAAAAAGAAACCATACTGAACATAAATAGGTTATAAATACAAAACTGATGAGGCTAAAGCCAGAGAGACACCTTATTCACAAAACTGATGAGATAATCGCCTACCAACATCACTCACATTGTTCATCTGACGTTTGTATGCTCTCTGATGGACAGAGAATCGGGGGGATATCGACCGATGTTCAAAGAGGGGCAAGGCTGATGTACACAAACAAGTAAACAGTAAAGAACAGCGGCAGGCCAAGTATGATGGCACTAAATGAAGTTCAGTGTGGTGGCCCGCATTCCAGTGGGCTAAATAAGACAAGGTGTGTTTCCATATGGGTGAATAAGAACAGCTAAGTGTTTGGGGGAAACAAACAAACAAACAAACAAACAAAAAAAGACCACTTTTGGGCTGACGTTTATTGCAATGGGGTTTGACACCACTGCACCCGTCCAGCAATCATCTGACCAAGTGTCGACATCTCTCTCTCTCTCTCTTTAGCACATTTCCAACATCGAGAGGGTGCCACCCTCTGTCATAGCCTCAGGAGAACCCCACCGCCACCAACGACTTTCGTGCAATTTTGCCTTTCAGCATCACAAATCCCCGCGCCGCCGCAGGCATACTTTAATATATCTCTGTACATGGCTATATATTTTTCTTTTCTCTAGTTACAGTACAGCAACTCCTTTTCACATCTCCTCTCCCCCGGTGCTTCATGTCAGCGGGAGCTATGTTTTTTGTTTGTGCTTATCACCAAAATTGCAGTGCAAAAGAAAACAGTTAATAATAATAATAATAATAATAATAATAACAACAATTAAACCCATGAGAAGTATTAACAAATGATAAATGATAACAAAAATCATTTGTATGGCACCACAGCCTATCAATTCACATATAATACAAATGACCAATAGCGCATGAAGGGGGTGTGGAGCATACAGAACTGGTTTGCATAGCAATGCAATAACAATTTCAAATGTTGAGAATATATTTACAGGAAATATGACCCCCCCCCCTTTCCAGTTCACAAACGCTGCGTGAGTGGGATGATTCTTCTTTTTATCAGCATATTTTTTCTCTGGATGAACGGCTTCGTTTTGAAAGAGGAAGGTGTTTCGTTTGTTCTCAAAAGGACAGAAAACATCAAATCAACACTGTGGGTCGCAAGTCCGTCTTTACATCACATTTACAGTTTGTCGTTTTTGTCTTCACCTTCATCCGTTCTGTTCTTCCTTCTGACATTAATTACGAGTCCATTGCACCGAGCGGGCAAGGCATCTCCAGGGCAGGTAAAGGCATTCTTCAGCTCACACGCAGGGCTGCTCACTCTGCAACAAAACACATACACACATATAACACTAAATAAAAAACAGCAGCTGACCAAAAACATGAAATACGAATGTAGACATGCTGGAGTGCAAAGATGAAGAAACATGAAGAAATAAACTGACATTGATTCTTAATTACATAACATATTTCAATTAACACAAACAGCAAATATAGAAGCGGAAATTAAACAATGAATATGAGCTGTGCTGTAATTTGACAGCAGTTACACTGAAACTGAATGGAGAATGGTGATGCAACTATGTTGGTGGACACTGTTGGAAAGTGTCCAGGTGCTATACTAGAACCACAGAAGAACTGTTGTATTGCTGTACTGTCATTACCATATTCATGTTAACAGTGTTCTAAAGAGTGGATGTGTTATATATTTATATATTCATGCTGTATAGAATTTATGTTGTGCATGTAATTATAACTACAAGATCAACTATACACGCTTATGCCAGGCAATACAAAGTATTACGCATGCTATATAATGCCTTATAAATTCACTAGTGAATATAGAATTCATAAGAAAAGTTACCGAAATTACAATTACTTTATACATTTTTAAAGACTTATATTTAATCTCCAGAATAGTCAGATAACTAAAAACCTAACATAACAATACATTTCTCAGCCACTTAAGTCTACTGCCTATCCACTTGTTGAATCTGACATAACAAGGTCAAAACACTCCTTAAGATCTTAAAACCAAACTGAGGCACCACTAAGAATAAAAACATCTATATTCATTAAGCTCCAACCCGCTTGTTAAAACGTTCAAGTCTCAACTGCATTAGCTGGGGGTCCTCGTCACTTCAACATGCCCCAGTGCTGTGTTTCTTGCTGTTCAAGCTCAGAAAAAGTCGATCCCATGCTTTCCTTACAATGTGACAAGAGGAACTGGCTGCTTGATTAGTTGATCAGGTAACCAAGGATTCTGAAACATTCTTTGCAGATATCCTTGATATAAGCTATGGGTTTTACAGATTATAGGTTTTTGCTATGAACCCACGTCATCATGTCTTGGTCTTTAGTCCTTTTGTCTGTAACACAAGCCTGACAGTCATGACAAGAAGATGGGGGTTCATAGCAAGCAACACCCTATAAAAGCCATAGTCTATATCTATATCAAGGTTATCTGCAAAGGGCCAGTTTGTCCTTTGCCAAGAGGTGCTAACATAAGCTAGGTAAGCTAGCTAAACTTTGTCTTTCTTAACTTTCTTTAACTTACCATATTAACTGCAACTCCTCTTTGTTGTTGTAAGGAAAGTTCTAGAATTACAACTGAGTAGTTTCTTGGGTTTAACAGTGAGAACCTCAGTCAACGCAGTAGTGATTTTGACCTGGATCTGAAGGTTGAAGGTGGATCTGACTCATGCTGAAATCATGAAAGGTTTTAGTCTGGACTGTTTTTTGAATGAGGCAAAACACAGAGCAGCCAATCAAAACAGAGCTCTGACAATCTCGAAAGCACAGTCACAAAAACAGCCTGCTTAATTCTAAAGGACTAAAGAGAGAAAATGGTCATGTAAAATGAATCATCACTGTTTCTGCTAAATCTTTAGACGAGTAGTGCACGCTGTGGTTGAAACGTGATTAATTGCTTTATTCCATCAGATGGATTTTTACATTGATCAGACCAATAGATCATTAAAATACAGATTCTACTTAATTAGATTTCTGATTATGGTGTTACATTATTGATTGGATTCTGGTCTAATTTGAAAAGAATGCACATATAGAGTGAAGCAGAGTGCGGACGTACATAACTCTCCCGAGTACTGTCCCTGGCCGTTGGTCCCCAGGTAGCTGGAGTCGTGCTCAGTGTTGGCGCGCTGGTGCTGACCTCGCGAGCCCTCTCCTTTCCGAGGGCCTGTCGAGCCTTTGGAGGATGCAGTCCCAGACGAACTGTGGCCCCCAGGGGACGGAAAGGATGGTTTGCTATATGGCGGCATGGCCTCTTCTATAAACCATTTAGAAACAAATACAAGCATTTTATTACAGAAATGTTCCTTCTTGTAAGTTCTTGTAAGTTCTAGCAGATGCTGACTGTAAGGACTACCAAGCTAATCAGCAACACCGATCTAATGCCTCATCAGACTTGTTATATGAAGTCCAATAAGCTGCTGAGGACAGCCAGGAACTACTCTGTCTGACCTCAAAGCTTATGCATGTATGGTGGATCTTAATGATCTCATGGGCAGATGTACTGATTCACAGTGTGTGTATGTGTGTTAGTGAAATGAAAACCAGGGTGATTACAGCACATCTGTGCATCTAGTTTTTGCCTCCAGTATGCCTGCGGCTGAAGGAGCCCAGTCCCGGTCATGGCAGTATTTACTACAAGAGAGTGGTAGGAAGCCAATCTGTTCACATTGCAGCTCCTAGCAAGCTGCCTAATTGAACACCAAGGTATACGTCTACAGCTGCCAGTGACCAGACCGAGGTGGTAAGCATACTTTCCCAGGTCAAAACTTGACTTATAGAAGGCCGTACGGAACAATTCGCTTCTTAACCCAGATTTGTTGCTACTAATAAGGTACACATAATATGCACCCAATTTATTAGAAACTTCCTAGTATCTACACTCACTGTCTATTAAATCAGTTCCACTTACCATATAGGTAGACTTTGTAGTTCTACAATTACAGACTGTAGTTCCTCTGATTCTCTGCATACATACTCCACTATTAAAGAACAGGTTAAAAAGGGGCTAGCAAGGTATCCAGAGAAACAGATGAACTACAGTCTGTAATTGTAGAACAGCAAAGTGTATGCATATGAACAATAAGTATATATACAAGGTGTTGCTAATGAAGTGGTTCATTATTAAGTTAGTTTTATAAATAAAAGTGAGTGATTCTGTCACATGTCTGTAGGACTGTACCTGAGGCTGGGCCATTCTTCTGTGCTCTCCTCGCCTCCTCTGCTCTTTCCATAGAACCCAGCCTCTCCTGGGCCTGCCGGTGGCGCTCCAGAGAGGTACGGGTCTGCCTGTCCAGAGAATTTTTCACCTCCTCCAGGCCAGCCATGGGCTGTCGCTCCAGAGACGAGGCCTTGCGATCAGCAGGGCCACCCATGTTCCCCATGCTCCTTGGCCCCTGTACACGCGGGCCTTGAGAGGGTGGGGGTTCTGGGGGTGGAGGTAGGTCTGACACAAACACAACAGTATATAAGCAGGGTCACATTTAACACAACATAAGAGAAGAGATGAGAAGAATTACTTCTGCAGGTGTGGCAGCATGTCACTCTAGGACTCTATGACATTCAGTAATATGTGACTCATTACTGCAAACCACTTTTTTGAAGAAAAACGAGCACAGTTGTGTTTTGACAGTTAAAAGACATGGTGCCCTTGGCATCAATATGAAGACAGGAGCTGCTTTAACCTTGATTTGCACTTCAGCCCTAAATTCATTATATGGTGCTGCAGCACTAGTGCTAATTTTGTGAATCAAATTTAAATGCAGTCAATCAACCACTAAGAGTTTTGTGTCTGAAGTTTGCTTCTCCGGTTTTGTCCTGGAGCTATGAGGCTTATGTTGCTAACAAGTAATTCAAGGTGAAAAACAGCTAGGTGGGTTATTTAATTCTTAAATGAGTTCTTAAATGAGAAGGTCCTGTACTGTAATTTGTAATAGATTTGACTGGTCAGTTTATATGGGGAAAGAGTATCTGTGTATTTACCCCAAATTCCCACAAAACAATTACATATTCTGGATGTACACATAAGTGTTATGCCACATTCAATTATAATAACAACATGGCATGAGTAATTCAGCTGATACATTATTTCATTCTGAGCCATTAAATTCCATTTAATAGTCATATGTAAAAGTTTGGGCACCCCAAGTCAAACCACATTCTCTACAAAGTTCCATTTACATATAGTCACATTTACATGAAGGACAATATGTTTCATCAAATTCCAAACACGATGAATTCCTCATCTTTAACTGAGCATCTACTGAAAGTTTCGAATCTTCAACAGAATTTCCTCACTTGTTTCCTGTGGGCTTCGAAAAACAAATGCTTGCGTAAAATTCCCACACAATACCCAGATTAAAATGTAATATTCTGGATGTACACATGTGTGTAATTCAGCTGACTGACTGAAGGCCATTTCCTCTGCAAAATCATAGGCTGCCCTGGTGAGCACTTATATTATAGTATGCCCCCAGTTGAAACCAATCCAGCTTGGATCAGCTGTATAGGGCTTGGGTCATCAATTAAATAATTACGATCTATCTTAGATTTGCTAATCAATAACCATTTTCACTAGCACCATTTTCACATCAGCTATTAATATTAGCATTACTAGTTCAGATACTTCATTTTAAAGAGTTTTAGTACTGGGCTTTACCGTCTGCACTGGCGTCCCTGCGGTGCGGGGCGGTGCCCGGGCCTCTGTGTTTGCGGGTTGGTCGTGCTGCCCGCTGGTGCCCCAGACTGTGTGTGCCCATAGTGCTGCCATCTGTAGAGAAAGGACTAGCAGGGCGCGGTCTCAGGGCCAGGCCTTTATCTAAAGGGAGACCACATAAGAAGAGATGATTAGTTACAAAACAGCTTTTACAGTTAAGGTTCTTGGGAGCCATGCTTGAGCTTTAGCTTAGTGCAAGACCATCAGAGGGAAGAGATATCAGGCAAGATGGAATTAGAACCAAGAAACAATCCTCCATCCAACTACATAATCATATACAAATGACATTGAGCAGTTCTGAAAAGGAGAAACAGACTTAATGGAATCTTAAGAGATAATTATCATTAAGGCATGAGTTCTGGAGAGTCAGTAAGAAGCAGAGAAATAAAGCAGAATCCTATAAACAGCATACTAAACCCATGTTAATACCGCACATTTGCAACATGCTTATCCCAGAGATGTTATCTTTCACTGACAATGTGTGCAGATTGAAACTGTGGTGTCCCAAAGACAACCAAAGTGTTAGAACCATGTTACCATCACCGACCTAGTTGATTTCAGAACCAGCAAAAAAGTAAAGTCAATTTTAAGCAGAGTGAAGGAATAAAGCCACAAAACCAAGAAACAGCCAGAGAGAAAACAAGGCAGTGTCGGCTTTACAGTATAACCAGCAGAGGTCCTCATAATTAAGGTCCTCAGTTTCTTTTCTCAACACACAAACCTCTTTTACTGAGGCTGGTGCCATCCAGCCGGTAGCCGGCTTTGTCTGCGGCTGCTGCCAGTGCCCGGGCAAAGCTGCAGTGGGTGAAGAGTGAGCCGTCTGAGGAGCTACCCGCACTGGATCTGTGGCTGGAAAAGGGCCTGTCATCCTCCTCTGATGCTGAACCCCAACCATTCACCATGGAGCCTATAAGCAGCCGCCACAAGGAATGAGTTCACCACACCCATTTAGTTCAATTGTGAAATAGAAGCGACTGAGCGGGCTACTTGCTGTACTTTGTACAACAAACAGTTCTGACCACACAATCTGACTGTAACAAGACCAGTTGCTGCAAACCTGTGGGAATATGTTTTTGGGCTACATAATATAAAAAAAATTTATATCCCTAGTCCTCTTTCAGAAATATATAGGCTCCACATTATCCCATGCTGTACTGTCCTTCTTCTAAGAAATATAATCAATGTTCAATATCAGTGGTTCCGCCTCAAAAGTGAGACATTCCTCTTTCAGCACACATAAAAACCTAAAACCTAGTTCTGGATTAAAAGTAAAATTTTGAAGCAGGTCATGTTTGCATTAGAGAATCATATGCCCTTTTAAGCTAAACTGATATAGATTCCTACATTCTTCTATTTTTTATTGATCAAAGAAAATTAATCTGGTACGAAATGAGGACAGATATCCAGCAGTGCATGCTCCAAAATCAAGCTTGTGAGCTATATCTCCGTACTGAAATTTCAAATCTAATCAGGATTTAGAATCTAATGTCAAACGATGCAAAGAAGGAAAAAACCCCAGAACTGCTTAAGGTTATTCGGATGTATGTGATACTTTAATTACAGGTATCATATTTAAAGCTAGAGCTGGAGCTGCCTTCAGTTCATTTGGACAGGCCTGTCATAGATGAACATGCGTATACCTGTATGTGGCCTGAGGTAGACAGAAGAAGCAGCACACAAAATCATATCTAAGTTCTGTTGAGATTGTCAGTCTCTTCTACTGCTTGTCGATTCTTTGTGAGACAGGCAGCAATAACATGTTGGTGGAAACCTGACACAGATTGTGATAAACTAATGACTCACATCTGTAGATATAATGTAGACAATGTAGAGGTTTTTTCTTGTAGTGCAAAAGAAATCATGTAAAAAATAAATAAATAAAATGTAATGTAGACAATGTAGATGTTTTTTTCTTGTAGTGCAAAAGAAATTATATAATTATATAATTGTACTATACTATGTTATATTATTTAATTCTGAGTCATTTAAATCCATTTAATAGTCATGTGTAAAAGATTGGGCACCCCAAGTCAAACCACATTCTTTACAAAGTTCCATTTACATATAGTCACATTAACATGAAGGACGCAATAAATTCCTCATCTTCAACTGAGCATCTACTGAAAGTTTAGAATCTTTAACAGAATTTCCTCACTTGTTTCCTGTGGGCTTCGAAAAACAAATGCTTGCGTAAAATTACAGCATGCTTTTATTATTGCCAGGTGACTTGGAACAGTTAAAGCAGTGTAAATATCAGAAAACAGCAGCAGCACAGAATAAAATACGTTTGCTACAAAAGAAAAACTCCCAAAGTCTATTCCCTGGCTGGCAGCTAAATCTCCTCCTGTCTCCGCTCTGAAACTGCATACAGCTTTGTTTCACTCTCACACACACACAGACACACAAACACACACGCACACACAAAGTTGCGTCCCTTGGGCCCATCTCTCAACAAAGCAGCACAGAATGTAATGAATCAGACGTGCTGCCAAAGTGTGAGCCTGGGCCCTGTGCTGCTCCACATCAGAAGGACAGGCTCAGCAGAAAACCTGCACTGAGTTGGAGACTGCTGCACCATCAAACACCGCTCTACACTAACAGCTCCTGCGAGGGGATGCCATCACTAATAAGGAGTCAGCTAAATGCACCTTCCAAAATTTCCAAAACCTTTACGCTGGGAAAGATGTTGGCAGCTCAACCAAACAACAACAAACAACAACAGAAGCAGCAGCAGCTCACCTCAACTGTTATTCCTTCTGAATTATAAAGTGTGATGATATTATTTTTATATGGGAGAACAGAGATTATGTTATAGGAGTGATGAATGGAAGCTTGGACCCTTCAAACGTAATGCCTTTTATTTAGTTATTAGCTTTCAGAGTCATTACCATAAATTATTCAGTAGCTATTATAAAACGAATGTATCAGCAGTGTAGAAGACAGCAAACTATATTGTGGGCTCACATACAGGCCCACACATTTAAAGTGTTTTAACCTAATCTCTATCTGCATCTATAGCAGAGGGCCAATGCAACAGAACAATCCATTCAACAGAAGACCTGTTGAATATAAAAGCATTGTTCAGCACACTGTGATTCCCTTGTATTCTAAGTGTTTCATGTCAGTGGATCTTCTCTTCTTTTACTAAGTACAGGGAAATGCACTGAAATAATCATACGCTACTGATGCAGTAAATAGAGATTAAGTTAAAAAACACCATCACCTTTTTAAATGTAAAACTTTTTTCAATATCAAACAAAAAATTCATTCATTTTTACCACACAGCTCAGTGCTCCATGCATTAGCCACTTGTTTGGAACCCTCTGTCTCCTTCACAAGAGGTGCTTTTACTCCATAGTGATGCATAGTTAATATTCTGGACTGTGCTAGGCAGAGTTATCTGGGTCATAAAAGCTGTCCAGCACCCTCCTGCCACTAAAAGCTGATTTACAGCGGCCCTGGCCCTCATCTGCATATCGTTAAGCATCGTAATTATTCCCCTTGACGAGGGGCTGTCTCCGCCTGCCTTAGGGACTTGTGACCTGGCTCTCCGCAGCCCGGGCTGGGCTTTATGGGAGCGTGCATGGTCATGGTGGGGAGGGAATGAGCTCACTGGTCATGTTACAGGGCTCATAAAGCACCTTCCCTGGCTAAATACTTAAGAAGTGCCTGACTGGTTTCCATTTGTGTATGTGGTACATTGCATTAACCTCCTAAACAGTACGTGGGCTCTCATCCTCACTAGCACACGCACTGCTCACTGAACCATAACAGAGACGTCATTACAGGATTAGCCTTTTCTGGAATCTTCTTACACAAACAAAAATTATATATACATATTCTCACCCAGCACCTATACGCTGTCATTCTCTCATCCTCAACCTGATCTCTCTCTCTCATTCTGTTCTGTTTTTTTCTTTCCCTTCCTCTGAGTCTCCTAATCTGATCTCTCTCTCTGTCTTGTTTTCCTTCCTAGTCTCTACCACCTCTCTTTCTTTATCTCACTTCCTCTGTAGCTTTACATCTAATCTTTTTCTCTTACTCTCTCATTTTCTTACTCTTTTCTTCTCTCTCTTACTCTCTTTCTCATTCTCTATTTCTCCACTCACTCTCCTACTCCTAATTCTCTCTTTCTCCCTCTTATTCTCTCTCTCATTCTCCATTTCTCCACTCACTCTGCCAACCCCCTAGTCTTTTTTCCTCTCATTCTCCATTTCTCCACTCACTTTACCAGCCCTAATTCTCTCCTCCTCTTTTATTCTTTAGTTTTATCCACTCCATCTTCCATCCCTCTCTAATTCAACTCTTTCTCTTTTATTCTGTCCCTCATTCTATTGTTTTCTTTTTCCCACTCTCTTGTTATCAACGTAATCTTTCTTGGTGTCTCTCTCTCTTCAATCGAATAAGCATTGCTGATAACTAATTTTCAGAGACTTATGGAGCCTCGGTTACCACCAAAAAGATTCAGCTTTAAAATATATAAGAACATAAGTAAGACTAGTATATATATAAATATATAAGAACATAAGTAAGACTAGCAACCCCCCCCCCCCCCCTCTCTCTCTCTCTCTCTCTCTCTCTCTCTCTCTCTCTCTCTGGGTCAGTATGAAGGCTGCTGCTGTCAGTAGAGTTGAGAGTGAAGCTGCTGGCGGAGAGATAAATGGAAATAGTGCTGTCTGCAGAGTAATACAGTGGCAGGGAGATGCAGCAGATTAGGCCGAGGCGCTCCACTACTATTCCTCCAAATATATCAGCCCAGAGAGATGTCAGAGCAGGCGAAGCCACTGCTCCATCACGCCACAGAAAAGTGCATTTCAAAACCCCAGTACATGAAGCAGAAGCTCCTGCGAACCTGTCTCCAGCCTGCTCTGTTCACTCCAATCAAAAACTCCCTTCTTCTCTTACTATCTTTCTCTCTCCTTATGGACACTCTCAAAAAGAACATGTTCACTCTTTCACTGAGCTACTGTAACACATTTTGTATGAGGCCTGGTTAAATATTTGTTAAAAGTGAGACAGCAGAAATGTATTAGAAAAGATAATGCTGTTAATTGTTTTATGATGGTTAAGAATGAAGGTTTTGGCCTAAAATGTAAGGTTTATTCAAAAGAGATGCATGCAGAGCCTCATAAAGCAAAATAGCAGAGCCTCAAACAAACTTATAAGTACAAACAAACTTACCAGACATGTCTATATTCCCTTTACAGTAAAAAAATAACTATAAATGCATTGCAACCCTGGTTCCTATCACCTCCACTGTAAAGCAATCCAAGTCTATAAGGTCTCAAACCATCACACCACTCTGAATTATTTTGTTTACCTAAATAACTATATTAATTATAAAAGTAACTTTAACTGCATGCACTCATTGTTTTGTGTGAAGACAGAATAAAACATCTAGGCTGTTAATTTCCTGAATCACTACATTCAGCAGAAGTCATAAATCAAAGGCCTCCTCTATAAGGGCAGCAGTCCATAAAACCATATACAGCAAGAACCAGAAGAGTAGGACGTGTCAGCCACACTATATACTCCAGCTAGCATGTATGGAGGGTTGTTCTGTGCGGAGCATTTTTGTTCTGACCCTGCTCAGCGCTGTGGTCAGAGAGGAAGAACAGAGACGGTAACACAAGCTCTCAGTTTAAATCCTCCAATGTCATACCCTTCATGTGTCCCCTATGACAGACGGCCCATAAAACCGTTTCAATAAGTTGTAAAAATGGAAATGGCGCTTGCTGGCTGGAATGGGGAAAAGAGCCCGAACGTGAGATTTATTCCAAATCCTCCCGAGTGATGGAAAAAAAGAAGGTATGGGTGGCACCAGGGTTGAGATCCAGTTACACTGCACATTCCCTTTTTATCTCTCTCCCTCTCTCTCTCTCCTTCCTTTCACTCACTTGCTCTTCATGCTCTCTCTCTCTAGGTCCCTTTCTGTTTCGCCTTTCTTTCTCTCTCTCTATAGCCCTCTTTCTCCTCTGTCTTTCTTTTCCTCCGTACTCCTCTTTTTTCTCTTATTCTCTTGTACTGCACATTCAATCTTTATTCTTGTCCTTATATTTGTTTTTTTTCGCTCTGACTACTATTGCTCTTTTTTCTCTCTCTCCCTCTCTCTCTCTCTCTTCCTTTCTGTTTTATTCTCCCTGTGAGTGACTTTCTTTTTATATCTGTCTCCTCTCTCTCTGTCCAAAGCTATACTTCTCTGTTTTCCTGTTTTTCTGTTCTCTTCATCCTTTCTATCTTCTTTTTCGTCTCACTCTTCATTTTTGCTATAGATCTTTATTTCTCTGGTATTTATTTTTGCAGCCTTTCTTTTTCATCTTTCTTCTATCTTTCTCTTTTGTCTGTTCTTCTTTATTATCTCTCTATATATATATATTCCCTCACTCAATTTTATTCTCCCTGCCACTCTGTCTTTCTCATTGCTCTCATCTTTTTTCTCTCTTTTTTCCCTCCCTCTTCCTCTCTCTCTCCCTCTTTCCTATTTCGGTGGCCTTTTTTAAAATTCATGGACTTTCCTTATCTCCTCTCATAGAGGTAATTAGAATTCAAGAGAGTTTAGCCCCAACTGCCTGAACAAACTCAATTTGAATATGTTCATTTTCAGGTGTGGTATGCACACGCACACACACACACACACACACACACACACACACACACACACACACACACACACCTCCCATCATTTATCCTGCCATCAAACATTTGGTACAATTGTCTGTTACAGTGTTACCTCAGAACAGCAAACAATGCCTGTACATGCTGTAAATGGGCAAATACATTCATGTGAACATTCAGCAGTGCCTTGCTGATAAACATTACTAATGCCACCATGCAGCGATAAGAGAAATGAAATATGCTGCTCTTAGATTGGAGATCATTAGCTGGCCGCTCTTTCCATTGTTTTATCTCGGCGCTGCATGCGAGTTTGAACTGTAATTTGATATGTGAGTGGATAAGGCTGCTGTGATCTTTCGCACAGAAGGAGCCGCGCGTGTATAATGGACTTTTTTTTCCCCCTTATTCTGAAGGCCAGTCGGATTTTTCTCTTTTGCCTCAATTCATGATGGAGTCAAGCTGAGGATCGCATCGAATTGGACTGATTGAAATCCGCCGAATGGAGAAAAGATGGCTCAGATAAAAAGCAAATTAAACAGAAAATGTCTTTAGTGGATTAAGTCTGTGAGCCACACTTGGTATTTTCATGTGAACATTATTCAAGCTTAAAACACTGAAGAAACACAACTGCTTTAAAAACTACAGCAGGAATAATTAAACTGATTACAAACAATTGTAGAAATACAGAAAATTACTTGCTCATTTATTCTAACTTCTTAGAGCATCCAGGTAATCACTTTGACTTACTTCAAGTCAATACTGCCCACCAGAACGAAGATCTAATGCTTAAGGTTTAACTGGTTCTACTGTCTCCTTAAGCTGCCTTAGTTTAGTTCTACCATAGCTGTAATCTGTAGTTTTAGCTGACATAAAGTAAATAGCATAAAATAAACAGAAATTAAAAGAAATGAAATAGCAATTTGGCTAAGATTAGTTAGCCAGGCAGCAACTTGGTCCAAAGAATGCCATATTTTTGGCATTCAAAGAATATTCATATTTTTACAAACTCCAGGCAGGTTATTGAGTTACCTACGAGGTTCAAGTCAGCTTCTTATTCGCCATCGTCTTGTTCTAATTTTCCACCTTAAATGGTGCAGCAGATACATACTGACACTGACATTCAATATCTTATTCACCAGCTTCATGTCTGAATTTTCCTGTTCTACCTTAAATGGTCTAGCAATCACATTACAGTGGCGACACCCAGCTTCTTGATCCATCTTAAATGGTCCAGCAGTTACATTCTGGCGAGACATGCAGTTTCTTATTCGCCAGCTTCTTGTTCGAGGAGGGGTGTTGTGTTGATTCCAGTCTGCAACCTCACCATGCATCAGATTTTCAAGTCAAGTAAATGCAAGGTTTAAACAACTGCGGCTCAAAACTTTTCATAACATTGTTCTCTAACAATGTGCTTTAACAATTATGTTTCAGCTGATTTCATCATGGTCCCTTGCCGAAGGAAGAAGAGCTTAAAGATGGATGTAACTGACTGAGAAACGTGTCAATCATTATTTTGCAAAACTATCAATTATCTTCCCTTATCCAGCATTATCGTCTTATGAAAATGATATTAATATCATGGATGTGGTAGACCGTAGCTCACCTGTTACTGAGCTGTCTAGGTTGTCCATGCTGGAGCCCGGTGTATGTTCAATACAGCGGAGGGGTGGAGACATTTCATAGCCTTCATCTTCCTCATCATCCTCATCTTCATCAGGCAGATCTGTCTCAATGTCTGATACGAGGGTGCTGGACATGTAGCCAACTGGAGGGGCGGGGGTTTGAGGAGGATACGGCCCACCTTGCAAATGCCTGTACAAATTTAATAATACATCAGCGTGTGCACATATCCATACACAAACATATAAAGGTTTGTTTTTATACAATGTCATATGTATATATGCCCCACATATATTAGACATAGTTCAAAGAAAAACAAGTGGCGACTTCACAGGAGAGGCAAAAAAATGTATTTTCAATGGAAGTCAATGGAACCAGAAATATTTCCAATTTATTTCGGAGCATTTCTATTGTTCCATTCATCGTGAAACTTGGATATAATGTAAATGGCAGCTGCTGTGTTCAAATGATGCAAAGCCAAAAAAATTGAGATACATGAAGGAACGTCTGTCCACTTGGCAGCCATGACTCTACAACTGACCCAAGCAGAGGGGAACCTCGTATGGTGTAAGCTGACTGGCTCCTTTTAATAAAGAGTGGTACTTTCCCAGTAAACAAACATGTTAAGGGTTATGAGCTTTCTCATTTCAGTTCCAGCCACTGATCGGTCTCCTACTTCATAGGTGTGAACCTAATCCTACACTTGATCTCAGAATATAAAGGTGAGTTTTAACATGGACTTCTTTATGAAAGAACCACAATAGAACCCCTGTTTAATTGTATGGAATAAAGAGAGGTTGTAAAATGGTCATCTAAGAAGGAATTATGCAAAGTTTTGTACACATTAATGTTCCAAGTGGGTAAAAAAAAAGGCAAAAATGATATTGACCAGAGGTCACTAATAGGCAGATCGCGGTCCTAGTCAGATGTTGTCCAATGCGGACCCGAACCGCTAAACTATTAAGAGCGATTTAATTTTGAAAGTATTTATTTTTTTAAGCATTAAAAGTATTTTAAGAGGCTGAACTTTTCTAGTCTTTATGGTATACGGGCTTTGCGGTGCAGTAACCTCACAGACCACTCGCGTGCGTTGTGAGATCACCAAAGGTGCTCCTCAGCCAATCAGATCTGTGCATATTTGGGAGTGCGGCGTGCACACAGGCAAGGTACAAAGCGAGAAGCAGCAGTCAGAAAGTGAAGCAGGTCTGAGAAAGAATAACATGCTCTAAAAAAGAAAATTGATGGTGAAACCCGACTGTTTTAACCAGAAATGGAGAGACTTATGTTTATTCCTCCTACAGGCGGCTCCAAACCAACAGGTCCAGCTGTGAAACTGAGTTAACGAGAAGACGCTGCTTTATTTACTGTTTCTATAAGTAAACACTTTAAGATGCACTTTTTTTCCAAAGCATTCTGTTTTTTTATGTAATCCTTGTTTTTACTTTTAGTGAGTAAAAAAAACATTTATTAGAAGTTTATAAATAATTCATTCAGTTCAGAATTTAAACAGTAAATATACTGAAATATACTGAACGGTATGTGTGATGAGTTGGTCTTTCAGGTCCTGATGGTATAAGTTGCTGATACTAGGCTACTTCAGTAAACAGGATACACCACTGAATCAGAACACACATTAGAAATGATTGTGGTCTGGACCTTGGCCTGAGGAAATTTCCTCTAACTGGACCTTACTGAATTCTAATTAAATACCCCTGATATAGACCCTTAAGAACAAACGCAACATTGTCCTTCTGTGAAGTGCTTTTTACAAAAAAATAGGACGATTTTATCAGGTTTTTCTCTCGCTGTCCAAAAAAGTGAAGACATTTTTTGTCCTGCAAGTGTACAAAAACACACACAAGCAGAGACACACATTTCCATATCTGAGTAGGAGCTGAGACAGAATGTCAGTTGGAGACAAAAGGTGTCAAGCGAAACAGTCAGATGAGAAAGGAACATGTGTGGGGGTAGGAGGGATCTGTCAAGCCAAATTTGTAATTCCTGGAACATTCCTTGTTTCGGATGAATCAGGACAATCCGGCTAATTCCGCTTTGCCGCGTTTTGCATGCTAACACAATGACCCTCTAATTGCAAGCTGAAGAGGACACAATGGTAAGCTCCACAGGCATGCCTGCACTGGGGCTGTCACCTTCCAGACAGTCAGGTCTACTGACAGGCCCAGTGTGTGCGCGCGAGCATGTCTGTGGTACAGCGTGTGTGTGCACATGTGTGTGTTGTGCCACTTCTTTGATGTGGTCTATGCCAGGATTTGGATATAATTATGGGCTCTTCCCTGTTGTCAAAGACGCACTCGGAGCAACGTAGTCATTACTCCAGTAACATGACATCTCCTTCCTGACAAGTGGAGCCTATTCCCCGTGAGCAGCCACTGTAATGAACGCATGCCAGTTTCTCCTCACTCGGAGACACCATGAAGCATGTGGCTCATTTGCTTTGCATGAAAGCCATAAGAAAAGAGACACTCCATGTGCTCGCTCCGAAACGCACCAGCGGACGAGCCTAAAAAAGGGCTTAAGCATTAAATTCAGCACTTTGATTTTTCTCCAGGTCTAAATGGGAGAGGAAGAGGGTATGGAAAAACAGCTGGGGGAGCATGATTAATGACTTTTCACTGGAATGAATAATGTTGTGACTATGCATTTGTGAGTACTGCACTGTGAAGGAGTCGTACATTTACAGGATATTTGTGTCAGTGACTGTCTGGTCTTTTCTATATGTGCATATTTCATTGCAAAGCACTATTCCACATTTTTCAACTAAACTCTGACACTTTTTTCCATGGTATTCTATAACTTACACTATATTGGCAAAAGTATTGGGACACACGACACCGACAGGAGCTTTTATGATGTCCTATTCTAAATCCATGGGCATTAATATCGAGTTGGTCCCCTCCTTGCAGCTGTTACAGCTTTTATTCTTCTGGGAAGCTTTCTACAAGACTTCGGAGTTTGTCTGTGCCCATTTTTGCCCATTCATCCAGAGGAGTAGTTGTGAGGTCAGACAAGAGGGCCTGGCTCACAGTCTCTGTTCTAGCTCATTCCAAAGGTGTTGGATGGGGTTGAGGTCAGAGCGCTGTGTGGGTCAGTCAAGTTGTTCCACACTAAACTTACCCAAACAGCCTTTATGGACCTTGATTTGTGCACTGGGACACACAGTAACGCTGGAACAGAACAGGTTCTTCCACAAACTGTTCCCACAAAGTTGGGAACTAAGGAGCCTCATGGTCTGCCACTTTATGGTCGAGTTGCTATTTACTTACATTGACATTAAAGAATGTTTTTACCTTGGGGACACACTTTCTTCTTTGGACAACAATTACATGCTTATTTAATGTTTTTCAATCTAAAAGCTGGACTGTATGAATAACAGAAGTTATTACTCAACGTAACCTACATTGTACTGGCTTCTGTTCACACAAGTTGCTGTTAAATTTAATGGAATGTCTTACTTAACACTGGTTAAAGATGTACTTCATTTTATTTTTCAGTTTTTAATGATTTTTTGCTGCTTGTCACTGAAAGCACTAGCACTAAGTACTATTACAGTATGATCCCTATGGACTCACCAGGCCTGCTTGGCCATGTCCAGCTGGTAGGCCCGGGTCAGCTCGTCCAGATGGGCCTGCAGCATGGGCTGCATCTCCTCTCGCGGTGATGGGGTCAGTGTGGCTGTGGACTGCTTGCCGAAGGACACAGCTGCAGGAGAGGAGGCCACGCCCCTGATGGGTGGAGTTGGTACACGCTCTTCCTCTTCCTCCAGTTCATCCTCCAGGCCCTGGTGCAGGTACGTCTGCACAGGCAGCGGAGGACCCCAACCATCACTTTCATAACTGCGATACATAAAGAGAGAGACCATACATGTAGATAACTGCCACACCTGAGATGAACATCATGCCCTTGCGGAGAATTTGCAGTTTGCTCATCGTGAGAGAGTAACTGAATAGCTACAAGCCAAGTCTAAAAGGTTCTTTCTTCGTTATGAAATAAATTAATTAATTTAGGCTGCTTAAGGTAGCACACCTGTAATGGCCCCATGTCTTTGCATTTGCCAGCTAAGGGTAAACAAGCCCAGACCACTTAGGGTTTTTTCCCCTCCCATATTTGGGCTGTGCCAGCAGAATGACTGTGGCTTGCCTTTCCCGGCACTCGGCTTGCACATGCTGAAATAATACTCATCATAAAGCCAATGTTCATTAAAGAAATTTGTCAGTGCACAGCCCAGAGGACATAACAGTTTTAATCTGAAGCCATTAAAGACAGTACTGAGATTTACAGTGCAGAAGAGTCCTCATTTGCCAGAGAGCCTATTAAGCTAGATGATTCTCAGAGATGGAAATTAATGGGGTTGAAAGGCAAGCACACCTCTCAAGCAAGAGACTTAATTTGTAATATACCACCTTCTTGTTTTTTCTCCTGGTACTGTGCAGACACCCTGTGCTCATAACACAACAGGACAGAATGCTGACATTGAGACATTGAAGCACAATCTGTGAAAAAAGCTGCTGCGTGGATGTTAAATTATTCCTCTTTGTTTACTTAATATTTTTCATGTATTAAATGTTGTGTTGCCCTAAGCAAAAAACCCTTTCTATCAATCACTTACAGACCACCAGTGCATTCCTGAGATAAAAACAGGCTATTATGCACAAAACAACATGCTGCACATGCACAATAATAAATGTCTATGTAACACCTCACATAGCAATGAACCCGCAGGTAAAACACATCATTTAACTGAACAGTACTTTTCAACAGATAGAAATTTGCATTCTCTGAACTAAATAGTGAAAGACATGCTGGTCGTATATTACACATAGGGACCCTGACACAGCAGCGATCCATCAACTCTTCTGTTCTTTACATGTCACAGTTATTAGCGGCGGAAGCCACAGCATGCTGTAATTTTATATTAATTGCTTGTCAATTTGAAATTGGAACAAATTCTGTCAAAGTGAAGAAAAGAAAAATCTGTCAAGAGTGTGTATTCTGGCCTTTCAATCAAAACCACATGTATGCCAGGGGAAGTTCTATTCTGGTACGTATTTGTTAAAACTGTATCAAATTAATTTTCTGGAAAGAAAAAAAAAGTCATTCTTTCCATTTTTTATATGTTGTTGATTAGTGCTGAAACAAACGGAAAGCATTTGCATGTGTAGACTCAAACCAGTTGAAACCAAATGTATATTGAATGTAAATGCAATTGCATTACTTATGTATGAATATAACTGAACATGTTACTAAATTAATGTAGCTTCATTAACATAACATAACCTGTGCAGAGTGTAGGGTGTAGAGAATATATTAAATTGTGTTACGACAGTGTTATGTGTTTAGACTACAGATTATGAGTTCTTGTATGAAGTTATAGTTACAATTCAAAACAGAATACTGTTTTATTAACAAAATCAATGTATCATACAAACAGATTACTTCAAGCATTAGTTATTACTAATTTGTCGATTTATAAAAAAATACAAAAGCTCATCTGCAACATAGCAGGCTATGCACACCTGTTGACACATAGCCATAGCAAGAAGGCATTTCTGTCATGGAAATTCAAGCCTAAGGAAACAACTGTTTTCCGCGTACAAAGACTTCAATTCTAACATCGAGAAACACCTTGAAGTAACTTATACTTTTGTCCAGCAAAAGTTAAAGCTATTTTTTTTTTTTTTGTTCTTAAAATAGATTCTGCTCTTACCTAAAAACAAATCCTCAATAAGAAAACATTGGTGAATGTCAGATTCTTTGGCAAAACTGCGCAAGTGAGTAGTTAAAAGAGGCCCATTGTTGGCATTAACAACACGCATGATCTGTACAACATTTCTGGCAAACTGTTTCTATCCATACCTTATATACCTTCCCTATATGTCTGGAAACCTCTGGAAACTTCTCCTCACAGTCTGAGAACTATGATCATGTGGTATGCAAGTGAGCTTCCTCACCTAACTCAAATTCTAGAGATTGTCCCTTATGGAAATGTGCAACAGTCTTTATTATGTGCTGCAGTGATACAGCAGTGATTGGATCTTTTTTTTTTTTTTTTTGCCATCACATTGCTTTTGTGTTTACATATATTTGCATCTCTACAGCAAGCCCCAGGTTCAATCTACTTTAAATAGCAGTGCTGTGTAAATGTCATATCCATTCATGCCATTGCATGCAATACTAATGCTGATGTACTAATGGAATATGTCACATATCTACATTTACAAGGGCAAGTCTTCTGCAATTTGTAGCACAAGGCAAGTAATGCTCCCAACGCTGCCTGTATGATCATTTACGACACAGAATTTAAATCAAGTGAACAAAAATAATTCTTCACGTAATTAAAGTAACAAACATGACGAATGTACTCATTTCTAATTACTCAGCTAATGTTAATAATGTAGCTTAATGTAACTTATTGCTGTAAATTGAATGTATGACAGGAAACACAGTAATAAGCCTGAAACGTAATGATTAAACCTGTTTGTTGATCAAATTACTCTCTCAGTCTTACCCTCCTCCATCATGGTGCTCTGTGGGGTAGTGTTCCAGCTCTGTGCCTGGCAAAGGATGGATAGGAGGGGGTGGTAAGGGGATGTTTGCCCAGTTGGAGCCATTGGCCTTGGTGGGTTTGGCCCCTGCTTTGGTCTTTTTCTTCTTTCCCCCTTTCCCACCTACAACACAGTGGAAATAACAATAAAAGCACATTAGAGGATCGGCATGTGCCTCTGCTCCAACAAAACACAGATAACAGCACGCAAAGCTAAGGTTCCCAAGGCTAATTGAAAGTTTCAGGCACACTGAAAGTCAAACCGCTCATATTTCATAATTTATGCATTTGATGGCCATGAAATATCTTTTTTTCTTTCTCTCTGCCAGTTTATCTGCAGCTCTTCAAGGTGCTGCTGTGCTGCTCCTGCCACAATAGCAATCTCAAGGCCAAAGCATGAAAAGGACGCTTCCGAGCGAGTGATTGGACTCAGAGGTTTCAAGGCTCTGCTGAGACGAGAGACAAATGGCCGGTTGCGGTTCTCTCCTCTTCTCCTCCGTCAATACCTCCCATGAAGCCAGGGTGAAATATGCCCGCCTTCAGCGCATCATCTCCGTCTGCTGCTCTAATGGAAGTCTGTGAGAGTGTATTTCATTTTCCTTTCCTTCATAACGTCAGCCAGCAAGAGACTAAGGGCCAATGAGAATAGGGAGGTGAACAAAGTGGAGGGTGAAGACAGGAAAACCAAACTTTGGAGATTTTAGGTTGTGTACAGTTTTTTCTGTGCAAGGCACTGGAGAAAATCAGTATTAACTACTGAATAATCATTGAAGTCCACCACCTTGCATTAAATAAAATTAAAAATGTATCAGAAAAATGTAATTTACAGAGTGCCACTTAAAGGAGGTTCCAAGTTTCTAATTAAGGGGTACTATAGATGTTGGGTAAAAGTAAAAAGACTTATTAAAAGGCCCACATCATTCCCACACCTGTCCTGTCTATACAGTCCATATATGGAAACTATATATACTATATTTGCATACATCCAGCTATCTAGCTTACAGCAGTTTAGTTCTGTAAGTTATAAAGCAAGGTTGCAAAATGGTCTAAAAATGAATGAATGGAACAAAAACCAACAAAATTGGACCACAATTGGAAAAGGTAGGACATAGGACCTTGAATTTCATTAAAAGTGCCTTTAAAATTCCTGAATTTCAGATCCTGATAAGGTTATAGAACATAAACGCTCAGTAAACACTTCTGCCATGGCTCCCATCGGTCTGTCATCTTAGCCATTCCACTAGCCTTCTGGACATCTGGGCTTTGAGAGCTGATGTATGTGCCTTTGCCTTTGGGCTGGCTGCAGAGGTGGCAGGATTCATTAGACTAAATTATTAACGCTGGCATTGGCACACTCCACATGACCAGTTAACTCTGCATGTTGCCAGATCCTCCTGCGGCTCCAGCCAGGCGTAAAATAGCTCGTGCTGACGTAGCCAGATACCC